>JAVGVS010000039.1:2270277-2710277 GCA_032718565.1 Distichodus sexfasciatus | reverse complement strand
TATAATGATGTGATTTGCTTTTGGGGTTGTAGTGTATCGTTGCTTGTTCTGCTCATTGTCATATGAATAGGAATTAACACAAATGTCAAACAATAAACCAGCTTTACGGCAGTAAAGCTCCATACATCGTCCCAATGCCACCGATACCAGATCCAGCTCAAGTCGTTTTCGGACCGATATCCCATCCTCGTATCGGATCAGCGCACCCCTAGCAAATATTGATCAATTTCCACAGTTCTTTCAGTGTTGAATAGTTTATGTAGAAGAATTACCTTTGCATCAAATTTCCTAATTGCAAAAACATAACTATTGCTGACACTGATCATAAATTTTACTGTTTGCTAGTAGTTACGTATCGCTGATATGAAAATATCATTGTGATCATTGTCAGGTTGGGACAATTGGAAGTGTAACTGTTTGGAATTGGTCCTGTGATCGGAAGCTTGCCGTTCAAGTTCTGGACCAGTAAAGGTACTACTGAGGTACTCATTAGCAAGGTATTGTCCAAGCAGCGTTACCCAGGCACGGCCAGTAAGCTGCCTACCGCTCCTTCATGGATGGGTCAGATGCAGAGGTTGTGGTGCACTGTGTGTTGTGCTGTGTTCACAATGACAGTAACTCACTATAATAATTATACAAGATATTGTAGCTGTAGGTTTAATGTGTCACTTAGTTGAAGAATGTAATCAAAGTTATGGGTAAAGATACAGGGCTCCCTCTTTTGACGCCCAGCATACCATTACAGCTCACAAAAAATATGCTTTTATTCCTTATGAGGTACATTAGCTTCACTGGACATTATGCACTATTAGGATGTTTTACAGTCCATCTCAAAAATTCAATATTCTTCATAACTACTGACATCTGTTTGTGCAGGAAGGGACTAAATGGGTAAATCTGATAGATGAAATACCACACGCCATTAGAAATACATCAGCGAAGACGAGACAAAAACTGGGAGAAAAAATAGAACTGTTCCCACATTCAACGTCTCCTGCTTACTGTGAGATGGAAAAAAATGCACACACACACACACACACACACACACACACACACACACACACAGTGAGACGGCGAGTGAATCAGATCACGCTAATGAAGAAATCAAAACCTCATTTATTTTCGAAGCCTCCTCCCACTTCCTCTCCATCATTCTCTCCGTGCTGCATGCGGCGTGATGCGGGAACATGGCGGCTCCTGATGGATTTCTCTCGCTTCATTACCCTCAGTCTTTCAAAAGCCCAAAATGAGTCTGCATCAAAATGATCATTCTAGTTATCTCTGTACAAGTGTTTAAGACAAACAAATGGCATCACTTGGAAAATTCAAAGAAACGTGAGAAAACAGGAACAGCACAAGAAAAAGGTATAAACTGACACGAAAAGCTTTTAATTTTTTATATTTCATTGTGGACTAGATTTGATTGAGTCATGAAGATATTTTTTATACCTTTTCCCTCTTTGTTGTGCTGTGCCAAAAACTCTTAACCCAAAGTCTTAAACGTGAGTCTTTGTCCACATCTGTATCTCGAAGTTTTCCCAGTAACGCTTAATCATTAGTATTCTCTTAGGTCCAAACACCTTGATTTGAAACTCCACGTCGCTGTTCAACCCTCCAAATTATTTTTAAGTGCAATTGTTGCAAAGTTCTGTACGCAAACCTGCACAGCATTTATTAGTGCAACTTTATAAAGTTCCTTTTTTTTCATTCACAGTTTGCTGTTCTTCTGAAACTGCGCCACCAGGCCGAGCACCTGCTCGGATGCGGCGACGACTTTGTTCTGCAGGTAGGCGGTGCCGTTGGCGGCGGTCTCCTGCAGGAAGTAGCGGTAGTTGACCATGATGCCGCAGGAGTTGGCCACGCCCCGGGGGCTGGTGTCGGCCAGCCAGTTGAGCCGCCAGAGGACGGCGCCGTTCTGCAGGTGGAAGTTGGCGACGGGGTTGAGGGCGTAGCCGCGCCGCTTCTCGCCGTACAGGTACCAGGCGCACAGCCGCATCAGCGCCGGCTCCAGGACGCGACTCAGCCGCTCGGAGCGGAGCCAGTCGCCTGAGCCGAGCAGCGAGCGCAGAGCCTCGGGCCCGGGGGTCGCCCCTGTTGCCTCCTCCACCTCCCTCCACTCCTGCTCAGACAGCAGCTCGGTGACGCGAGTCTCCTTCTTGTGCTGCGCCAGCAAACCCTGCAGCCACGACGTGAAGCCCGGGATCGGGGACAGGCTCGAGAACTGGGCCATGTGGGGAAACTCGCTCTGCGGGGGAGACACAGATCCAAAAATGGGCTGTTACTTTAAAATTCAAATTCAAATTTGTCACATATGCAGTTATCCAAGGACGCTACCGAGTACTGTGCAGCTAAGTGTACATATACATTTTCTACTTCTAGCTTAAGAGTTTTTAGTTTATTTATACAGTGCATCCGGAAAGTATTCACAGCGCTCCACTTTTTCCACAATATCCTATGTTTTATAAATTGCATAATTATAAAATGGCTCCGATTTAGCTACCAGCTTTTACATTTAGTATGAGGTTATTTAAATTTTGTGGTAAATAATAAAGACAAGAAAGATAGTTCACTCAAAAGCATATTTTAATAAATAAGTTTCTTCTTCGCCTTATCTAGCCTTACGATGGCTCCTGGTTTTCTGATGGTACTGAGAAAATGGAAACATATCATTATAACATTTATGAGCGAGTGACAAAGGCGTTGGTTACTTTACCGTTTTGCGTGCTTATTAAACGTGTAACATTTAACTATTAGATTATAATGATACGGTCGATAAACTTGCGTTTAACCGACCCGTCGCCGTTCCTCTTCCTCCGACATCTTTGGTTTTTCTGTAGGAACTTTCTTAAACCAATCACAAAACCAGGAGCCATCGGCCAATAGGATTCGCAGGTAGAAACTGCCAAAACCCCGCCCCCAAACTGTCCAAACCCGCCTCTTTCAAACCGCACACGCAGAAATCTCACTCGAGCAAAAAAGCCGCTCGTCGGTAATCTACTTTGTGCGCAAGGACTTTTAACACATCGAGAGGAAAAAGACATTTGCGAGAGGAAAAATACAGTTTGCGCGCAATATTATCACAACCGCTCACTCGATTCTTAATTTTGTGCTCTCGAGTTTCACATTTGCGCTCACGACTTTGAAATTTACGCCCGCAAAATTTTTGCGGCAAGCCATTTCGCGCGCTCTAGTTTTGGCGTTGATGTGACGCCATAGGGCCATTCTTCTAGCTGTCACTGAATGCTATTGCGCAAGAGCGAATCTCACCAGAGTGTGGTGTATTGGTGCACTCTATTGGAAAGCGGTAGTACTGCACAGGTAGAAAAAAGGAAAACGTTTCAATCCGTTTAAAAATACGTCTGGCGACAATTATCGACAATCAAATTCGTTGGCGACTATTTTTATTGTCGACAATGTCGAATAATCGTTGCACCCCTATTCCCAAATAGATTAAATTAATCTTTTACCTCAAAATTCTACACACAATACCCCATAATGACAATGAAAAAGGTTTATTTGTGACCACGGCAAAACCAGTCGCTTGTCGCAACGGAGGTTTCCAAGAAAAACGACATTTATGTTGCGTGGGGTAACATTTTGGATATTTTGGTTTTAGTGTTTTGAAGCAGTGCAAGGTCTATACTGCACTGTTAAAAGTGTTACTGTAATGTTAAAAGTTTCTGTTTTGACCGCTCTACTTCAATATTTACGGTAAATTCACTGGTTGACTAGCGTGAAGATATTTCTGCGGAATCCATCTTCGTCTCCTGAGTTCAGTTAACCTAACGCAGGTAGGCTATCCGTGTGACTGTAAATGCAGCGTAGGCTACTGGAAATACAAACGTAGTCGCGACCGCACCAAGCCTCTGTGAGTGCTACGTCGATAGTCAACTTCAAAGGCAGATTTCTCCGTTTCTCACTTGGCGTGACAGGAGAAACCCGACTCCTTTGAATATTGATATCTCAGTCATATGTCGTCCGATTTATTTGATATAGGTATCGTTTTATCAATTTTGAAAATTTGCGACAAGCGACTGGTTTTGCCGTGGAGGGTCACATTTGAAACTTCTGCAAATTTATTAAAAATAAAAAACAAAAATCAAACATTTACAAAGGTATTCACAGCGTTTGCCATGACCCTCAAAAGTGAGCTCAGGTGCATCCTGTTTCCATTGATCATCCTTCAAAAGTTTCTACAACTTGATTGCAGTCCACCCGTGGTAAATTGAGTTGATTGGTCATGATTTGGAAAGGCTCACACCGTTCTGTAAAAGGTCCCATAGTTAACAGTGCATGTCAGAACACAAACCAAGCCATGAAGTCCAAGGAACTGTCTGTAGACCTCCGAGACAGGATTGTGTCGAGGCACAGATCTGGGGAAGGCTACAGAAAAATTGCTGCAGCATTGAAGATCCCAATGAGCACAGTGGCCTCCATCATCCGTAAATGGAAGAAGTTTGGAACCACCAGGACTCTTCCTAGAGCTGGCCGCCCGTCCACTCTGAACACTCTGACAGAGCTCCAGCATTGCTCTGCGGAGAGACGAGAACCTTCCAGAAGGACAACCATTTCTGCAGCACTCCACCAATCAGGTCTGTATGGTATGAGTGTCCAGACGGAAGCCACTCCTCAGTAAAAGGCACATGACAGCCCACCTGGAGTTTGCCAAAAGACACCTGAAAGACCATGAGAAATAAAATTCTCTGGTCTGATGAAACAAAGATTGAACTCTTTGGCCTGAATGTCAAGCGTTATGTCTGGAGAAAACCAGGCACTGGTCATCACCTGGCTAATACCATCCCTACAGTGAAGCATGGAGGTGGCAGCATCATGCTGTGGGGATGTTCTTCAGCAGCAGGAACTGGGAGACTAGTCAGGGTCGAGGGAAAGATGAATGCAGCAATGTACAGAGACATCCTTGATGATAACCTGCTTCAGAGCGCTCTGGACCTCGGACTGGGGCGACGGTTCATCTTCCAACAGGTCAGCGACCCTAAGCACACAGCCAAGATAACAAAGCAGTGGCTTCAGGACAACTCTGTGAATGTCCTTGAGTGGCCCAGCCAGAGCCCAGATTTGAACCTGATTGAACATCTCTGGAGAGATCTGAAAATGGCTGTGCACCGACGCTCCCCATCCAACCTGATGGAGCTTGAGAGGTTCTGCAAAGAAGAATGGGGGGAAACTGCCCAAAAATAGGTGTGCCAAGCTTGTGGCATCATACTCAAAAAGACCTGAGGCTGTAATTGCTGCTGTAAGGTGCTTCGACAAAGTATCGAGCAAATGCTGTGAATACTTATGTAAATATTCTATGTGCCTCCTTCTGTAGACCCTGGCATCGGACTGATGCATAGATTTGCCCGATATTTTCAGCCGATATTCTTTGACGCATTTATTGCACGTTGGAAAGGTAGCGTTTGTGCCAGACATGTCCAAGGTGGGACTTTCTACAGCCCGCGCCTTCTATAGTAAAATGTATGGCGTTATTTTGTGCCCAAATTCTGAGCATGCAATGGAACGTTCGCCATCAAAATCTCGTCTTTTTATGCTCAGCCCTGCCTGCAAGCACAGAATTATGTTTTTTTTCTTACCTAACCAAATTGCTCGTTTCCCTCACTTAGCGAATGTGAGCTCGCACATGGGCTGTGTCCCAAGCCGTGTACTACCGCGCTTAATAGTATGGAAGGTAAGACGCTCTTATCATACTTTTCTATGTGGTAGTATACATCTCAGGAACTAGCTGGGGTTGTAGCTTAATGGCTCTCTATACACTAGGTAGTGCACATGGAGTGTCAAACGCACCCTATTTGACTTGGTACGCCACATAGGGCGGGAAGTGACTTACTTAAAATGTTGTTTACTAAAAAATTGTTATGCTTAAAGAATTGCTTGATTTAAATACTGTTTTCCTACTAAAACAATGTAATAATTACACATGTAAATGCTAAATTATTTGTTCTCAAATTTTGTTTAGACATATAAATATTTCTTTCTTATTGATTACACTATAACATTATAAAATTGAAAAAAAAATTGATCAATTGAAAATGAAATAATGAAGTTTGTCATGTTGAACCAATTTGGCCTATTAGTTGAGCTGCTTTTGCAGAGAACTACATTTCCCACGATCCTCTGTGCGCGCCCTGGAGCCGCGTCACAATGAAGCGCTGGGCGCGCGTTCCAGAATAAACGATGGAGAATCTAAATAAACGGCAGAATTGTGAGTAGAACGCTGGGTGTCGTGGTTATTTATCAGCTAAAATATGGTTTGTGTCTGTTATAAAGGCGACATTTTGACTGAACTGGAGCGTTTTAGCGAGCAACGGCGCTCATTAACACAGCACATGTTTACATCGCGAAAAATGTCATTGCGTTTACTTCCATTTTAGTGCATGGAACATCTCACAAATACGTTCACATACAGTGGGATCAGGTCTCATCTTGATCGTGCCACTGAAAACGTTGTGTGTCACTATTAAGCGTCCGTGTGAAA
Organism: Distichodus sexfasciatus; assembly: GCA_032718565.1. Classification (NCBI taxonomy): domain Eukaryota; kingdom Metazoa; phylum Chordata; class Actinopteri; order Characiformes; family Distichodontidae; genus Distichodus; species Distichodus sexfasciatus. The sequence goes on along the minus strand of JAVGVS010000039.1, from coordinate 2,703,784 downwards.
TACAAGCGGAGCTGCTCTAGCGAGTAAAATGAATTAAACAAAGCTTCGATTCTAGAAAAATTTCCTCGACCATTTTTTGTAATAGAATTATTCGAGTTATTGGAACAATCGTTTCAGCTCTACTTTACCGCAGTGCCACTTCCCATGCATAACAAATTGAGTGTGCACGCATTTACAGATCGGCTCTACAGAACGGCCCGATGCCACCGATACCCGATCCAGCTGTTTAAGCCATTATCGGACTGATACCCATCCACATATCGGATCGGTTACATCTCTACTACAAATAGTTATGAAATATTAAATCCAAATATTCAAACATTCATGCAACACAAAATGGCTCTAACACTAAGCATCGGTCCATACCGATGACAAACAAATAACTGGCAGACTCCGATATGATTCTGATGTTATTGTGCAGCCCTAGTTAAAATTATAATCAAATTGAAAGGTTAAGCTTGATTTTTGGAACTCCACTGTGATGTATTTGTGCAAATACACTGCATATAAAGCACAACACTCGCTCTTCGCTGCCAGTGCTGGTTCAAACAGCCTCCTCCCTCTCTCTCGGTGCCACACTATCTTACAGCTTTTATCCGTCTCTCTGAAAAGTACACTCAACCCATATCGACTCCCTTGTGGTTCTTTTTCCTCACTTCACTCGGACCTTGGTGTGGACGTTCCCACTTTCTCTCTCTCGCTCTCGACTGTCTATATTTGACTCAGCGGAGGCAGGCAGCAAACCAAAGCAAAGGTGTCAGACTTTCCCCCCAAAGGGAGAAGAGAGAGTTTAAGTCTTGTTTTTTCCCCTCCTCCTCCTCCTCCTCCTCCCTTCCTCTCTCTCAGCCTCTCCACTTCATTTTATCGGCATGTTCTCCGTCGCACGCACGGACGAGGCGAGGATAAGCGTGTCTTGGGGTCACTTTCTATTCATCAGCTCAATTTACCGCAAATTCTTGGTCAGCAGACTGAGACAGAGAGAGAGAGAGAGAGTGCTAGAAAGAGGAAGAGAGTGAAAGAGATGGAGCAGAAGCAATAAGAAAGAAAGTGAGAGCAGGAGAGCCCATGAGTACAATCCTGAAAGACAACTAGGCCCTCCTCTCCTCCTCCTTAATCACATCATGACCTTTTTTTACCTCCTCCCCTCCCTCTTTTCCTCCTCTGTCTTCCATCCATCACTGTAGTCGTTCCCCTGTGGCAGAATGAGTCACCTTCATCCTTCCTGTTTGCAGTTGGACACAGTCCACCACTCAGACGCTGCAGCTCTCCTCTCTCGATAATCGGCCACTCCAACACCATCCTTATCCATACTGATGTTTTCTCTCTCACACACACACACATACCTCCAACACTGCTACAGTAGGGCTCAGCCCAAGCGTTACTGCCACAAGAAAATGTTATAAAATTTAAAAATGTGTCTGTGTATATGACATGGTATAATATAACATAACATAAAGCCTGTAATCATCTTATAGCTGTTTTTCCCATTTTTTTCTTTAGGAGGTTGCAGGGTTTCCCACAGTGCTTTATAGTTAAGGCGGACACCTTAACACCAAAATGTCTTCCGCCTCAACTACATCACCCAGAAAAAAATGTGACCCTCCACGGCAAAACCAGTCGCTTGTCGCAAATTCTCAAAATTGAGTTATGTTTTCCTGAAAGGGCATAAATCAAGCTTCAAAACGATACCTATATGGGATGAATCGGACGACATATGACTGAGATATCAACATTGAAAGGAGTCGGGTTTCTCCTGTCACGCCAAATGAGAAACGGAGAAATCTGCCTTGAAGTTGACTATCGCCGTAGCACTCACAGACGCTTGGTGCGGTCGCGGCTACGTTTGTATTTACGGTAGCCTACGCTGCATTCACAGACACACGGATAGCCTACCTGCGTTAGGTTAACTGAAGTCGGGAGACGGAGATGGATTCCGGAGAAATATCTTCACGCTAGTCAACCTGTGGATTTACCGTAAATATTGGAGTAGAGCGGTCAAAACAGAAACTTTTAACATTCTGCTGGAATTGAATTCCTCATCTCAAGAAAGTCACATTTTTAGGATGGAAAGGGTAAGTTTTTCAGCAAAATTTATTCACAACAGTACAGTGTAGACCTTCCACTGTTTCAAAACAAAAAATCCAAAATTACCCCACGCAACACAAACGGTCGTTTTTCTCAGAAACCTCCGTTGCGACAAGCGACTGGTTTTGCCGCGGAGGGTCACAAATGATTAAAATCCTCGTATCCGCACATCCATAGACAGTAAAAGAAGGCTGCATCACGATAAAGCTGAATAGCAGCATCTATTGGTTAAATATGTTACTGCGCCATCTAGCTCCTGACGCTAAGCCAACATTTTATCTGAGATTTTTTAAAATCACGAAGGCGCTAACTTGTCCAGCAGTTGGATAGCGTACAACAACCTGGCACTGTGGGAAGGACATGGGCCCTCCAGGATTTCACGACTGCAACTATTAACACAAATTCTGCCAATCCCTGCAAATTCATTGTGACCTTGCAATTTTCACTAATTACCGCAACTTTTCCACAATTTCTGACCAATCTTTTGTTTCCCGCAAAGCGTTGAGCCATATGTGGACAAACTCACTTCCTTGTTACGTTTGGAAGACGCAGGAAAGTTTGGAAGATTTACCTTCAAAAATAACAAAATGGTTAAAGGTTAACACAAATAAAAGTGGTTTTGTAGGTCAGTCAGTCAGTCATTATCTGAACCGCTTAATGCCTATCAGGATTGTGGGGACCGGAGCCTATCCCGGGACTACTACGGGCGTGAGGCGGAGACCAACCCTGGAGTGCGACTGATTTGGGGGTAAGATAATTATTCATCTAAAATAAACAAATTAATAATGTTCTATCAAATGTTTGCTCATATCTGCTATTCTGTGTCTTAAGATCTGCAATTTGATACAATATTTAGCAGATTACGCAGAGGAGCTAACATTTCCCAAAGTTATGTTAAGGGTCTTGCTCAGTGACCCAGTGATGGTAGTGCTGGAGGCAGGAGCTGAACCCATGACCCTAAGGTGAGTGTCCTAACCACTAGAGCAAGGATCTGCAGCATGAAAAATCCTCACGGTAAGAAAACAAGTCCAATTTGATCTAAAATATTCATAAAAAGCTTTTATTTTTATCATGTAAACACTTAAAAAGCAGTGAAATTCCCTGAAGAGGTTTTAGAGCTGGAATTGTTCACAACGTGGAAACTCAAGATGCTTTTACTGTATTTGTATTTTACTGTCTTTGGCTAGAACCAAGCTCCTCACACTAGTCAGAGCAGGGCTCGAGAAAAAATTAGGAGCCACTGGCTCCTAAACCTAAAAAAATTTAGGAGTCAAATGGTTTTTGGGAGCTATCATCTCCATCACATGCAAAATGTGAAATACGTAAACAATACTTGTATTCAACCTCACGCTGCCTTTTCTTTCTCTTATCTGAGCTACATGACCTGCCTTATAGTTAACTACAGCAGGACAGGGCGAAATGAACGCCCTCTGAACGCCATATGCGTTTTTGCTGCGTTTTGTAGCTGCGTTCGATTGGCATTTCACTGGCGTTTCACTGGCGTTCGCAATAGCGTCGTTTTCCTTGCGTTCATCGGGATTTTGACGCCAAGAAAACGTTGCATGCAGCGTTTATTTGACGCCACCCGAATGCGCAGCCGGCCGAACGCCGGTGCCGAACGCCCGTGTGGACGCTTTGATTTGCTCCAATGAGCAGAAAAACGGTCGGCGTTCAGTCGGCGCTCACCTGGCGCCACGAACGCCAGAAAAACGCCTGGTTCAGACGTCCGTGTGAGCGAGGCCTTAGGGTTAGGTATCTGGACTAAAATAAACCGACACGAATCACAATATTAATTTTTCAGATCGTCTAAACCAAATATTCCAATCAATCAATTAAATCGCTTTATTGCCCCTTTCAAGTACATTTTGGCCCTAAAGCGCTTCTCCCCAACTCCACGTGTTCTCCATGCCGCAACTTCATCAATCCCCCACCTTTTTCCCCACCGTCGCTTCCTCCACAGATGCATGTGTGCAAATCTGGCGACTGCGTAGCATTAGCATGAAATAACAGCCATCATCCTCACGTCTGTCTCTCATCCCATTACCACCAGCAGGCCGCGTTCGTTCTCTCTCTCTCTCTCTCTCTCGCTCGCTCCAGCCCTTCCTCTGAGAGCTCTTAACGGGGCTTAACCTCCATTACACAAACAGCCACCCTGCACTTTATTTCATCAACATTTTCCATGAAGCAAAAAGTCATTTGAATCCATGAAGCCGAGTGCCTCTTGTTCCCCACCCCGATTCAATTCCGCCGTCATCCAATAAAGCCTCGGCGCGGCTCTCTCCGGCACGTCATGTTTTTCCATACCGTTCCCTGTTATTGAGGGTGACAGCTGAGATTTCATTAGTTTCTCATTTGTTTCTCTCTCTCTCAAAGTGAGGGCACGTACATGACGGATTTGTCTCCGGGTAGCACTGTACGCCAACTCTGCCTTTGAGTGAGGAAGCTGACAAAGTTTGGGGTTTCTCTAGAAGTTCTGAGGACTTTTTACTCTGGTGCAGTGTCTTCCTGACTCAGAGCATCACGTCCTGGTTTGAGAGCAGAATTAAACAGACCCCTTCTGGATTTTGTGATTGGAACTATTTACATTTACAGTATTTAGCAGACGCTCTTATCCAGAGCGACTTAAACCAAGTTACCAGTAACGCAACTATTAACGCAATTTCAGCCAGTCCCCACAAGTTCAGAGCGACCTTGCTATTTTCACGAATTACCGCAATTTTTCACCAATCATGGTCGTTTTCCCACAAAGCGTTGAGTCGTACATCAGCGAACTCACTTCCTTGTTACGTTTGGAAGACGCAGGAAATGTGATAAAAACACCTCAGATTTACCTTCAAAAATAACTAAGTGGTTAAAGGTAGGGCTGGGTATCGTTGCTGATTTCCTGAATCCATTCGATTCCGATTCACAAGGTCATGATCCGATTCAATTCTCGATTCGATATCGATTTATTTAGAGATTTCTTTGCGTCAATACTAGTTTTGCTTGGTTATAAAATTAGGCCAGACGGTGATTTGAGCGGAGCAGCTTCGGCCATGGTTCTATTTGGTTTTGGTTTCGCCGGTCTCACGTTTTTATAGCTCTCCTCGCGCGGTCGCGAGAAGTAGTGCATAGCCGCAGGAACAGATCGATCTGCAAATTTTTCAATCGATATCGTATTTTTTGAACGAGAATCGTTATTGATCGGTGAACCGATTTTTTGAACCCAGCCCTAGTTAAAGGTTAACACAAATAGTGGTTTTGTCAGTAAGTCAGTCATTATCTTAACCGCTTAATCCCTATCAGGGTCGTGGGGACCAGAGCCTACGGGCGACCAAAGCTAGGCGGGCGCAGACACACCGCAGTGCGCATACTGCTTTTGTTCGTTTCGTTTTAATTCATTGTTAATGAGTAATTATAAAGAGGGGAAATCTCAACTTCTTTCCACAACGTTCACTCCTGCAACTTTATTGCAAGAAAACACCACAACTTTCAACGCAATTTTTAAAAAAGAAAAGCGGCCGCGCAATCAGGAATTTTAAGCTGCGACAATTTTTTTTTTTAATTCGGTAAAATCAAGGAGGGACTGATTAAAGGATTACGCAAAGGCAATTTGGGCAGCGCAACGCTGTACCAGATCAGCTCTACCGTCTCTGCAGGACATTTCCACCAGAGCAACCAGCATCATCAGACTCGTCTCACCACGGTTACTGTTTCAACTGCTGAAAGCAGGGGAAACACTACAGGAGTATTATGGCCAAAACATAGCGACTCGGGAGACGCTTATAGCCTCAGGCCATGCGGCTTTTTAACCAGAACTTTTGCCATAACTTTTCAACTTTCTTATTGCAATCTCTTGATGAAAGTGTCATTGTGAAGACAGCACAGCACACAGTGCACCACAACGAAATGTGACCTCTGCATTTGACACTGGGCAGCTAACATGGGCAGTGCTTGGGGGCGGTACAGTGAGCGCAGACTGTTCTACGGCTCTCTACCTTGTGCCAACTTCACTGCATCTTCTCCCACAAATTCAGCCAATTACGGAGACTGGACATGGAGACCTTTGGGGAATTACTTGAAATGACAACCCTTTATCCGTGTGCTTTGAGCAATTTGTTTCTGAGAAAGACATAAATTAATCAAGACTGGGGTTGGCAGCAGATTACATAAGGCAGCATCATCATCTGAGTACCAGTGGACGTTGGATCAGGTTCCATATTAATGTCCATCACTAGGCTTGGTGGCATAGCGGTGTAAGTGACTGAAACCCTGTGTTGGCGATTATAAGGTTGGAGGTTTAAACCTCAGGAACCGCTGAGCAAGGACTTTAACATCACAGGTTCCTGGCTCGTGACCAGCCAAGTTTTGATGCCGGTTCGGGGCAGATATTGCCGCGCTGGTAGGGCTGCAGCAAATGACTATTTTTGTAATCGAGTAATCTATCGATTATTTTATCGATTAATCGGGTAATCGGATTTTTTTAAAAATGTAAATAAAAATGACAATACATTCGTTATTAGGCTTATTCTGCTGTGAGTAGAAGTTAGTCATATACGCGTTATGTTGTCGTATTCAATTGAAAATGAAGAAACATGTTCAAGTTCAAGGGTCATTTTGAACCAATTTGGCCAATAAAATGAGTTGCTTTTGGTCTTTCTGAAAGAGAACTGCATTTCCCACAATATGCCTCGGAGCCGCGTCACAATAAAGGGTTCAGCGCGTTCCGGAATTAACTATGAAAAAAAAAAATTTGATGGAAAAATCTTAATAAATGGCTGTATTGTGAGTGGAACACTGGTTGTTGTGGTTATTTATCAGCTAAAATATGTTTTGTCTGTAATAAAGGGGACGTTTTGACGGAAACGGAGCATTTTAGCGAGTAATGGCGCTTACAAACAGCGTGCGTGTTTACATCGCAAAAAATGTCATTTACGCGTTTTTATGCATTTACTTCTGTTTTTGTGCAGGGAATATCTCACAAATATGTTCACATACAGAGGGATCTATTCTCGTTTTGATTGCGCCACTGAAAATATTGTGTGTCATTAATAAGCGTCTGGGTGAAACACAAGCGGCGTATGCTGCAGTGATTTAAATGATTTAAACGAAGCTTTGATTCTAGAAAAATTGCCTCGACCATTTTTTGTAATAGAATTATTCGCGTTATTCGAATAATCCTTTCAGCTCTACACGCCGGCACCATTTTTTTTTGGTGGAAAACCGTCCCACTTGTTCCAAACTTGGAGGCACCACCAGTATAGTGGAAATGGACCAAAAAACTGGTTCTCAGTTTTTAACAGTGTATCTTACCCCCAGGCCGCCACCACTCCTCGCTCGCTTCGATTCTGTGGCTACAAAGCTACACTCTCACTCGTTCCGCTCTTCAAGTATGAACGATCATTGTATTCGTCAGCTAGAATCAATGTGATTTAGAGTGCGGCTGTTAGTACAGCAAGGAGCAGTAAACCTGACCTCAGCATATAGAACTGGGAAATTGACAGTAACAAGAGTTATAGATCGGCCACTCCGTTAGAGGCTGGACTCCCACCGTTACTCTGGGTGGGCGGACCACTCCATCCCTCTCCAAGTCAATAAATGCAGAGTTTAACCCCGTTCCGCTAGTGTCAGTTCCACTTATATACTGTAGATCCCCACAGCAGTGATGCAGTAAAGGAAGCGGAGACGCTGTGACGCTGTGGGTGTGATCGTACCTTGCGACTGAGATGCACATAATCAAGTGAAATCACGATTTAAAGGGGCACACTCACCGTTATGTGGCTAAAGAGGAATGCAGGTCACCTACATCGATATATGTGACCCTCCACGGCGAAACCAGTCGCTTGTCGCAAATTTTCAAAATTGAGTTATGTTTTCATGAAAGGGCATAAATCAAGCTTCAAAACGATACCTACATGGAATGAATCGGACGACATATGACTGAGATATCAACATTCAAAGGAGTCGGGTTTCTCCTGTCACGCCAAGTGAGAAACGGAGAACTTGGTGCGGTCGCGGCTACGTTTGTATTTACGGTAGCCTACGCTGCATTCACAGCCACACGGATAGCCTACCTGCGTTAGGTTAACTGAACTCAGGAGACGGAGATGGATCCCGCAGAAATATCTTCACGCTAGTCAACCAGTGGATTTACCGTAAATATTGAAGTAGAGCGGTCAAAACAGAAACTTTGAACATTCTGCTGGAATTGAATTCCTCACCTCAAGAAAGTCTCGTTTTTAGGATGGAAAGGGTAAGTTTTTCAGCCAAATTTATTCACAACAGTACAGTATAGACCTTCCACTATTTCAAAACACTAAAAACAAAAAATCCTAAATTTCACCCCACGCAACATAAACGGTCGTTTTTCACGGAAACCGTTGCAACAAGCGACTGGTTTTGCCGTGGAGGGTCACATATCGACTCAACGATCATCACATCCGTACGACGATCAACAACGAACGTACGTCATACAAATAGTAACGTTCCTCACCAAGCACGTGAGGAGACGGCAGCTGGTTTCGTCACAACTTCATTAGGAGTGATCTAGTGTGGGTCATAACTCCACATAAAAATGCCAAATGGTATTTAAGTTGCTTTTGTGATTAACATGATTGGAAGTCATTGTGTTGTATTGACTGCTGTCTTTTGAACTGAATTACTGCCGTACATATTGCCTCATATCGATTGCTGACTAGGGTTGCACCGATCCGATACGTGGATCAGATATCGGTCTGATAACGACTCAAATTGCTGGACCGGGTATCGGTGGCATGGGGCCGAACTATGGAGCCGATCTGTAAATTGTAGGTTTTTGTACGTTGAGAGTATGCAGCACGCTCAATTCGCTTGACATTTGTGGTAATTTTTACATATAGAAATGAGCAGAACAAGCAGTGCAACACACTACAGCCCCAAAAGCAAATTATACACAATTATACTGTTTAATCTCCTTAACAACGCCATCTCTCACTCGCACTCTCTGTATTCCTCGCTGTATTTGTTAGCGTGCGTCTCTCACAGGGAAGTTCGACATTTACTAAAGCGTTCCAGTTCAGTCAAATCTTCCACTTTATTACAGACAAAGCTTATATTTTAGCTGATAAACAACAAAATCAACCAGCGTTCCACTTACAACACATCCGTTTATGCCGAGACATGTTTATCGCGTTGTTGTACGGAATGCCATCATGCCAAACGACTCTTGTGTGGTACGCCTTCATGTCAAAAATAAGGCCAAAATGAGCCCCAAATTCACTTACAGTAGGGCTGTGAAGGTTTTAAAAAACTTGCATCGAATCGGCCAATACCCAAAGCCGCAGTATCGGTATCGGAACTGAAAAAATTGGATCGGTGCATCCCTATCGCTGACTCGAATTAAACCGTAATTGGGTTGTAGACGTTTTAGTAAAACTAACCTGCAGCTTGCGCACCACCCTCTTGATGAGGTAATTTCCGAGATCCACCCCTTGCAGACCCGCCTGTGTGGAGGAGATGGAGTAGAAGATGGCGGTGTTGATCTTCTGCGCTTCCTCTATGGCATCTAGAGTTGCAAATTCCCTCACGATACTCTGAAATTCAAAGTCACATATATATATATATATACATATGTGACCCTCCACGCCAAAACCAGTCGCTTGTCACAAATTTTCAAAATGGAGTTATGTTTTCATGAAAGGGCATAAATCAAGCTTCAAAACGATACCTATATCGAATGAATCGGACGACATATGACTGAGATATCAACATTCAAAGGAGTCGGGTTTCTCCTGTCACGCCAAGTGAGAAACGGAGAAATCTGCCTTTGAAGTTGACTATTGACGTAGCACTCACAGACGCTTGGTGCGGTCGCGGCTACGTTTGTATTTACGGTAGCCTACGCTGCATTCACAGCCACAGGGATAGCCTACCTGCGTTAGGTTAACTGAACTCAGGAGACGAAGATGGATTCTGGAGAAATATCTTCACGCTAGTCGACGAGTGGATTTAGCGTAAATATTGAAGTAGAGCGGTCAAAACAGAAACTTTTAACATTCTGCTGGAATTGAATTCCTCACCTCAAGAAAGTCAAGTTTTTAGGATGGAAAGGGTAAGTTTTTCAGTGAAATTTATTCACAACAGTACAGTATAGACCTTCCACTGTTTCAAAACACTAAAAACAAAAAATCCAAAATTTTACCCAACGCAACATAAACGCTCGTTTTTCTCCATTGCGACACGCGACTGGTTTTGCCATGCAGAGTCACATATACACAGAAACTAAGGTAAACAACAGATCTGCAATACTGTGCGATGTGAAGAAGTGAGGAGAAACAAACTTGACTGAGTGAATAAAGAGTCTCACCTGGATGTTGTCTGAAATCTCCTGTGTGAGTGCTACGTGTAAAACCACCAGAGGTTCGCCGGGCATGGAGGCGTGGGTGAAGGCGTAGCAGCGACGGTACGGTCCAACCCGGCGCTTTATGTCGGTCCAGTTCCTGACAGGGTGGACTGCTTCATATCTGTAAAACCATAAACTAGATTAGGTTTACAAGGTAAAAGAAGATTTCAAAACCAGGCGCCAATAAACAAAAGATTTTTAGCTAAAACAAGCAGGAAAGTCTAATGCCATGTTCACACTGTGTGATTCAGAAAGTCGCTGGACTGCGGGTCTGTTCTCACCACACAACCAACTAGTCGCCAGATCTGACCACACTCATATTCATGGCCAGATTCATCAACCGCTTGGTAAATTTGCTTGATCATGTCTTTGCAGTGCTCACGCATAGCAACTGTTGTTTGCCCATTGAAGGCTGAGTTGCGACCAATCGAAGGCGTTCGAGCAGGGCTGCACCGATGCGATACACGGATCGGATATCGGTCCGATAATGACACAAACAGCTGGGTCGGGTATCGGCGACACTGGACCGATCTATGGAGCCAGTCTGTTTAAGTAAAAAACAAATAACGTATTTATTCTGTTTAATTTCCTCAACACCACCAGCTCTTGCTCGCAATCTCTGTGTTCCTGATGGTTTTAGCACCGCAGGATTAGGGACTGTCACAAAATTACACAACTGTGCGTAAACCATCCAGGAATTCATGATGTTGCAATTACAACTATTCAGCCAATTCCTACAAATTCATCCTTGCAATTTTGACCAACTTTTACACAAATTTTGGCCAATTCGGTCAATTCCCACAAAACTTAAGAGCCATACGACAGCGATCTCACTTCCTTGTTACGTTTGAAAGGCGCAAGAAACGTGAGATGAAAACGCCTCACATTTACCTTCAAAAATGACTAAATGGTTAATGATTTTTTAAAAATGTGGTTTTGTTTTTTTTTTATTCATTAAATAATTAATTTCAATAAATTGTTAAAGAATAATTATAAAGGGAAATAATTTAACTTTTAAAAACACTGCTAAAACACTAGAAAAGCTTCAGCAAAAATAGGCCTTTTAGGCCAACAATCTAAAAAAAAAAATCCTGGAGGAACTGGTAAATGAATAATTTTTGAGATTTTATTTTCATAATAAATAATTAAGCATATACATATGGGTGCGTAATTATTACATTGTTTTAGTTAGGAAAACAGTATTTAAGTATTTCCTTAAGCATAACCAAACAATCTCAGTCTCCTCCTCACAGGGAAATACACATCATTAATCAAAAACTGGTATCAGATCGGTACTCGGGGATCGGACGATACCCAAAGCACAGGTATCGGAAATGAAAAAGCTGGATTGTTGCATCCCGACTTTTTGAGGACGACCAGTTGACGGCTCAAACTCAGCCTTAACGGCGTGTCGAGTGAACAAGGCATTAGCTCTATAGACATTACAGGGAAAAAAAAGGCCATTTGTCTGTGTCTTACTGGCTGATCTTCTGAAGCAGTTCACACGGGGACTGCCACGTAATTCTCTCCAACCGGAGAAGCCCCACCGAGAACCACTCAGACAGCAGGCTCTTCAGAGTGCCGTTTAGATCCTGAATCAAACAAACACACACACACACACACACACAAAAGGGCAAAGGCTTCGTTAAACCACGCACCGTGCACAATGCCCATACGCCTGACTGCAAATAAGCTAACTGGTTTCCACTATTTGCCCAGTTGTGTACAGTAAATATGGAAACGATAAATGAACGGTAAATGAATATCTATTATTTCTCGATCAGCGCGCAACATCAACCCCGGTGCATTAATATTTCACCGGCTTGCCTCTGAAGTGCTGCTGTCTGGCGCCCGGAGCTTCAGACGGATCTGATCTATCTCTCCGCCGCCGGCTGCACTCTAAGCCTGTTTGTTTGCCTTACAGGTGATTTTATTAGATGTGCTTGGAGAGCGAGAAAGAGAGAGAGGAATCTGTGATAAACACAAGGCCATTTCGGCACTGAGCTGTCCCGCTCCTGTGGGTCAGATCTCATATCTGAAGGAGTTCACACACACACAGACTAAAACACACTCCTATGCACAGCCCACACAGAGACGGCGGTACATGTGCACCCGCAGGCACAAATATTAACAAAGGCCGGGCTGGGGATTCTCATCATACTCTTCTTCGAAATAAATTAAAGCATCCCAAAAAAATATGAAAATATGAGCAAAGCCAAATAAAAGATGCTGATAATCCTGCTTGCTTCTCACAGACAGCTAGAAGGAGAATTCAGTTTTCACATGAGAAATCATTCTGCTTAAAGGCCAAGTAAAGGTTGATTTCAAGAGCAGAATTGCAGTTTATTGCTAAAAGGAAAATCTGGAATTGGATTTGGTGTGATGGTGCAACAGCAACAAATATAAACGTTTATGAATAAAGTGAGCAGTTGTAAATATAAGTCAAAGAGCTGAAAATGTGACCATGATGTGTGTAAAGTACACTGCTGAGTGTAGGGAGATGCCAAATACAAGCGTCCCTAACCTTTGTTAAAAAGTCACAACTGTCCTGCACAAACTGTCTTTTTTTAACCCAGTCCGGACGTAAAGAACATTCTGGAAGTCCACCTTCCACAAGCTACTTTCTCCTAATTGGTCCAATTTCATGCTCATAAATTTTTTATTTGTGCATCGCAAAAATACTTAAAAGTATTATACAAGTTAACAAAAGAAATCGACAAGAAGAATTACTGCATCATATTGGAGGTCGATGGATACTGTTTTTTCAGTGCCGATATCGATTATTGGTAGTTAACGGGGATGATGACTGATATTTAGAACCTATAGCTCACCCCCAAAAAAGAAAATAAAAGAAAATCTCTTTCAAAAATTTGAATTTTACAAAGACCAAGCTCAGCTGAAACTCTCCTCTCTTCTCCTTCTCGGAGCTTTACCCTGCGCTCGCGCGTGAGTAACAACAAGGCTTCCATGTTGAGTGGCTACTACACGTGTGACATACAGTAGCCAATCACAGACTGCTGTGGGCAGGACATTAAATGAAGCAGCGAGTTGAGAGCAAACTATAGAGAGAAGAGACGGCAGTGGAGCCACAGGAGTGCACCTTATAATTGCTAAATGAAAGTGATTATTTGTCACTGTGAACACAGCACAGCACGCAGCACACCACAACCAAATGTGATCTCTGCATCTGACCCATCCGTGAAGAAGCAGTGGGCAGCTAGCAGTGAGCAGTGCTTGGGGACGGTACCTTGCTCATGAGTACCTCAGTGGTAACTTTACTGGCCCTGGATTCGAACCTGCGACCTTCTGATCACTGGGCGAACACCCTACCGTTACGCCACCAATTGACGGTCACAATTAAACACATATACCGATAATCGGTCAAATGCCTCGATAATCAGACAACCGTTATATCATATTCCTACAAATCGGGTATATTAACAAATTGGTAGTGTAATGGTTAGAGAGTTCGTCCTATGTTCATAAGTCCCGGACCAGTAAAGGTACCACTGAGGTACCCATGAGCAAGGTACCGTTCCAAAGCACTGCTGCCTGGGCGCTGCCAAAAAGCAGTCACGGATGGGTCAAATGCAGAATCCACATATGGTTGTGGTGCACTGTGTGCTGTGCTGTGTTCACAATGACAATCACTCACTTAAATTCATGTCTCCGTGTTTTGTGCATATTTCGCCCCCCAAAAACTGTAGAAATGATTCAGGTTGTTTCAGAACCCTGTACTGAATATCCCACTCCGATGCAAAAGTCTGGTTCCAGAACTAATGGCCAAACATTAACATTTCCCATTAGCTCTTGCGTTGCACCAGTGCGGGAACCGCCTGCAGTGCAATACCGTGAGGAAGAGGAGCGAAGAGGGACGGCAGGCGATTTCCCCAGCGGCCCTCAGGTGGAGATACAGTCCACCTCGCTTTGCTCATCTGTCAATCACGACTAGAGCGCCGGCGCTATCCCTGGCCCTCAGCCCTGACCGGACCAAGTTTCCACTTTACTTTAAAAATCATCAAGCCCACTTTGGACAGAGAAAATTACATTTAAGCACTTACAGGATGTTCCTCCACTTTAAGCGCCAGGGCAACCGACAGCACTTAAAAATTCTGCGTACGGCACACTTTTTTAGTTTTGCTTACAAGGCCGAATTGCTTCCCGCACCTCGAACACGTCGGGGGGAAAAAATCAAATAAATTACATGCAGATATATGGAATCCTCCTTCAAGGCAAAACTTTCCAACTCTATTTCCCCCCCTCCGGCATTCTCAGTATCAGGACGCGGGTTCCAGTGAGATCGGCGCGCGAAACGCCGTATCAGTTGGCGAGGGTGAAATTTGAAAAATCGGGGATGTGTGCATATTAATACATGCCAATTTTAGCAACGAGGACAAACAAACGCACGTGTCGATTCATCCATTTCCAAAGCGGTTTGCCGTGCCTCGCTTAAAAGCGCAGCTGCCGCGCTGCCTCTAGCGAGAGAGAGACCCAAATCCCTCCCATAATGCAGGAAGGAGGGAGAGAGAGAGAGAGAGAAAGTCAGAGGCACAATCTGTTTTTCTACAACCTTGAGGCTGATCAGAAGCCTTTGAAATACAGCCCGTGCCATTCCCGTGACTGATGACAAGGCAGAGAGCAGAGGAAAAGGCAACACATGAAATCAAAAAAATACAAATACAGCAGATGCAAGACCATGAACTTTAGGGGAAAAAAATCTTCCATTCAAGTCCTAGAATGTCTGCATACCTCCATTAGAAATAATAACCGAGTATGTGAAGGATTGCGGAAAGATATTTTTTAATCAACAGCATATTTACACCAAATATTTCTGCCCTTTATGAGTTACTTAAAACTAATGGAGTATATACATATGACCCTGTGCTGCTGCTGCTACTGCTATTCAACATAATTAATGAGTCTGGTGGAAAAGAAATAAAGAACTAAAAGCTAATTTCCTTAAAGATAAGCTAGTTAAGGCATTCAGCTACCACATGCGCTGACCTGTAATGTGAACTCATTTCAGATTTGAAAAAGGGAGTTTTCATTTGCTGAAGAGTACACAAAACACACATCTATAATATGCTGCCCTTGCTGAAAAATAAAGGCTAAAGTGTTTTATATTGCAGAATTATTGCTAACACTGTAGCTTCAAGTAGGCCCTCAGTAGCCATAGACAAAAGGAAACCGCAGTATAAATGAAAGATAACAAGAAATCCAATAGCAGTTTAACTTTCAGCGTTCGGAACGTTCCTGGAAGATGCTTAGGTTAAGACGCGTGGAGCACCCGAGGCCCGGTGTACTCCTTCGCTTCGCTTACATTTAAAGAGGCATGGAAGCCTCTGAAGCATTTTTTTGATATGTTAAGTAACACAAGCGCCTGTGCCTGAAACAATAATCATGTGCTATTCGTTCAAGACAAACTTGTTAATCTTTTTTAAGCTGTTTCCTTCTTCCAGAACAGTAAACAAACCTCACAGGACATGAAGTAGATGCAAACATTTCATATGTCTCTCAGTTTCTGTTTAAGACATCACTCTTTACACTGTGAGGAAAAAAAAGACCTTGTAGCTTTGGCAAATGTTGACTGATTCTAAAAATTCTTTCACAGTTTGCATTCAGAATTACATTTTATTATTACTATATTGCCCACCATGTGTAACTGTACATGTGTAACTACAATGCCATGCAAAACCCATAAACTGTTCAAAAATTGCCAAGAGCATAGTCATTGACATGCAATTGTGAATTAAATATAAGTTTAACAACACAACACAAGTTATGACAGCTACGTGTTTAAGGGAATGACAACTTTAATGTTAACATGATGGTCGCCCTCTAGTGGTCAAAACAGGGAATGACAAAATTAATGTTAACATGGTGGTCGCCCTCTAGTGGTCAAAACAGGGAATACAAAATTAATGTTAACATGGTAATTAGCCCTCTAGTGGTCAAAACAGGGAATAATGACAAAATTAATGTTAACATGGTGGTCGCCCTCTATTGGTCAAAACAGGGAATGACAAAATTAATGTTAACATGGTGATCACCCTCTAGTGGTCAAAACAGAGAATGACAAAATTAATGTTAACATGGTGGTCGCCCTCTAGTGGTCAAAACAGGGAATGACAGCTTTAATGTTAACATGGTGGTCGCCCTCTAGTGGTCAAAACAGGGAATGACAAAATTAATGTTAACATGGTGGTAGCCCTCTAGTGGTCAAAACGGGAATGACAAAATTAATGTTAACATGGTGGTCACCCTCTAGTACATGGTCAAAATGAGAATGACAAAATTAATGTTAACATGGTGAACATAGCCCTCTAATTGAGATCAAAACAGGGGCCGAGCAGCTTTAATGTTAACATGGTGGTGCGCCCTCTAGTGGTCGAAACAGGGAATGACAAAATTAATGTTAACATGGTGGTCGCCCTCTAGTGGTCAAAACAGGAATGACAAAATTAATGTTAACATGGTGGTCACCCTCTAGTGGTCAAAATAGGAAATGACAAAATTAATGTTAACATGGTGGTCGCCCTCTAGTGGTCAAAATGGGAAATGACAAAATTAATGTTAACATGGTGGTCGCCCTCTAGTGGTCAAAATAGGGAATGACAAAATTAATCTTAACTTGTTAAGCCCTCTTAGTGGTCAAAATAGAAATGACAACTTTTAATGTTAACGATGTAATTGCCCTCTAGTGGTCAAAATAGGAAATGACAACTTTAACGTTAACATGATGGTCGCCCTCTAGTGGTCCAAATAGGAAATGACAAAATTAATGTTAACATGGTGGTCACCTAGTGGTCAAAACAGGGAATAAAATTAATCTTAACATGGTGGTGGCCCTCTAGTGGTCAAAATAGAAATGACCTTTAATGTTAACTGCGATGGTGCGCCCTCTAGTGATCAAAATGAAATGACAACTGCGTTAACATGATGGTAAGCCCTCTAGTGGTCAAATGAGGAAATGACAAAATTAATGTTAACATAGTGATTATACTCCCTAGTGGTCAAAACGGGGAATTACAAAATTAATCTTAACATGGTGGTCACCCTCCTGATGGTCAAAACAGGAATTACAAATTGTCTTAACATGGTGGGTAGCCCTCTAGTGGTCAAAATGAGGAAATGGCAACTTTAATGTTAACATAGATAACCCTCTAGTGGTCAAAACAGGGAATTACAAAATTAATCTTAACATGGTGGTCACCTCTAGTGGTCAAAACAGGGAATGACAAAATTAATCTTAACATGGTGGTCGCCCTCTAGGGGTCAAAATAGGAAATGGCAACTTTAAAGATGCAATGGTGCTCAAAAATAAATTATATATGAACGTCTAACTGGTCAGGTAGCGTTCTATCCTCCTCTATCAGCCTACACTATATCTGGTGATGATCACTTTAGTAAATTTATCATTTATTTGTAACTTAACGAAAAAATTTAGAAAAACTGCTCAAACTTGGCCAGAGTTACAGGTCCTTTTGTGACTTTATTCATAACTCTGTCCCAATTTAAGTAAGTGATTATTTGTCATTGTGAACACACCACAGCACAGCACACAGTGCACCACAACCAAATATGACCCATCCACGAAGGATAGTTGGCAGCAGACATGGGGAGCAGTGCTCGGGGTCGGTACCCTTGCCCACGCGTACCTCAGCGGTACCTTTTCCAGTCAGGACCAAGTCTCACGACCTTCCCCAGTCATGGTGCGAACTCTCCTTTAATGCAGCTACCAACTGTCCTTTTGCTCTCCTACATATCCACTGGTCTATGCCCAATTAAAAGGTGTCTTTTTTAAAAGAAGTGGGATGGAGGTCTGAGGATTACCCAAACTCAAGGTTTCATGCTCCTTTCAAAGCTCCTCTACCTTTATTTTTTCAGTACCTGCTGTTGCTGCAGACTCAGTAAATTCCGGTAAACTGATTTGCATTCTCCAGCTTAACCGATGAGACAAACAAGCAAAATATCTGCTTTCTGTGAAGTTAGATAAAAGCTGGACTGTAGCAGAATGCTGCATCAACCATCTCAACTACAAACATCAAGCTTTGCCCCAAGCAATTTAGGCATCGGTGAGCAGGGAAACAGCAAGATGCTCTGTCTGGTCTGGGGTGCTTTAACATCATTTCATAGCGCTTTGAAGTCACTTTGATTTTCTTTGCCTCTCTATCAATTACAAGCCCAAACTACTCACAGAAACGCGTCTGAATGATCCATACTCGTGCCTTTATTAATGGAGCTTTTAGAAAGTGAGTAAATGTAGCTCCATCATTAAAGAATTATAAATTAAGATCACACTCTAATCAATATAAACATTGAGACCGCTCATGAAGCTGAAGAAGTAAATCACATATTCTTGGCAAACTTAACTCAAGGGTAATTCATAAAGTATAGAGATTCTTGCATATCAGCCAACCCGAGGAGGAAAACTGTTTACAAAGCATGTTTATATCCATTCTCTCCTGCACCGCCTGGAATTTTCTTTCTTATTCTCTTTTAAGCAGGAAAAGGTTTAGAACAACTACAAGTGAAAGTTAAATAAAACAACTTTCTCTAAGAGTGAGTGAGTGACTATCTGTCATTGTAGAACACAGCACAGCACACACTGCACCACAACGAAATGTGACCTCTGCATTTGATCATCCCTGAAGGAGCATGTGGCAGCTTTTGGCAGCGCCTGGGGAACCTTGGCAGCTTTGGGGGCGGTACCTTAGCAAGTGGTACCTCAATTTACCTTTACCAATGCTCTGGGACTTGAACCGGCGACCTTCAGATCACGGGGCCAACTCTTTAACCGTTACAATAACAACGGCCCCGACATGTCTAACGCCCTACTAGCTGGGTGTGTGTCAAAGACATAGTCAATTTTAGACCTGTCCTTTAACGCTTCAATCGCGTTGGAAATCTACTGACTGGAATTTGGAATCAGAATAGCTACCACAGCATCCTGCAGCAACATGCTGTTCCATCAGGCAGCAGACGCACTGGTCAGCTATTCTTTATGCACCATGACAATAGCGCCAAAAAGTATGAGATTTTTCTTGCTAATAAAGGTAGCTCAAATGTTGAACATACTGTACATTTCATGGCAAAGAATCTTGATTGTGTTTCAGCAAAAATTAAGCACGTAATATGTACATGTAAAAAATATCTGTATGTGAAAAAACAATTAAATGATAGTGCATTGGCTATAAGTTGAAATTGACTGCACAGTCTCAGATCTGAACATGGTTTTCCATTACTGCATGCTGTTCTTGTATGACATATAAAAAATAATCTTAAATTTGAGGAAACCCTTATTCAGGGGTTGTCATGTGAGACTTAAGCTTATCTGACACAATCAGGATTAAGCTAAACCAGATTCTACTTTCGGTATAGACACATCAATTTTTCATCATAGCCTAAACTCATCAATCCGAAAACCATCAAATGCAAACCTTGTAAGGAATTGAGATGAGAGAGAATGTCTATAATTCATAGAGTGCAAATACCAATAAATACAACTTTAACTCATGCTCATCTTGATCAGGCAGCTGCATTAAATTCGCTGGCTAAATAAAGCCCACTGCTGCTTGGATACTGACCTCTTTAGCTCAGTAAGTAACTAGGTAAAGTCTTGTCGCTCTGCCAGTTCCGTCACTCTCCAACAGCTTGGGACACGGGACCATGTGAAGGGCTGCTGCTGGCGTAAATGTGTAAATGTTTTTCGAAGTGTGTGTGGGTGGGGTGTGTGTAGGTGTTGGAAAAATAAAAGCGGAATCTGGAGATGATAATTAATAAACAGTGTTCGTATCTAAATAAAAGGGGTTGTGCCTTTTCTTTCCAATAAATTATGACCACGTGCCATGTGTTTGTGTGTTTCTATGACCTTTGGTGTACTTACATTTGTTGCATAGATGGAATTTGCTTTGCTTTGAAGGGAATGTTTTACTCTTCTTAATGACTCCTGACACATACCAGGGCAACATTTTTATATTGAACAGAATTTAGCACAGCTTGTGATGTACACCATTAAGGCAAGATCGAAATTACTGACAGAAACAGCCCTGCATGTGCCATACTTCACTGGAAATAGGAAAAGCTCTACATTGTGATATAAACCACTGTCTGACTCTAACCACCTCTCCATCACTTTCTAGAGCCACAAAGGCTCATGCTATATAAATTAGGGTTTTACAACATAGAAGTAAGAATCAAAACACACACACACACTCACATCTATATATGATTTCCAGGGGGTGCATCTACACAAAACATTATAATAATAATATCATGTCATCAACCTCAATAATAATAATAATAATAATAATAATAATAAACTCTGCTATGCATGAAATAAAATTATAAAATGTGCAGTCAATACCAACCCTAGCAATCTGGTGCAGATAAAGTGGAATATTACTAGTAATTAGCTTTATATCATATTTATAAATTATAATATTTATATTTTAATAATTTTATAATTATATTACCTAATTATATTGTGAGGGATATCGAAACAATATATCGCAGAGCCTCACATGCAGCCTTATCCGTTACAATCAATAATCACTCATTGTTTACCCTTAGATGTGGGCTGTCTGTGGCTTTGGAGGCCGATGGCTAGGCATCGCGCAGGTCACTGAACTTCCCGCCGCCCTCACCGGCTGATGTGGCTGAGATGTGTCTGTAGGTCGAGGGTTAGATGTAGCATAGCCGGTCCTCTACCTGCAACACCGTGGCCATCCGCAGCTCTTGTGATCCCATGGTTGGCCGCCAGCTCCGTCACACCTCGGTGGTCCACCCCGAAGTCTTTGGCCAATTTCTCAAGAAATACCTGTTGTGGAGAACAAGTCAGAAAGTTGAAATGAAATTCCAATTCAGGCGAGGTGATGGAGTTTCCAAGCAAGAAATACTCAACTGCCTAGAATCAATCGCTGGGGTTTCTCTGAAATGGAGAGGCTTCAATTTTTATAATTAACCTACAACCATTGCTCCCTGCTCAATCATGCAAATGTACTGACACCTTTATGTCCCTGCCTGATATTTTCCTAGCTCTCTGGACTAGAGACTTGGGACTTAGCCATTTGAAGCTTTTTCGTAAAGCTGCCGATAGTAAAAAAATAAGACTGGATATTTCTGATTAGTTCTAGTGTCCCACCCAAAGTAGTACAATATTAACACTTCATAAGATTGTGTATATAGTGTCACATCTATTATAAAGTAGGGCTGCAATGAATTGATTTTAGACATTTAAAAGGTTATGGAAATGAAACACCAGTAATGTAATGACAAACAACTAATAGACTATAGCAACTATTTAAATGATCTATTTTAATCGATTATATTGATTAATTGTAGCAGCCCTACTCTATCGATGGCAGCATTAATAAATACATTTAAAAAGTGTACAATATGATGCCAAAGTCTTAACCCAACACTCATTTTATTAGTTTTCTTCAAGAGTGTCTTGATGTACTCTTGAGAACTAGTATGCACAACAATAGTATGTAGTATGTTGCAACAAAACATTGTACCTATTGTCTCATTTTTTTAGCAAAATATAAGCAAAATATAAGTTAATGGGGACTGGCTTAAGACTTCTTCTTCAAGCATTATATTATCAACACACCAGCTTCTGCTCCTTCTCCCAGATTTCTGTAGAAGTGCAGCCTCAGGCTGTGAGTCCGGGGGTGGAGGGGGCTTGTCACTTGGAGTCTCGTACGTGGGTAACGGCAGCACGGTTCTGCGCAGGAACTCGTCCATGCTGCTGCGTTGCTGCTCCACCGCGGTGGAATATAAACAGGCTCCGGGTCGCGGAGCAAGCTTTAAAAACACACCAGGGGCGACTGGATTTTGCGAAAGCGCGCAGATACAAAAAAGCGAAGCGCGACGGTGTCATTTCACACTCCAATCACGGGTTACATTCACACTACACCAGAATAACACACATAGAGCCTCCACCAACGCCGGGTGCTCATCCTTCCGGGATCTTAAAGGGACGTGCGCCGCAGACTCGACAGTTTAGGCTCAGTTCACCAGCGTAATTTGCTGGCAGAATTGTTAAACTATAAGACGTGGCTGAACATTGTTTAAATGGAGTTTCTTTTCATTTAAGAGACAGAGCAATGCCTACGTTTTCCTGTTTGTGACGGAATCACTTTGAGACATGATATAATATACAATGGTTTAAAACACTTTATTCTCATTGTATACATACAGTAAAACCATATACATTTCTGTGTTTGTACATTGTAGTCTATATGTGCGTTATCTATATACAGCGATAATTTCATTTTGTGAATTACCCCCAAGGTTTCGGTTGTCTGTTAAAATATTTAAAATGCATGGGTGTATAGTGTATATTTTATTGTTTTATCAGTGTTGAGAGCACTAATAATACGTACTCAGAAATATTCTACACATTACATATTTCAGTAATTTGTGTTACAACGCAGTGAAACCCGACATTTAATTGTTTTTTTATAAAACAGTAAGCCTACACAGGAAACCTTTGGCACAAGAGAAAAATTGGGAGTATAAGAGCTATTTTACAGACTAACGCAATGTTACAGTAATATTGTAATGTTATGAAATACATTGAAATAACAATAACTAGTCATTTATAATGTATTACATTTTGGAAGCAACTTGTCCAACACTATATTTATATTATATTATATTGTAATTCGTTATTGGAAATATTATTATATTTTGTATTACACATTTTCGTGTATTGAAGAATATAGCGAATTTATTTATTTATTTATTTATTTATTTATTATCCTTTTAAACCCTCCCTCCTCGTCTCCTCTACTGGCTGGGGAAGTCACGTCTGATCAGCTGTGAGGACAATTAGCAAAGATTCGGACCAATCACACTCTCAGGCCAGTTGGCGGTTTCCGGAAGTGTCTGGGCGGTTTGGCACGTTGCAAGGTGAGTGCTTAAGCTCGTTTTGGCCATATCCAGTTTTGTCTTTTATATCTAGTTGTTTAAAGTTTAGCGAGCACGTTGATTTATTTTTTTGGTCACGTTTAGTGTTTTTGTATAGCATACATTGTTTGTTAATGGTTTTGTTTTGGCAAAGCTTTAGCCTGCTAGCTAACTATTCGTTCGACTGCAGGAGTTAGAATGGCCAAAAGGTGGAATCTTTCACAACAAATTAATTAACATATATATATATATATATATATATATATATATATATATATATATATATATATATATATAAACGAGTAAAGTTTAAAGTAAAATTAAACTGTGTTTGGGTTCTTTGATGAACGCTAAGTTTCTAACTCTAAATACTTCTTTTTGATATGGATCCCAAGTTCTAACCAGTCAACTTGATCAGAACAGGTCAAATTTATTTTTTACTTTCTTATAATAAGTTCACTCATTAGATTTCCATATTTAGTTTCTTGAGTGTTTAAAGTTCCACTACCTTAAATATTAGCTTGTTAAACAGTAGTGGAGGCCGTTGGTTAAAATCTGCGGCATCCAAAATCATTAAAAAGATGTAACTTCAATCTCTATGTCTATTTTTTCCTTTCTTTCTTATGTCTCACTTCACATTTAACTGCGTGTTGGTGTATGTTGACCATGTGGTTAGCTGCATACAATCTTAAAACTGTTCTGCAACTGTTGGTATTTGGTTGAACAAGTTGTTTTTGTGTGATGTATTTACTTGTACCGTTTTCGTTAACGTCTTGCTCTTTTCTTTGCAGTTTTGGCTGAATGCTCATTTAAGTCATCAGTCTAGCCTAATTTCTGAGCAATGGCTAAAGAGAACAAAGGAGGGAAAGCCAAGGTAAAGAAAGCCGAAGCGTTGGGAGCGATTGATGACCTCTCCTGTGGAGACATGCTCCCGTGAGTAGCCCACTGCTGATAGACAGATCAATACTTTGAAAGCCCTCATCCCATTGACCATGCAGCATTATCAGCAAACCCCCACACGGCCCATCGATTGACCTCCTGCGGCCTCGCTGTTCGGGTTGAGGGATCTTGAACGTACACATGACATACTAATGACTCTCGGTGGGTTTGAAGCTCCACCAGGCACTTTCTCTGTTATTTAATGAGTTTTGTGGACTTGTGATGCTCAGGGATCAGGAAACTGTTTAAGGTGCTTCTAGAAAGCTTGGTGTGGTACAGTTCTTTGCTGTTCAGTTTTTCTTAAATCACTGATATCTAAAAAAAACTATTTTTGGTTGCCTTGATTTAGTTCTGTGTCGTTTCAGACTATTACTAAAATCTCTCTCTAATTGTAATTTAGTAAACAATGTAAATTTTTGACCTGGCCTTTATCCTTATGCTGCTTAATCCTTCATGATCGCACTGTTCTCTTCAGGAGCTCCTTCATAGCACTGCGGTGGCCGTCAAAGTTTTTGTTTGTGATCATTTGAAATGATTCAAGGTCTTGGCTTTTTGGAAACTTTTACATTCAAAATCTTAAGCTATTGAGTCGGATTGGAGCTAAGCATGAGTGTAACGTCTTTTAGGCTGCATTTACATAGAAACACTGGGGGAAATAATGTTTGATAAAATTTTAGAACTCAATGTTAAATTGATTTTAACATGTCGATTTTTGCTGATTCAATGTCGCGTCTGACTTATCAGCATTCTGTAGGTTTCTTGCACCGCCTCTAAATTTCTGCATGGTTGGCCAATTGATGTTACCAAGAAAAGCTACGATTACTTGGCCATATTGTGAGGGGGAAAAATGTTTTGTACTTGTGATTTATGTCTTTTGTGCATTAGCTATCAAACTACAACACTGCCCTACAGTACATGGACATAGTACATATATGGATGGGTACCTAAACTTGGTACTAAACAGACCCTGGGGTTAAATCGTTAATGGTTTTGCTTTGGTACTGGAGAAATTAATATTTTGTTTATACATAAAAGTATACGTTATAGTAGTCTCATGAAGCACCTCTCCTCACATACTGTGGGGGGACAGGGGAGTGGGGGGCGGAATATTGAATATTTGAAAAATCTAAGGCACTTAAATAAATGCACACAAACTCTGTGTGGACTGGGAAGTTGTTAGAAAGAATGAAAGCAATTGTTTTATTTTATTTTAACAATTTTAGAAATATTTTAACTCATGCGAGAGGAGTATTTTTCAGGTTACTGTGTTGACACTTTTGTAGAATAATAATAGTGATTTGTATAGTAAATCAGTGTTATGTTGTTAATTTGTTGAGGATACCGTTATAAAGTACCGGACCGATGAGCAGTACCGGTAAGAGTAGTAGTACTGTTAAATTCTTAACCATACCCATCCCTAAGTACACAGTGTATGTAATGTATTATATTTGCACATGTACAGAGTAAGCCTGGCTCGATACCACTTTACGTCTGCTACGATACCGATTTCGTACATTTGGATATCTGCTCATACGATATAAGTCCGATACGAGTTTTTTTTAAGCAGCATGCTTTAAAAATGTCTGAGATTATTTTGTTGTGTTTAAGGAAATACTTGACTTAAATACTGTTTTCTTAACCAAAACAGTGTGATAGTTACACCCCCATATTATTTATTATTAAAATAACATCTAAAATGATTAGTTCTGTAATTTTGTGACGGTCCCTAATCCTGTGGCGCTAAAGCCATCAGCAACACATCGCGATAGAGAGCTGGTGGTGTTAAGGAAATTTAACAATATAATTGTGTGTTTTGGGGGTTGTAGTTCATTGCATTGCTTGTTTTGCTCATTGTCATATTCATATGTATGAATAAGCACACATGACGAAAAATAAACCAGCTTTTGATCATGTGCGCGTTTACAGGTATTCCAGGTTTCCAGGTATTTGAGTCGTTAGCGGGCTGATTCCGATCCACGCATTGGATCGGTGCCATCTTTAGTGCAGAGTGTTGATAATGTTTATTTGTGGGATATTTTTTGAAATGTTATTACCTTAAATTTAGCCTTTCTTAGTTTCCCTTTGATTTATTTGAAATCCGTTATTGTTGTTTCAGGACAAACCAAGAGCACATTTTACTGCATGTTTTTACTACGTGTGTTGATTTGTTATCGCCAACTAAAGAAACTCATTAATCACAGTTTTAATAAATACTATACTGAACCACACTGAGCAAAGAAAACTTTTAATGTCAGATAGTTGTCCAGTAAAAATTGGTGTGAAATTTTTATCATTAACAGCATTTAGCAGAGATGGTTCTCACACCATTTTCCTGTTGTTTCTTGTTTCCATCTGCTTAAAACATGTCATCAACTTGGAGTGGGTAAAATATGATTGTGGGGTGTAACCTCGTCCCCGCCACCAACCCTGCTGTTAATATTTTTTGTCACTGTCCCTCTTTCTTTGTCGTCCTGTCACTGGCTCTCCCACTCGCTTTTTTTCTTTATCCCCCCCGACATAAATTTTGACTGGATGTGTTATTATTTAATGGGCTCTGACAGCGAAACACTACAGCGTAATTTCTGGCTCCGTTGCTCAGAACGCACTTAACTTCTCCCGATGCACTCTGTATTCAGCGTTCTATCCAATAATATTTGTTATTCTGCTGAAAGTAAGCAGAAGTTAATAGCATCACAAACAACAGCTGTGCATTATTATACACAACAACGCATTTGCAGCCGGAAACGCCTTTGCGCGCTGGAAGCAGAGATGGAGACAAATTGAGGCTCTGAATAAATGATCTGCGCCAGCAATTGTTGGAGTAACCAAGTGTGAAGCGAGCGAGTTGGAGCTGGCATTCATTATCGGCGGCGGCGTACTCCGTCTCTTTATGAATAAATTAACTTTGCGCGATATCTGGCGTGGCGCGCGGGCAGAGGGGCGCCAGCAGAGCCGTCCGTCTCCGGTGCTGGTGATTAATCAGATGGAAGGGAGAAGAGGAGACACCTGTGAGTGTTACTGACAGCAGCCTCTTGTGACGAGGGACGCCGCTGTCCTGTCACACACGCCACTGAAGACAACACAGGCCTGTTAGCGAGCAGCAGCGGCAAGCCTCAGCTCTTACATTCCACAACTTTTATTCGTCTGTTTACTGTCCATGTTCTCCCTCCCTCTCTCTCGTGCTCCCTCCCTCCCTCCAGTTCCTCTTGGAAACTTCCTCTCGCACTTTTGCTCTCTCACTTGTCCTTGTGCGCTCGTGCCCTCTCTCTTTCTCTCTCTCTCGCTCCCTTTTTCTCTCCATCACTTGCTCTTTCTCACATTTGCTCACTCTTTCTTGCTCACTTGGTCCAATTTATTTTTCTTTCTTTCTCAAGCTCACTCCTTTTTTCCTTTTTCTTTTCCCTTTCCTTTCTTTCTTTTCTTTTTTTCCCCTTTTGCGTCTGCTGTCTTGCTCCTGCTGTCTCGTTTTCGCTTTCTTGCGCTCTCGCTTGCTCGCTTTTTTCCTCTCCTTTACTTGCACCTTATGACACTTGCTCTTTCTTTCTCATTTGCCCCAGTTCATCTCTCTTTCTTTTTCTCACAATCACTCAGTCCCTCTTGCTTACTCGCTGTCTTACTCTTTCTTGTCTCTTGTTTTTTTCTTTCTTACTCTCCCATTCTCGCTCTCGTTTTCTTTCTCACTCCTTCCCATTTATCTTTATTTCTCACACCAGCTTCTTTCTTTCTTGCTGTCTTACTCTTTCTTTTGCCGGTGTCTTTCTCCTACTGTCGTTTTCTTTCTTGCTTTCAGTTTCTCGCTCTTGCTTGCTCTCTCTTTTTCCATCTCACTTGCTTTTCTCACACTTGCTCTTTCTCACTCGCTCCTGTTTTGTCTTTTTCCCTTTTTTTCTTTTTCCCTCCCTCTAGCTTGCTTGCGGTCTTACTTTCTCTCATTCGCTTATTTCTTGTGCCTGCTGTCTTGCTCCTGTCTATTGTTTTCTCTTGTTTGCTCTTTCTCTTTCTCACACTTTTTTCCTTTTTGCTCCTTCTATTCTCTCTCTCTCTCTCTCTCTCTCCAGTGGGAAATCCAAGACGGCAAAGGCCAGAGCCACAGAGAAGTCTCAGCGGGGAGAGAAGGGGTCCGAGCGTAAGAAGGTAGTTTTTCACTGTCACCAGCGCTTTGCTCTTCCTCTTCCTCAAGGGAAAGCCACTTCAAGTTCAGCGTAATTAATCGGCCCAATTAGCTTTTTCTATGAATGCTCATTAGTCATAATTGATATAGACTTTCTTTAACTGGTGCTAGAGGCCCAGAGCAGTCTGGAGATCAGTACACAGCGCGAAGGAGTCGCACACAGGCCTGCGACTGAGTCTAAACACTTTTGGCTGTGATTTTGCGTAGTACAGCTGCCCTGTTACGTAAGAGAGCTCGCCTCCTGCCAGCTAGATGCTTTTGCGATGTGAACATGTGACTCTTGGGCAGACTTGGCAGCTCGCTTGGCATCATTTGATCCTTATGGAGCTCGGCCTGTGTGTTGTGAGTCTCTGGACGGCAGATAATTCTCAGGGGTGTAAATCACAAGTTTCTTCTCACTTTGATATGTCGATTCAATGAACAATGATTTAATATCTGCCAATATCATGAAGTCTGCTGAGAGATGATTTTGATTCGATTCAGTTCGGCAGCCAATGATCAGTACAGGGCAATAAGCTGATGTAACGCAAATGATGCCTTGCAGTGACGTCACAAAGCTGTAGTCGCTGCCATATTGAGTACCGGGCATATCAAGTACTGTGTGTGTTTCCAATGAAAACGAGACGCCCTCTCATTAATTTTTTGCAGCGCCAGAGCTTATGCCGTTGAAAACGCCACTTCTTGCGGCGCTCTAGTCACTTGAAACGGCGCTCTAGTAAGCTGCCTTTAAGGCGATCTATGGCACCTTTGGCATTCCGTAGATCTGAGGGTGTGGAGCGTTGTGAACGTGCGCCAACATGACATTTTGCTGTTGAAATTATCACGTCATCGATGCATCACGATGCAGACGTGGACGATTCTGCATCAAGGCAGTGACAGACCATAATCGGTTGTATTGGGTTTTTTCTGGCAGTTCTCTTCCCCTGGTGGTCGGCAGCGGTATTGCAGGTGGTCCGTGATATGCAGTCCAGTTTTGCAACTCAAATCACTTCTTAAAAAGCACTACATTTTCAAAAAGTCTCCAGATGATTTGGGCGTCTTTATGAATAATGAATTAACTGCAAATATCAACAAAATTATAGACAAACACACGGACACACAGTGGACAGCCACTGACTACTGGTTAGTCTGAGAACTGGTCTCCGGGACACAACCAGTTGAAAACCCCTGGATTATATCATAATGACATTGCTTGGTGATTTTCTGGCTGCGGTGTGAAAATTCTAGTTAAAAACCTCATCCTGGTAGTAACTGCCCGATCTGCAGTCCATGCCCAATCAGCATGCACTTTGAAGCAATGTAGAAAAATTGATGGGACGCATCAAGATATCGTATCGAATCAAATCGTTGTCCTGATGATTGTAATCAAATCGTGAGACCAGCGAAGGTTCACACCTCTATTGTATGCTGCAATAAATAAACTACAGAGTATAAAAGATAGACGTTTAAATTTTGTCATCCGATATATTTCATCATATCGTACAGCCCCATATAGAAAACAAAAATGATATTTTTGATCATATTGGCTGTTCTTATAGCGTCATGTAACGAGTTATGTTGAGGTTTATGAGTAAACCCCGATGTTGCTTATTGAGATTAATCAGATTATTTTTTGTCATTGTTCTTCATTTTATATTGAATATTCCCTGCCTGAATGTAGGCCCTTTATATTTTATATTAAAACCCCACTGGCCTGTCGGTGTCACATTTATAAGTTCTGTCTGTTAACCAAAGAGTTTATTCCGTTTTGAACGGTTATATTAAGACGGTTCCAGTTTTGTGTGTTCAGTCGTTTGTATCAGATTGGATTGATTAGTTTAATTTAGTATAACCTGTCAAAGATCGCAGGTTTAAATCCGTGCATGGAAGTTTCACACCGCGTGATGTGATACAGACGACACATGGTGTGGTGTTGCAATGTTTGGGGGTTTATTTATATAGAAAATGTGTTAAAGATGAAGTGTCCCAACAGATGTTATGATTAAAACACACCGTAAGCTATAAAGTGGCTTTTAGGCCGAGGGGAAGGCAGGAGGAAAATAGGGAGCGGAAATGGAAGACCTTTAAGAGGCACAGTATTTGTCCAGACAGTTTTTGTTTCACCACAGTTTTTATTTTAACGCTGACACACATTTGCATTGGAGCTCTGAGAAATAAAGGCTGAACAGTATGAAAGCGGCGAGACTCGTGAAGTTTTCTTTCAACGTGACATAGCGATGCCTTTGGTGAATAAAGCTGTCACTATGAAACTGAAATGTGTAAAAGCAAACACAAAGACTTCTGTCAGCTGTTAATTTGCACTGGCACATGTTTGAGCTGTAATTTGTGTTTTTACACTTTTCTGACTGTGTTTTGTGTCTCATTTCTTTTTAGAATAAGAGTACCAAAAAAGAGGATTCAGAAGTGGGCAAAGGTGATGACGTAAGGTACCGAAAATCCCTTTGTCTGTTCTTCACGCTGCTGTGTTGTGATTGGGTCCCTCTCTTTTTCCCGTTCATCTCGTCGGTCAGCGCCGCAGGGCCCAGTCCCAGCACGACCTCGCCGTCGCTCGCAGGAGGGTGTGAACCCATTTACCATTCACATGCAATCACACGTTTGTCCTTTGGGGATGATGGGAATTAATTCTGATGATTTGGACGTCCGGAGTTGTGGACAATATCCGATCTGATTTTGCCCGCCGCATTGGCTGCCGTTCAGGAAATTAATTTCTTCCCCGGGAGTGAAGCTGCGGCGTGTCAGAAAAAAGCCGTGCATGATAATCCGTCCTTCTGAAGAGACGAGCGTTCATGCACACTCATTCTCTCTCTCACCCTGTCTCTCTCTCTCTCTCTCTCTCGCCCCCGTCTCTCTCTCTCTCTCTCTCTCTCGCCCCCGTCTCTCTCTCTCGTGCGGCGTCTCTCTCTCTCTCTCTGTCTGACCCGTCTCTCTCTCTCGCCCCCATGTCTCTCTCTCTCTCTCTCTCTCTCTCTGGACTGTCTTTATCTTTCTCTCTCTCTCTCTCTGTCTCCCTCTCTCCGTCTCGCCCGTCTCGCTCTCTCTCTGGACTGTCGCTTTCTCTCTCTCTCTCCCCCCGTCTCGCCCCTCTCTGTATCAGTGCATAAACCTTTATCCTCTGTACTCTGTGTGTTGTGTAACTGTAATATAAACATGTAGTTGATAAAGGTGTATAATCTGGTTTTCTCTTAAGCCGCTACTCTTTCTACTCTGAGTCAAATGTGAACAGTGAGCACCTTCCCTCCCTCCCGTCTGCTAAAAGCAGTGATGGAATGCCTCTTTAATCAGCGAGTAGCACAATCAGAGCATACTTGTGTAAATCAGAGCCTGCAGGTGATTGTCAGAGGGAGGCTGATTTTCTGGGACGAGGTCAAATGTTAAAATGATAACGCTCGTCAAGTGCTTCTTACTTAATCTCTAGAGAAAGGGATGTGGAACCGAGCGGAGCGGGTCGCTGTTATGCTAATAGTAATTAATTTATTTGCTTCAGTTGCCTCCCCCTTTATTCCAGTTATGCCGCACAGCAGCTCGAAGTGTGCTTTTCTGCTATTATTCCGCCGTCTAATTGCGGCAATTATATAATTATCATCAGTACCGCTTAAGCGATGTTG
Organism: Distichodus sexfasciatus; assembly: GCA_032718565.1. NCBI lineage: Eukaryota > Metazoa > Chordata > Actinopteri > Characiformes > Distichodontidae > Distichodus > Distichodus sexfasciatus. The sequence goes on along the minus strand of JAVGVS010000039.1, from coordinate 2,671,710 downwards.
TGTAATTGCTGTAATTATGTCCTTAGCGTTGGACAATGGATGGTTGTCTTTTAGTTTTTAAGTTGAGAACTTGAGAACTCATTTCAGACTCTAATGAGTGTTTTCTCCACAAATTTCCATCTCTTCCCTCACGACATCTCTCTCTTTTTGCCAGGTTTCAGGTTAATGTGAAAGAGGAGTTGGACGATGGTGACTTTGTGACCGAAAAGAAAGGGAAGAAGAGGAAAAGAAAGAGAGACTCGGTGGACGGCGCGTCCTCCACGACGTCACATGCTTTGTAAGTGAGTCTTTTCAGATGACTGTAATTAGCCCGCACCAGACAGCGGCGCAACACTGGGGCAGTTGGTGGCGTAACGATAGGGTGTTCGCCCCGTGATCAGATGGTCGCAGGTTCGAATCCAGGGCCGGTAAAGTTACCACTGAGGTACTCATGAGCAAGGTACCGTCCCCAAGCACTGCTCCCTGGGCGCTGCCCTTGTTAGCCACCCACTGCTCCTTCACGGATGGGTTAAATGCAGAGGTCACATTTCATTGTGGTGCACCGTGTGCTGTGCTGTGGTGTGTTTACAATGACAAATAATCACTCACTTTCACTTTTAATACTATTAATAATACGTTTGTTTTGCTGTATGTGCTGTAGAAGCACAGAGTTCATCCCATTTTCGCTTTTTGGATTCGGAAGCAGGCTGTGGACTCGACACCCGAGTATATCTCAGTGGGGCTGCAGCTTCCCCGCTGCGTAAATCAGATTACAAGAGGCATTAGGCAGCTAACTAATGATGGTAGATTTCTTTGCAAACATGAATGCAATTATCTTCATATCTTATACATACATTTGAATAGAGATGTCAGAGGTGGTGTTTGTTTTAGTGTGATGCATTAGATGCTGGTCACAGTGACGCCATATTTATTAGGGCTATAAATCACACGTTTTATCACATTGTATTAATTCAGTGGGCAGCGTTTTGATGTGTGCCGACATCACAAAGTCTGCTGTGAATTTTTTTTTTTTTTTTCCTCTTCGATTCTGGAACCTTTGATCTATATGAAACAGGATTATATTGTCGCTGTCGGGCGGAAACCTTTTATGTCCAAAACGGTTATTTTTCTGGAAATTAAAAACCCCACCGATGTGTAGTCTAGTCAAAGTCAGTCAATTTTTTCATCTCTGCTGTATACTGTACAAGGATACAGAGAGACGAGACGATGTGGCTCCAGTTGTAACAGTGCAAAGAACAAAGTGAAAGTGATTGGTTTTTTTTGTCTTTAGGGATAGTACCTTGCTCATGAGTACCTCAGTGGTAACTTAACCAGCCCTGGATTCGAACCTGCGACCTTCTGATCACGGGACGAACACCTTACCCACCAACTGCCCACCAACAAATAAAGCACACAGAATAGGCAATATATAAATAGAACATAAAACATACATTTTAAACTAGAAGTGGCGTATTAACTGGAAGTAGAAAGAGAGACAGTTAGGATGTGGTGCTCAGCCTGCAATTATGGTCTTGGCGTTGTCTTTTAGACTGAATGTGCACAAGGTCAGTGGCGGTTTCAATATGAAAACTTTTATACAGACAGTCTGTGAAATAAAACAAGATTCAAGATTCTTTATTTGTCACATGCAAATTATACAGGTACAACAAGCGGTGAAATGTATCCAGATCTGCTCTTAACCGTGCAATTTAAGACAAAAAAAAAAAAGCATAATGATGTACAAATACAAACTTAAAATAACTTAAGAATAAGGAGATAAGGGAGAGAGATAAAAAGATGAAAAAACAGTATCTCTTATAAAGTCTAAGCAAACATTCAAGTCAGATCTAGGAAGTGCAGATATTGTAGCAGCAGTGGAGAACTAGTCTGTGCAATGCTTTCAGTAATTCAATAGAAAATGTAGTTAATAGCAGTGAAACTGCACCAAGAGATGTAAGATGACAAATTGAACAAGTACATACTGTTTTAAATGTTACAGTTGAGGCCCAGTACCATAAGAGTAAACATAAGCAGTAATTCAACATAAAATAAATAAACATAATCAAACAGACATTATAAAAACGTCTAGCAGTGAACATTCTTCTTGATTATGGCTTTTAAAAAGCATTTGAACAAAGCAAACATTCAATCTTCTGCAGCCAGTTGGTTGGTGTCCTCCTGCCAATACTAATGAATCTAATGTAAAGAGCATTTCTTGCCAGCAGCATATGGATAAAGTGCTTGAAAATGTTGCTGTAATTGCCCCAGCAAGGGAGGAATATCCGTCTCCAACATTCCTTCCAGATTTTTGGCTTGAAGTGCCGTTCAATACAGAAGCCTCATTTGCATCGTTAACATTAACTGATCGGTGATGCGGCGCGTCACCTTTACATTTGAATGATTAGTGGATTTCTTTTCTGTCTAGAGTACTTAGAATCCTAGACTGGACGAGCTAACAGTTGAAGCCCCTGTCTTGGTGCTGATGCAGACCAAGAACTCGTTCTGTACGCTCAAAGCGAAAATGTACTTTTGTACCCCGCTGTCATCCAGGAAATAGCCCTCGAAGTACGGACATGAAGACGGCAGCATAGAATAGTTTCCTCCTGCAGGATGCCTTCACTACATGGGGACGAAACTCTTATGCTGCTGTCTCGCTGTCCACTTTAACAGAATCTGGGCAAAAATGTTTAGGCTTGTTGGTGGTGTTGTGATAATCACTTATGTTAGGAAATAAAAGTTGTAAAGCTATTACATAAGTCATGCATTACCCATTTTTGTTTGTACGTACCCTGCTGGGTCATAGGGCGGTTGTTGATGTAATGGTCAGGGGGTTTGCGCTGTGATCAGAGGGTTGCCGGTTAAAGTCCCGGACTGGTAAAGATACCACTGAGGTACTCATGAACAAAATACCATCCCCAAGCCCTGCTCCCTGGGCGCTGCTCGTCAGATGTTCACTGCTCCTTCACAGATGGGTCAAACGCAGAGGTCACTTTTGAGTGATTAGTTGTCATTGTGAACACACCACAGCACACGGTGCACCACAACCAAATGTGACCTCTGAATTTAACCCATCCGTGAAGGAGCAGTGGGCAGCTAACAAGCGCCCAGGGAGCAGTGCTTGGGGACGGTACCTTGCTCATGAACTTTACCGGCCCTGAATTCGAACCTGCGACCTTATGATCACGGGGCGAACACCCTACCGTTATGCCACCAACTACCACTGTGTGCTGTGCTGTGTTCACAATGACAAATAGCCTAATCACTTCAATTCACTTATTTTGGTTTTGGATGAATTTTTTTTATCTTAACCTTACATTACTTTATGGTTACATTACCAAACGTTACAGATTCTCTAATCTGGTTACCACGTGATAGAAACACAAGTTGGTTTTGTAATTGGAAACCGGTTATGTACTGAACTAGTTTTGCAATCCGCAACGAAACCAGATCTTGATGGGTCTAAAAACATCCACGCTCTTGTAACGCAGTTGAGAAAAGATATCTGACGGTGCGTATCTAATCACACGAGGAGACGTAATGTGGAGCAGCAGCCAAACAGTGTCACGTTGCAGTTATAGCCCCACCAGATGTAGAAGTTACAGTTATGCGAGGAAGGTGGTGCATAATAAGAGAAGCACCACTCGAACTTTTCTCCCTTGTGATCTTAAATATCATGACGTAGAAAATATGGAGTTCAATTTAACATAGAGATTTGTCGGGGCAGTTGGTGGTGTAACGGTAGGGTGTTCGTCCTGTGATCAGAAGGTCGCAGTTGGAAATCCGGGACCGGTAAAGTTACCTCTGAGGTACTCATTAACAAGGTACCGTCCCCAAGCACTGCTCCCTGATTGCTGCGCTTGTTAACTGCCCACTGCCTTCACGGATGGGTCAAATGCAGAGGTCACATTTCGGTGCACTGAGTGCTGTGCTGTGTTCACAATGACAAAAAAAAAATTGTGTTAACCTTGATGTCGACATAATGTAAAAAGAGGACACGTTATTGTAGTGCTGTCCTAATCGATTATTCTTTATATTGGTTAATCTAGAGATTATTTTTTCAAGTAATCTAATGACTAATTTTCCCATTAATCTGATACATTTAGGCCTCGTCCACATGGACGTTCAAAATGAACGCCCTCTGAACGCCATATGCGTTTTTGCTGCGTTTTGTAGCTGCGTTCGATTGGCGTTTCACTGGCGTTCGCAATAGCGTCGTTTTTCTCGCGTTCGTCGGGATTTTGACGCCAGGAAACGTTGCATGCAGCGTTTATTTGAGGCCACCCGAACGTGCAGCCGGCCGAACGCCGGCGCTGAACACCCGTGTGGACGCTTTGATTTGCTCCAGTGAGCAGAAAAACGGTCGGCGCTCACCTGGTCCCACGAACGCCAGAAAAACGCCTGGTTCAGACGTCCGTGTGAGCGAGGCCTTAGTGATAAATAATTAACGAGCTAAGAGTTGGTCATTTAATAGAACAATTCACCCCTCCCTCCTTTCTCATTAACATTTCAATGCTTATTTAAACATTTCTTAAACATTGCATTAAGCATTAGATTCTTTTTTCTTAACTTTCCAAACTCAAAAAGAAGAACTTAATCTATAAAAAAATTAACATAAAGCACATGAATAACTGGCAACTTGAAATGTACTGTTATAAATGAATGCCGTGTTGATATTAACATACTGGACCCAATTTGTCCTGCACCTTTTCAGAGATATAGAAATCCTCTTGATAATTCCTCTTGTTAGACTGAAGTCAAAATAAAGTAACGCGTCAATATTAAAATTCCACGAAGAATATTTATAATCGACGTTGTTGATTACGTGGATTAATCGTCCCAGCCCTACGTTATTATTCTCTAAAACCAGTGTTTGTTGGGTTTTCTTTTCTCATTACAACATTGATACAGTTTTATTGCATATGATTTGATACGATATTAAAATATTTAAGCCATAATAAGCATCTTTATTTACATGTGAATTAGTTACATAGTCAGTGTAAGCTGCAGCAACAATGCGAAGTTCCGTATTATGATAAATATTGAGGTCCATCAATATAGAAAACAGATTTATCTTACTCTTTTACCCAGCTCTACTGTCTCACTGAGTAGCAAATTTGAAATTGTGGGAGCTAATCTGTGTCATGGCTTTTTTTCATCTTTTAGTCACGCACATTACTTAGGCCTTTGGCTAGTTTTACTACTCTCTTCTCTCCAGCAGCTGTTCTTTAAGGCGGCCCGCGCTAGTTTACATCGTGTCCCTCTCTCTGGCAACGCAGCATCCTCTGTGTCAAAGCTGAACTGGCCCGTTTGGCTTGTGCGAGCATCAGATTGCCTGATTGTTTTCCACCAGGTGCTTACAAACATGCGAGCGAGACACTGTGTCGAGTGCTGCTTAAATAGTCCAGCCGTTTGTTTGTAACAGCTTTTTGTGCGTGAGGAATGTGGGCGTCGATTGGAGTTTAATGAAAAGTGCCTTGTGCTGTTGTTTTTACGGTTGCATTTAGTCGCATTGTGAGAGCTTTTTAGTGCTGGAATTAGTGCTTTTGTTCAGGAAGGTCATTGTTCACTCTTCTGTTGACAAACATTCTGGCAGAAGACCTCGGCATGCCGAACGAGAGCCGCTTGTTGTCCGTCAGATGACCACAGTGGCCTCATGTGCAGAACGTCCTGTACCTTGGCATGGGTTTGTGAACTGGCGCTCTGGGTTTAGATGCCTCTCTTAAATGGTTGATAACTTTAAGTGCTTATAACTAGGGTTGCACCGATATCGATACAAGTATCGGGTATCAGGCCGATACTTCATTAATATACTCGTACTCGTAAATTGCCGATACCACGCACCGATACCACTCAATGGTACTTCACCATAACAAATGTCGTAGTCGGCGGATGTAATTTGTTGTCCTACCTGACTCCAGTGTTTAGGGGGAGACAACGATCCAGAAACTTAGGTTCAGAGGTCCTACCCACAAGCTCGTATGAAATCCAGAGCTCCAGATGTTCATCAGTGCGAATGGATTTTTTTTCCAGCTAGTTTGTTCTTTCCAGTCGCCAATGGCAACCGTCTCTCTCAATCCAAGGGATTTTTTTTTTTTTTAAAGAAGCACGAGAAACGGCTTTTAATTATGTTCAGATACTCTCAGCCCCAGCGTTTCCCGCAACGCTTTATAGTTAAGGTGGCTGTTGTGACTACGTCCCCTGTGGGGAAAATAAATAAGCATAAAAATCCTGCTGTATCCATAGACAGTAAAAGAAGACTGCGTTACGATGAGGCCGAATAGCGGCATCTAAACTTCCGAACTCAAAAGAAGATGCTACGATGTTTATATAAAATAGGACCGAATGCGGAAGTTCCCGACGCTTTTTGTCACTTAGCGACAACAAGCGCCGAGAAAGTGCTTTGGAAGTGAGGTTTTGATCCACTCTCAGTGGAAAAAAAAGCGTTTGGTGGACAGGTTGTTTTTTTGTTTTGTTTTGTTGTTTTTTGTACCGCAGCGCTCAGAGTATTTCAAGTTGAAATCCGTTCAACTTCTAGAACAGCGCTTTGCTCGTCAATATCACTTCTCTTTTGCTAGCCAATCAAAATTGTGGAAGTGTTAGTCATAATGTAAATATAAGCCAGGCTCCTAACTTCTTTCTTTTGTCTGGAGCCCTGAATGTGTCAACAAAGTAAGTTTTGCTGACTTAAGTGTTAACTGTGTTAACTCTGCAGTACATTTCATTTATCTGTTTATATTTACATTTTGTCTAATGTGATGACACTTTTTTTCGTGATAACCAGAAAGATCTGTTTATTTTTGACGTGGAATAACCTTGTGTTAATGATTTGATATTTAGCCTTATTATAATCTGCAAAGGAGAAAATAAAATCTGCGTCCCAGTGAATTACATCTAAGAATCTAAGAAGTATCGGTACTCAGTATCGGCAAGTGCACGAATAAAAATACTCGTACTCGCATCGGTTTGTGAAAAAGTGGTATCGGTGCATCCCTACTTATAACTAGAGGTCGAGCGATATTGGCTTTTAAGGACCGATATCAATACCGATTATGACTAGGGCCGATAACCGATACACAAACGAAAAAGAGAAAATCTGTTTATTTTGAATTTTACAAACACCAAGCTCAAGCTCCTCTCTCCTCTTCTCCTTCTCGGGGCTTTTTGCTGGGCTTTTGTGTGAGTGACAGCAAGGCTTCAGCGATTACTTAATATCAGTGATGGTCAAAATTAGACATCAGAAATTAAACCGCATTAAATCAGCAAAATGGCTATTACTGGCCCGCCGGATACTCAATCGACCCTCACTTATGAGTAGGGTATGATTCAACTGTTAAACTATCTGTTAAAACCACAAAGTAGGACTGGACGACTAAATGAAAATTTGCAAAGATATGCACTCTTTCATTATGAGAAAATATCCCAGCTTTAATAGCATATTTACAGGATAACCCTTATCAGTGAACTAGGAGGGCAAAATTTTATTACATGTAATGAAGTAATTAAGTGTTCAATTACTCATATTAATTTGAGTCATAAGGCTCATATCGCAGTGTCTGCCACAATATGATTTTAATTTGATTCAGGAGCCAGAGAGATATGACAATGCACATTATACGTTATTTTCAACAAGTTAAAACAGGTCTATGAGCTCGACTAAACATGTCTCTGCAGTAGTTTGCAGTAAATCTCTCTCAGATTAGACATTTTCACCTGCTTTTTACTCCTCTATTTCAGTCCCCTTCAGAACAGGCTGTTTCTCATTAATATTCCTAAATGCAAATGAGCCGCTGCTGCCCACACACGTCCCTCACTCCGGAACTGGGGTGTAGACAACACGGAGAGAGTTTACCTCACACGAAAATAATCCACACGGCTGCTGCTAAGAGACCATCCACACAGCCGTACATGTTCACCACAACACTCCGCCGCTAGACTTCTTAATTAAGATTCCTACACTAGCGCTTGTGAGAAAACATGGCGGATCACGAAGCGCTAGCAGTTCTACCTGGTGGGCGGAGCTTCTCAGATAGGAGGGTGGAGTTATTTAAATGTCCCCTACTGTGACGCGGAAGTAGAGGAGAAATCTAAACGGCTCCTTTAAGCACAAGGTTTCTGACGTTTTTGACCTCCAGGACACCGGCGTGTAATGTTGATCGTATCGTATCAAATCGTTGACATAATCTTAAATGAATCGTGAGACCAGTGAAGGTTCACATCTCTGTGTTCCCCTGAGCACGACCCTTAACCCCAAGTTGCTCCATAGAGGCTGTCCCTGTAATTAGGGAGTGGGTCACTTTGGGTTAAAAAATGATAAATGTTTTATGTTATGTTACATGAATGTGGGGACAAAACAAATGTTAGGAAAACTCGAGTGTTTGTCTGCAGAGAGAAATTAATATTAACCTTTATCGTTCGACATTTTCACATAAATAGAAGATTGATAGAAGCAGATGGAAAGGAAGAGATGGAAGGAATGAGAAAATGTGAGGAGAGACATGGAAATGAAAATAAATGGATAGAACGGAAGAGGTTTATAAAGGGATTAAGAACGTAATGGATAGGAAAAATGGTAAGAGTAAGATGATGGAAGAAAAAAGCTAGAAAGATGCAAATGATTACAATGGAATGATGGGAAGACATGCAGTAGCACATCCACATGCCACACAGTGGCGTCTTACTGTGCAGCACTTTTAGACTGTCACACATCATCCGTGATGTTATATTGGATTTGTGGTGAATTAAATCTTAATGTCCTTCAGGCCTAAGAAGAAGAAAAAGGTGGTCCAGGAGGGAGGGGGAGAGACTGCTGTGGAGGAGGAGGAGGAGAAGAAGAAGAAGAGGAAGTCGGAAGCAAAAGAGAAGGTAGAGTTGAGACCAGACAGTGTGGGCTGTACAAAGAGACCTCAACGTAAAGTGTTAATGCTTTTAGCCTCTTAACATGCGCAAACATTTTTTGTATGTAAATGCAGGTGAAAGTGAGTGATTATCTGTCATTGTGAACACAGCACAGCACAAGGTGCACCACCACCAAATGTGACCTCTGCATTTAACCCATCCGTGAAGGAGCAGTGGGCAGCTAACAAGCTCCAGGGGAGCAGTGCTTGGGGACGGTACCTTGCTCATGAGTACCTCAGTGGTAACTTTACTGGCCCTGGATTCGAACCTGCGACCTTCTGATCACGGGGTGAACACCCTTCTGTTACCGGTCTGACGATGATAATAGCACAACAAAATTGTAAATATTTCACATGGCAGGCAAATGTAGCAGCGTTTGCGGTATGACGCGTTAGGACACAGCCTTGTGAGATTCCGCGCTGTCGCCAGTGATCGACAGTTCAGTTGTCTCAGTATTAGAATGCGTTTTCTTTTCTGTGTTTTTAGTGTTCCAAAGCCCTATTTTAGTGAAAATGCATGGCTTCCGAACCAGGGATGCTCCGACTGGATATTGGTCTGATAACGACTCAAATAGCTGGATCGGGTATCGGTGGCCTTGGGCCGATCTATGGAGCCGATCTGTAAATAGGATATTTTAATAATAAATCATTTAGCATATGCATATGGGTTTGTAATTATTACATTCTTTTAGTTAGGAAAACGGTATTTAAGTCAAGTACTTTCTTAAGCATAACAGAATAATCTCATTCATTAAAACCAGGTATCGGAATGCTACTCGCGATCGGATGATACCCAAAGCCCAAGTATCAGCATTGGAATCGGAACTGTAAAAGTTGGATCGGTGCATCCCTGTTCCAAACCCCCAAATATGTCTGCTGCTGTTGGTGGCAGTGACTGCTGTATATGTAGTATTTCTCAATGAGAAATCAGAACGCATCTCCACTAGGGCTGCACAATACATTGTTTCAGCATCGATATCGCAATGTGCGCTTGTGCAATAGTCACATCATAAGAGCCTGCAACATCAAGTACGATAAATTAAACCAAATACATGTCATGCTGCATCTCTTTTGGTGCTTGATACAAAAGGAAAACTCAATCTACAAGAGATGTCTGTCAGATATGGAATCATTTAGTGAAATGTAAAATCCAGAAGACAGTGACAAAGTAGAGGGTTTTTAAAATTTCTATACATACACACTTACATTCAAGATCAAGAACTATTCTGGCATAATTTGCTAACTTTTTACATGCTATAATTTAATGGCGCACAATGATATCGAGTCATAGCGGCTGATAATTGCTGCTAGGGCTGGACGATTCTGGCTAAAATGTGAATCACAATTTTTCTTCTTGTGAATTGGGATCAGGATTCTCTCAAACGATTCTCCTTTCAGCAAAAGCATTTATTGCACTAAAGTAAAAAAAGAAAAGTGCTTTTAACAATGACTTTCAACAATAAAAAAATATATACAGCACTTGAAAGTTTCCTGTAACAAAAAATGGTCTTTTCCTTAATCATTCTAGAATAATTCAATCTTTCCAAATACAACTAATTCAAGTTTTTAGAAAAAAAATATTTTTCAAAAATATTGCTGTAAAAATATCGCAGTAACAATTTTCTCCTAAAATAACGCATCCCTGATCTCCACTGCAAGTCAGCAACTGTCTGTATATTGGGGAATTCTCAGCTTCTGTGTCTGAATTCCAAACTTTCAGTGCCTTCGATCTTTGGTGTTGATGAGCTAAACTAATCTCAAGCAAACCAGATTCTTTACCACAGAGCGGTGACTTCAGACCGAGTGCAGCTGTGTGAGAGCCAAAGTAGATTTTTAAGTAAGAAGCACATTTTTTAATTAATTTCTTTTAAACGCATATCAGTTTACAAAATGGCTGATATAAATAACCATAAAAATGCTAAGGGTCAGCTCCAATAATTGGTGGTGCCAACAATCAGTCGACCCTTAATTAAAATGCCGCTTGTAATGTCAAAAAAGCAGCTGTTAAAATGACACACTCAGCACGAGCCAGAGTTTTAAGTGAGATTAAGTGAATTTGTCAGTCAGGCTAATGTGTATCTAGAATCGGTTTTGTGCAAGTTCTTTTATGTCATTTTACAAATTTACAGATCTTTGGTAGACTGTTTTATAAGCTAACCCTGACACTTTTCTATTCATCGTCCATTTAAATAAAATCTCCCCGTTGGTGTCACCACCTCTTTACTCTAACCCATTTTTAACTAACTTTTCTTTGGAAATTCTTTCACCTGAATCTCAGAAGCATTTGTCTGCTCTGAGGAGGGAAAAGATGCTGTGTAGAACAGGTGTACGCTTTCATCTAGAATGATAGTTTTCATACACCTGGAACAGCTCGTAATGGTGCAGAATTGTTGTGATTTGTGTGTCAACAGCTCTTCTGAAGGTCAAAAAATGTCATACCTACAGAACTGATGCATGTGTTTAGTTTCTGTCTTGAGTGATTTAACGCTGTATCTTCTTTCCAAGTTTCCACTTCAGTGTACAGTGGTACCTCAGTTCTCGAACTGCTTAGACGATTTTTGGGGCCAAATTCGAGCTTGGAGTACGCACAAATATGAGCACTCCGTCACTCAAACAGTATCTTCCATCGTGAAAGTCAGAATTCGACCATTTATTTTGTACTTTGACCGAACGCCAAATTAACTTGTATAACAAGAACTATCAGTTCACTGCCCTATCTGGTCATCACAAAGATGCTTGGTCATTTAATGCATATGTATTGTTTTTATTAAGGGTCGGCTGATTATCGGGGGCCAATATTAGCCATTTTGACGATTATCGGTATCGGTGTTTAATTTTGACCATCACCCGTAGTAGGCAATTACAAGGTGCGCTACTGTGAGTCCACTGCCGTGTCTTCTCTCTGTGCCGTTTGCGCTCGACTCGACTGGCTATATGTCACGAGTAGAAGCCAATCAACGCTGAAGCCTGGTCACTCACACACAAGCACAGTGTGACACTCAGAGAATGAGAAGAGCAGAGAGGAGAGTTTCAGCTGATGTTAGTGTTTGGGAAAATGTAAATTTTTTACAGATTTTCTTTTGTTTTTACATATCAGTTCCAAATATTTGTTATTGGTCTTGTTAACTAGCAATAATCGGTATCGAAATTGGCCCTGAGAAATTAATATCGGACAATCGCTAGTTTTTACATGAAAAATTGTAAAATTGCATGGAGTGCTTAATTTCCAACAAAATCAAACAATTCGACACTCAAAAATAATTTTTTGTTGAAATTGTAAAATTCAGGGCCTGTGTCCACCAAAGACATTTTTTGCACTGAGAGCGGTCAAAACCTCACTTCCAGAGCGCTTCTCTCAGCGCTTGTTGTTGCTAATTTACAAAAAGCATCATCGGGCACTTCCACCTTCATTCCTACTTCATGTAAACATTGTAATGCGTTCCTTTGAGAGCGATAGTGTAGCCGACGTAAAAGAGATTATCTTTACAACGGCGAGAAATGGCGTCTTGGCATTAGCAGTAGCGTTTGAACTAGATACTCACGTCTTCGAGACGTAGAGATTTGGAGCATGAGATGAACTGTGCAAGAAAACAGCTGGGAGAGTAGCACCGATTTATGTGCCCCGCCCCTTCCTCGATTTCGATTGTCTAGCAAGAGAGAAGTGACACTGACGAGTCCGGCGCTGTTCTGAAAGTTCACGGATTCCAACTTGAAGCGCTCTGAGCACTGCGGTAAAAAAAACAAAAAACAAAAACGTCTCCACCGGCGTGGTTTTTCTGCTGAAGACGCTCGGTGCGCTGTACTTGGACCAGCTGAAAAAACAACCTTTCATGTTTAGGGGCAGTTGGTGGCGTAACGGTAGGGTGTTCACCCCGTGATCAGAAGCTTGCAGGTTCGAATCCAGGGCCGGTAAAGTTACCACTGAGGTACTCATGAGCAAGGTACCGTCCCCAAGCACTGCTCCCCGGGCGCTTGCTAGCTGCTGCTCCTTCATGGATGGGTTACATGCAGAGGTCACATTTGGTTGTGGTGCACTGTGCTGTGCTGTGGCGTGTTCACAGTGACAAATAATCACTCACTTTCATGTGTAGTATCATCGGGTTGTTGGAGGCTGGGAACGGATGAATTTTTTTTGTTCATTGTATACATAAGGAAAATTAACTTGTAACTCAAACTTTTTGGGAATTCAAACGGTTTTCTGGAGCGGATTAATTTTGAGTACCGAGGTACCAGTGTATTTACATTTACAGCATTTAGTAGACGCTTTAATAAATTCCCCTTCCCGTATTATGGGAGTGGTCTTCCTGGAGAAACCTGGGATCAAATTTAGCGAGAAGTGTTTGTTAGACTTAAAGGAGAGTTGGTGGCGTAACAGGTAGGGTGTTCGCCCCATGATCAGAAGGTTGCAGGTTTAAATCCAGGGCTGGTAAAGTTACCACTGAGGTACTCATGAGCAAGATACCGTCCCCAAGCACTTCTCCTCTGGCGCTGCCCACTGCTCCTTCACGGATGGGTTAAATGCAGAGGTCACATTTAGTGGTGGTGCACTGTGTGCTGTGCTGTGTTCACAATGACAAATAATCCCTCACTTTCACCTGCATTTACATACAAAAAATGTTTGCGCATGTTAAGAGGCTAAAAGCATTAACATTTTACGTTGAGGTCTCTTTGTACAGCCCACACTGTCTGGTCTCAACTCTACCTTGGTTGTGGTGCACTGTGTGCTGTGGTGTGTTCACAATGACAAATAATCACTCACTTCACTTATGGATCATCCAAAAGTGGATCTATTTATTGATTGGGGCGAAAGCAATAATAGTGATGTACTGTGGAATTGCAGCAGATGTGATCACAAGGCTGCTAGTGTGAAACAAACTTTACATGGAAGTTGGCATCAGCGCTGTGTTAATCTTTCAGAAGGTGAAGAAGGAGAAGGAGGAGGAGGGTGAGCATCCTGTCACAGCCAAGAAGAAGAAGAAGACCAAGGAGGAGATTGAGGCAGCTAGAGCCCTGAAGATCAAAAAGAAGGAGGAAGAGGAGCTGCAGCGGTGGCGTTGGTAACGTGTGTCCCTGTGTGTGTGTGTGTCAGTGCCTGTGTGTGTCTATTTCTGGTCCGCGTATCTAAGACATGCCGTCTGCCCTGTGAGGTGGGAGGAGGAGAAGTATGAAGACGGCATCAAGTGGAAGTTTCTGGAACACAAAGGGCCGTACTTCCCTCCGGAGTATCAGCCTCTTCCAGACAACGTCAAGTTCTACTACAACGGTTCGTGTGTTTCTGTCATGCTCTCAACTTCTGCAAGCATTTGCAGGACTTTGAGAAATTCACTAGGGTTCGGTACAGAAGGAATGAAGTGAGACGAAAACCCATCTTCAGGCTCATTGCACGTTAATAAGTTTAATATACCAACTCTTAAGTCAGATTTCGATGTTGTGATCACAACTATCAATACAAATTCAGCCAATCCCTGCAAATTCATCCCGACCTTGCAATTCTGACCACTTTTTTCACAATTTTTGACCAATCATAGTCATTTTCCCACAAAAACGTTGAGCCATACGTCAGCAAACTCACTCCATTGTTACATTTGGAAGATAAAATCGCCTCACGTTTACCTTCAAAAATAACTTAATGGTTAACAAATTCATTAATTAATTTAAATGAGTTGTTTAAGGATAATTAATTCCTGACTTTCTTTCTGCCACTTTGACTTGCTCCCACATCTTAATTGCAACAAAGCAGCTAAAAACACAGCAACTGTCACTGGAATTTTTTAGAAAAGTTGCCGCAAAATCAGGCACATCAGACCGCAACAATCTCAAAAAGAGCCCCGAAACCCTGGAGGGACTTAAGTGTTAACATTTTCAAATGCTTATTTGCATAGTTGTCTAGTTATGCCAGGTTAGTTAAGTATTGTTTTTAATGAGCTATACAGGCATAATTTGCTAACTTATTCAATGCTATAAATTAGTGGTGCACAATGATATCGGCTGCTAGGGCTGAACGATTCTGGCTAAAAGGTGAATCACGATTTTTCTCCCTGTGAATTGAGATCAGGATTCTCTCAACCGATTCTCCTTCTTCCAGCAACTAAATTTATCGCACTAAAGTAAAAAAAAAAAAAGTGCTTTTGACGGTGACTTAACAATAAAAAATATATACAGCACTTGAAAGTTTCTTTTAACAAAAGTGGTCTTTTCCTTATGTTAGACCCTTAAAAGTCTGACTTAAAATCTGTTGACTTAAAATCTGCTGAACATAATAGAACTTCAATAAATTAAGTTTTAATTTAAAAAAAAAACATAAAGCACTTGCGTTTTTGGGCACTCAGTCAACTACACTGGTGTTGATTTTGTTTTTCTTCTGTCTCAGTAGGGTTTTGTGCCGGTTAGCAAAAAAAAAGCGCTAAAAAGCCCATTACCGCCACCAGGTGGGCAGAGTGTGAATCGCCATAAATTAGAAATTAGATTGTACACCTGTGTGAATCGAGATTGTGAATCGATACTTGATTAATCGCGCAGCCCTAATTGCTGCTTTATTCTTTTCTTTTTTTTCCCCCAGCATTGGACCGGTGCTTAGATTTGCCGATATTTTCAGACGTTATTTGATGACGCGTTTACTGTACGTTCGGGAAGGTAGCGCTTGTGCCGGGGCATATCCAAAGTCTGAGGTGATATTTTATACAGCCTGCGCCTTCTGTCTTAAAATGTATGGCGTTATTTTGTGCCAGTATTCTGACCACGCAGTGGTCAACTCTGTCTGCATGCACAAAAACGTTTAACCAAATTGCGTGTTTGTCTCACTTAGCGAATGTGAGCTCGCACATGGGCTGTGTCTCGAGTCGCGCACTAGCGCACTTAACGGTATGGTAGGTAAGGAGCTGTTATTGTACTTTTCTATGCGGTACTGTGCATCTCAGGAAATAGCCAGGGTAGTAGCTAAACGTCTCTCTACGCACTAGGTAGTGCACATGGAGTGTCACACCATCTCTATTTGACTTGGTAAACCACATAGGGCGGGAAGTGACTCTTAAAATGTCATGCACTACACTCAAAATGCTCCGCCTTCACTCGACTCGGCTTTCACGCTCGCTTGACTTGGCACTGTGTTAGAAATGTCAGACTTATGGTGTTATTTTTGTGCCAAAATTTTGAGCGTGCAGTGGAAGCAAAATGTTTTGTCTAAGCGCTCACCTCTGCCTGCACTCGCACTCGAACTCTGCCTAACTCATTTATCCGCATCGGGATCGGCAGATATAACCATGGAAAACATCGAATATCGGCCAATAATTCCCATATCGTGCATCCCTAGTATAAATGTTGCTCTCTATTAGCAAGTGCTAAAATGTAAGCACTTCCACTTGGTCTGAGGAAAAAACGGTATCAGTGCAGTCCTAGAGTAAAGCGAGTGTCCTTGAACACAACATGCTGTAAATTCTGAGAAAATGAACGTGTCATAAGTGCTGCTTTCTCCCGGAATCGTTTTTCTTTCTTCATCTCCTTCTGGCTGGGCACAGAGCCCAGCTCTGCCAGGCCTCATCTAAGGTGCGGGTCAATCGTCCTCGAGGAGAGAGAAAAGGCAGAATCTGTCTCTGATCTCTTCTCCTGCCTCTGCTCAGACTCGCTCCTTCTGTTAAAGCCCACTCGAGGAGAGCTACTCTGCCCGGCGTTGAGCGTCTGTCTCGTTGCTGCAGAAACTCTGTCTCAGAACGCCGTGGGATCTGGGGCCCTGTCTCCTCTGAGTGCTTAGATGGAGTTTAGATTATAGTCATTAGATTTGCAGCTTTCTGCTATGCCTTCGGACTTTCTCCCCCTCTCGCCTTTAAACCAAGCTGTGTGCCGGTCTAATAACAGGTCGACCGAACAGAGGATTTTCTAATGTTACGGAACGAAATGAGCACATTGATATGTTTAGTTTTTGAAGGCTGATAAAATTTAAACAAACAGATGGACATGTTTAAAAAATGGAGGCGGAATAAATTTCCTTTAACCAGTGATGTTAATGTGTCACTTGTCCACTAGGGGGCAGTTGGTAGTGTTGGTAGCTTAGAGGGTTGTCTCCGTGATCGGATGGTTGTCGGTTCAAGTCCCAGGCCGTGAACGGTACCACTGAGGTACTCATGAGCAACATTGCAAGGTACCATCCTCGAGTGCTGGTAGAGCTGCTCACTGCTCCTTCACAGATGAGTCAAATCCAGTGGTCACATTTCGGTGTGGTGCAGTGTGTGCTGTGTGAGTGATAAAATCCTGTGGTGTGCAAAAATGTTTAATGTTTGTGTTTGTTTATGAAAATAAAATTTCTAACCTGCTGCTTACGAAAGAACTCTTTAATAACAGCACAGACATGTTTGGGGAAATCTGTTTCTTTATGAAATGTGTAACAAATGTTACTTGTCTCAAATGTTACTGCAACATTTTCAAAGCGGCGTTAAAATGTTTCCACCTTAACGCCAACTATATGTTGCCTTGATTTGTATGTTTTGTCTTTATTTATGTAAAAACAATGACGAAAACAATTATCAATTCTCTTATCGATTCCTGAGTAGCTTTTTGAGTGAGAAAAGTCGTTCTACACAGTCTTCTGCACCAAAAGCAACCAATTTTATTTTTCCCAAAATGATGTCTGCACAAGACTGTGAACCTCAACACATATTCATATTCAGAGTTGTTATTATGTAGAGACATTCTACAGCTTAGTTTATGAAGAACAATAAGGTCAGTGCAGGTGGAAACACTTCTTTATCCATTTGGAATCCATCTGGATATAGAATAAAATGATTTGATAAATAATGCATTTTTCTATATTTTTTACTAACATAGAATGTAATAAATATTTTCTAATTAATGGAAAATGAAGAAATACTGAAGTTTCGGCAATTTTTGAGCATTTGGACTCGTTTTGGCCTATAACTAATTTTTGCCATGAGGGCGTTCCATAGGAGAGCCGTGGCACAATAGCGCTGTGGACGCGTGTCGGGAATAAATAAATATCAAGTCAACGGCTGTACTGTGAGTAGAACGCTGGTTGTTTGTTATTTATCAGCTAAAATATAAGTTTTGTCTGTAATAAGTGGGAAGATTTAACTGAACAGGAATGTTTTAGTGAATGTTGGACTTCCCTGTGAGTTGTGCGCTCTAACAAACTCAGCGTGTGTGTTTACATCACGAAAAATATCATTTATGCATCATGATTCCTCGTGGTTGAGTCAAGTCGCAGAGAGTGTGAGGTAATGCACCGTGACGCAAAACTTGAGGACAACGCCATGTTGGGAAGTGAGAGAATCGTTAAGAAGAATCGATAACGTTGGGGGCGTACAGTTCCGATGGAATGATCAATTGGAACCGGTTCTGAGTCGGAATAGGTTTTTGATTCCCGCCCCTGGTCAAAGGCCACTAAATTCTCTTGGGATTTTAAGTTTTATTCCCTCGTTATTAAGAATTGAGATTTGCTCTGGATAAGAGTGTTGTGTAATCGGTGTAAATATCTATGCTTTATATAGACTCTGTGCTTGTGTTTCAGGAAAGCATGTGAAACTACGTCCTGCTGCAGAGGAAGTGGCTCTGTTCTTTGCTCAGATGCTGGATCACGAGTACACCACCAAAGAAGTGTTCCGCAACAACTTCTTCAAAGACTGGAGGAAGGTTTGTGTTAAACCCTCTCTAGAGCCTTATATAACGACCTTTAAAGCCATGTGCCACTGAACAGTGTGAGAAAGTGAGTTGAGTCCAGTTCCGCTGGAGGTACCCTGCGAGACAAAAAAGTTCTTGTACCGTTACTCGTAAGGTCAGTATTATGTGCAGAATTATATTTGCAACAAAGTGAAGATTTTATTGCCCCCAATACCTTACATGTTGCTCCAATACTTTCTGAAATGTGACCCTCCACGGCAAAACCAGTCATTTGTCGCAAATTTTCACAATTGAGTTATGTTTTCATGAAAGGGCATAAATCAAGCTTCAAAACGATACCTATATGTAATGAGTCAGACGACATATGACTGAGATATCAACATTCAAAGGAGTCGGGTTTGTCCTGTCACGCCAAGTGAGAAACTGAGAAATCTGCCTTTGAAGTTGACTATCGACGTAGCACTCACAGACGCTTGGTGCGGTCGCGGCTACGTTTGTATTTACGGTAGCCTACGCTGCATTCACAGCCACACGGATAGCCTACCTGCGTTAGGTTAACTGAACTCGGGAGACGGAGATGGATTCCGGAGAAATATCTTCACGCTAGTCAACCAGTGGATTTACCGTAAACATTGAAGTAGAGCGGTCAAAACAGAAACTTTTAACATTCTGCTGGAATTGAATTCCTCACCTCAAGAAAGTCACGTTTTTAGGATGGAAAGGGTGTTTTCCAGTGAAATTGATTCACAACAGTACAGTATAGACCTTCCACTGTTTCAAAACACTAAAAACAAAAAGTCCAAAATTTTACCCCACGCAACATAAACGCTCGGTTTTCTCGGAAACCTCCATTGTGACAAGCGACTGGTTTTGCCGTGGAGGGTCACAAATGATAACGATCACTAACAGTGTCTTTATTTTACCTGTTACGGCTTTGACAGTTAACGGTGTGTCATTTTCTGACCAAGTTCATTCGTAATTTTTTGTTTTTGCAAGTTAATGAATGTTCAAAATTCTCTTCTTTTGCACGGACGTGGGCACAAAGTTGTAGACACCGCTGGCGGATTGTGTTGCCAGTGATACTTTGCTCCAGACAATTTTTTGTTTCACATTTTTGAGGTATGCGAGGTATTATTACTACAAAAATGTGGTGGGAAGAAAAAAGCCATTTGGTACATTTTCAGACTTGTCATTTTTCTGTTTTTTAAAAAAGAATTTATCTTATTGATTAATCGATGAAAACAATCAATCGAATACCCGATTACAAAAAGGATCAATAATAGCAGTTCTAGTTCCAGTGCACGCTCAGAATTTTGCTAAAAAATAACACCGTACGTTTTGAGACAGAAGGCGCGGCTGTATAAAATACCACCTCAGACTTTGGCCATGCCTGCCATAAGCGCTCCCTTTCTGACATGCAATAAATGCGTCATCAAATATCGGCTGAAAATATGCGGCAAATCTAAGCGTCGGTCCGATGCCGATGTCTTTAAAAAAAAAAAAAAAAAAAGCAGTTATCGGCTGATTACGATATGATTCGATATTATCATGCATCTCTACAAATAATATAACACTTTAATCCAAATTTGTTCTAGCGAAAGAATATTGAAAATCGCTCAACATCTGTCAAAGTTCTGATAAAGCTACAGGGAACCATTTTGATTCGTATTGTAATTTTTTAATGAACTTTGAACAAACTTTGGTAACGCTTTTGATCTTCGAGCCTTTTGCAATTTCAAATGTTATATCTGTCTTATTATAAGTATGGCAGATATTACTGAAGCCTCACGTTTGGTCGTCCTCTTCCTCGAGTGCTTTTTATCAGTTTCAATAGATTCTTTTGGAGTTGGGAGCAGTGCTCAGACCCAACTTTTCAGGTCAGATGGGTGTGTCTGCACGAGGAGAACCGGATGATGGATTATTCATTGTGGGCGGAGGGACGAGGGAAACGGAGCCGGGTGGCCGCGATCGCCTCCGTGCCCTGGCAAGGCCCGGGGCCTATCATGCAGAATTAATTTCGTGCTGCTTAGCGCTCAATGCTCTTGAAAATACGATTTGTGTAAAGGCATTGATATGCTAATCCAGACAACTCGCTCCCCACATACGAACAAATCCAATTTAACTGTTTTATTATAACACGAAAGCCTCGCCTCGCCTCACTGAGCACAGTCTCCGCCCCCCTCCCTCCCCTCCCGACCCGGCTGTCAATCAGAGGGGAAGAAGGGCCAGATGCTGGTGAGGCTCACAGAAGTGATGTCATGGCCGAGTCTGAACTGGACTGAAATATAGTTGAATGCAATTAGTGTCAGCCATCGTTCATTTCACTGAGGGGAAAATATTTGTACGTTTTTGGTGAAAACGAAGCGATGGCTTTAATAATAAACAATAAAAACTGAGAAAATGCACTGTCGCTGACAAAAGTATTGGGACGCCATCACACTTGGAAGAACTTGGACTTCCATTTTTAAATACATAGGCAGCATTTGACATTTACAATGAGTGATTATTTGCCATTGTGAACACAGCACAGCGCACAGTGCACCACAACGAAATGTGACCTCTGCATTTAACCCATCCGTGGGCAGCTAACAAGCTTGGAGGCCTTGCTCATGAGTACCTCAGTGGTAACTTTACCGGCCCTGGATTCGAACCTGCGACCTTCTGATCACGGGGCGAACACCCTACCGTTACACCCCCAATTTCTATGTCTAGTGCTGAAACGATTATTCAGATAACTCGAACAATTTGTTTACAAAATGGTCAAAGCAATTTTTCTAGTATTGAAGCTTCTTTTAATTCTTTTCACTTTCTAGAGCATGCTCCACATGTGTTTCACACGGACGCTTATTAGTGGCGTTTTCAGTTCCGCGATCAAGGCGAGACCCGATCCCTCTGTATGTGAAAGTATTTGTGAGATACTCAATGCACAGAAACACAAGTGCGTAAGAATGCACAAATGACATTTTCATGATGTAAACACACTTTTTGTGAGCGCCATTATTCGCAGAGATGCTACAGTTCAGTCAGATCTCCCCCATTATTACTGACTAAACTCATATGAGCTGATGACTAACCACAACAACCAGCGTTCTACTCACAATGCGGCCATTTATTGAGAATTTCAGCTTTTATTCCGGGACGTCGTTTTTTTAGTGCTGCGAGTGGCGCGCGGGGGGTTGTGGGAAATATAATTCTCTCCCAGAAGGGCCAAAATGAGTCCAAATTGGTTCAAATTTACCCAAAGCGTGTAGTCTTGAGACTCCTTTTGGTCTATAATATGGGCTGCTTTTGGCGTTTCTGGGAGAAAACTACATTTCTCCCAATCCCCAGTGCGCTACTCAGCGCCACGTCACCATTTAATAGGTTCGCAATGTACACCCGCCTCCCGCTCGCATTTTAATTTTCATGGATCTACTTTTGTCTCAAATATACTTTTGCGTTTGATTGATGGAAATCTGTCACAGCTAGAGTCTAATGGGCGGAAATCCGTCGTAGCGATGGAGAACTTTAATCCCTGAGAATGCGTGCACAGTGACCACGTTTAAAAAATTTAATGTTGGGCGCAGTATTGCAGTTCACCTGGGTGTACCGTACCGAACGGTTCCATACAATACCGAAAACCGTTGCGTCCCCAGCATTTAGCGGATGCTCTTATCCACACTAACTTGCATTTAATAATTACATGGAAACTCCACTTAATTGTTCAAAAACTTTCAGTAAACTTTGTGTTTTTAGGGATCCAAGCACACAGTGCTATGAAACTCTATCGCAATTGTTCTGTTTTTTTTCTTTATTTTGTATACTGTATATAAATCCCCTACAAAGTGGATTGTGCAGCTAGAACCGTACGTCACAGAAAGGTGTGCATTTTGTCAAAAATGGTAGTGATCGGTCTGTAATTGGCGGTATGGCAAAGGCTAATGCATTTTTTGTGATGTTGCCAGGCAACTGTCTCATTGGGACTGTAGACTTGTACTAGGGGGTGATGATGGTGGATAGTGGTTAGCATGCTCACCTCTAGGTTCGAATCCTGCCTCCAGCACTACCATCATTGGGTCCCTGAGCAAGACCCTTAACCCCAAATTGCTCCAGGGAGACTGTCCCTGAAATTAGGAAACGGACGTTGCTCTGGGTAAGAACGTTGGGGCAGTTGGTAGCGTGATGGTGAAGGTCCCCAGTTTGAGTCCCGGACAGGTAAAGGTACCACTGAGGTACTCATGAGCAATGTACTGATGGGTGAAATGCGGAGGTCACATTTCGCTGTGGTGCGCTCTGTGCTGTGCTCTGTTCACAATGACGATCGCTCACTTTCAACAACCTCTAAATGCCATTAATGTAATGTTAAAGTCCTTGAGAAGGAAACCTAAGGAACGTAGCAAGCTTAGAAAATGATTAAATGTTGTTAATGTACAGAATCACTAATGTGACTAATATATTTGACCAAAAGTTATACAGTTGTCCTTGACTAAATCTAGACAGAAATGAATAAAATGACAATTAACACTGCTCTCAGTATAGTGGTGGAGTCTCGAAAATGCAGCACCTCTGATGTGTTAAACATATTTCATGTGAACGTCTCAGTAGATGTTAACAGTATTACTGCAAACTGTCAGACTGCATTGCGGTACTTACTCTGATCTGAAACTTGTTATTATTTTTAAGCTTCTGGATGCTTTCTCATTAAATGTAAATGCGTGTCGTGACTGGAGCGCAAGTGATAATGAGTTCCGTGCATTTCATTGCAAGCCTGTCTGACTCGGTTGCTCTTAGAACGCCGCTTTGTGCAGAGGGTGCCGGGCGAACAGTAATGAGGAGGCAGGAGGTTAAGTGGAAGTGAGCCGCTGGAGAGTGTGTGTGGAGAGAGGGGAGGTGTGGTTATGTAGGTCTTCCAGCGTTGCCGGTAATTAGCTCACATTAGAGACCATTTGCTCTTTGTGGTTTTTTTGATAACGGGCTGCAAACGGGATGCGGCTTTTCACGCCCGCTGTTGTCTCACACCGTATTGTGCAGTTTGGATGATTTATGTAAGCCGTGGAAGTCGAGCGATATATTGGTGTGCCGATATTATTGGCCATTATGAGCTGATTGCAGTGCTTGTAACGGCTGATAAATAGCCTCAGGATCGTTTGAGTCTTTTCGATTCTGGTTCTTATTGATTCTCCATTTTTGCTTCTATAAAGGTAAAGTGGAGGACATACTTGGGTGTAATGAAAAACATTCAGAATGTCCAAGCAGCAATGGGAGTAAAATGCTAATAATATGTGCATGGGGCATTTGGTAGAGTAACAGTTTGGGAGTTTGTCCCAGGATCGGAATGTTGCTGGTTCAAATCCCGGGCTGGTAAAGGTGCCACTGAGGTACTCATGAGCAAGGCACCGTCCTCAAACACCGCCCATGTCAGCTGCCCACTGCTCCTTCACTGATGGGTCAAATGCAGACGTGACATTTGGTTGTGGTGCTCTGTGTGATGTGCTGGGCTGTGGTGACATTTTCTCTTTTTGACTTGTGGTGTGTTCACATTGTCAGTTAATCACATGTATAGAACATGGGTTTTCAACTGGTTCTCTCACAGGCAAGTCCGACATTCACTAAAGCGTTCCAGTTCAGTCAAAAATTCCACTTTATTACAGACAAAACTTATATTTTAGCTGATAAATAACAAAAACCAGTGTTCTACTCATAGTACAGCCATTTACTCAATGATTTCATTGTTTATTCCGAGACTTGAGCATCATGCAAAAAAAACTCTCATGTGGAGCGCCATCTTGTCAAATGTGACCCTCCACGGCAAAACCAGTCGCTTGTCGCAAATTTTCAAAGAGTTATGTTTCCATGAAAGGGCATAAATCAAAACGATACCTATATCGAATATCGGGCAACATATGACTGAGATATCAACATTCAAAGACGTCGGGTTTCTTCTGTCACGCCAAGTGAGAAACAGAGAAATCTGCCTTTGAAGTTGACAATCGCCGTAGCACTCACAGACGCTTGGTGTGGTCGCGGCTACGTTTGTATTTACGGTAGCCTACGCTGCATTCACAGCCACACGGATAGCCTACCTGCGTTAGGTTAACTGAACTCGGGAGACGACGATGGATTCCGGAGAAATATCTTCACGCTAGTCAACCAGTGGATTTACCGTAAATATTGAAGTAGAGCGGTCAAAACAGAAACTTTTAACATTCTGCTGGAATTGAATTCCTCACCTCAAGAAAGTCACGTTTTTAGGATGGAAAGGGTAAGTTTTTCAGCCAAATTTATTCACAACAGTACAGTATAGACCTTCCACTGTTTCAAAACACTAAAAACAAAAAATCCAAAATTTTACCCCACGCAACATAAACGCTCGTTTTTCTCGGAAACCTCCGTTGCGACAAGCGACTGGTTTTGCCGTGGAGGGTCACAAATATGAGTCCAAAATGAGGTGTAGGCCAAAATGAGTCAATTATTCAGGAAAAACTTTTTTTTTTAACATTATTACAATATTACAATACACTATTGTATTGTAAAATAATATAGAAATTATTTATCAATGTATTATTTAATAAATCATTTTATTCTATATACAGATGGATTTCAAATGAATTTGTTTCCACCTGCACTAACCTTATTGTTCTTTATAGTACTATAACAGTATCTTTACATAATAAAAATTCTCCAATCCAATAAAAGACACTGTCCTTATGATCTAAACACAACATAAGGCATTTATGACTAACTTCTACACAAACACTATAATAAGCCAAAAACACGGGTATAGACAAACACCTCTGCTTCTCTTAGGGCTGTAAAGGTATAAAAACTGGTACCAGATCGGTACTCTGGATCGGCCGATACCCAAACCCCAAGTATCGGCATCGGAACTGAAAAAGTTGGATCTGTGCATCCCTACTTATATTGTGGAACTGACTCTAAAATACTGAGATGTGTGTTTTAGTGAAAGTTTCTTTGCGTATGTTGCTATTGAATTAAATTAATTCAATAAAGTCTACAAGGTCATGCTGCGGCGATGTCAGATGCTATTGATTCCTGATGTTGTGGCGCTGGGCCTCTGAGCCGGTGGACGTGTGAAAAGGCCAGAGAGTTGGTAAACCATTTCACTCTCATGTCCTCTCTGACTAAATCTATCCCCAGCTTATGTAGCAGCGGCCCAGGGGTGCTATTGGGAGGTGTGTGTGTGTGTGTCTGCAAAAACAGACTGGCATAATGTGGTATTGGTGGTGCGGGGGAGGGCATGCAGGTTGCACTTTTGAAAGAATAAAATTGAAATTGGCTGTGTGAGGGCGCATTGTGTCGGCCCCGGGAGGCCAGATTACTGTGATTCACTGCTAGGGTGACATTTAACAAAGCGGGAAAAAAAGAAAACTTTGGAATATGTAATAAAACAAGTAGGCGAAAAAATGGTGTGGCATTCCCCAGAGCTCTAACCTCTCCACCGGGCAAACCTCTTTGTCCCTTTCCCCCCTCACTCCTCCATGTGTTCTAGTGATGGACTGATGATTACAGGTGGGGAAGGTCACTACTCTGGTGCTTTGGGTTGGACGGAAAGCTTTGGGCTTCTTTCTGTACCCTGTTAGCCTACGACCACTCTGAAGCAAAGGTCTTATCCAAGTCCTTTTGGTCTCATCAGTTTGGGTTGCTCAGTGTTTTTTTTTGTGGGGTGGTTGGCTCTGATACGCATGTGACAAGGACAAGGTCCACTCTGTAATTCCACTTTGAGAGAGACGGCGTGAAATTTGTGTTTAATGATTGATGTCGTCTAGTTATTACTGGGTCAGAGACGATCAGTCTTTGTCCACCCAAATGAAATGGACCGTGTGTGTGTGTGTGTGGACCTTCAGGAAATGACTCTTGAGGAACGGGAGCTGATCACTGACCTAAATAAGTGTGATTTTGGAGAGCTCCATGTCATGCACAAAGAGAAGGTGGAGGCCAGGAAGAACATGAGCAAAGAAGAAAAACTGGTGAGGATCAATTTTGGTCAAGGAGAAAATTCAATGTTCTTTGCTATTTTAAAGGCATGATTCTGCAACAGCAATTTTTTAATCAACTGTTGAGAAAATTTACAGTGTGCAAGCGTCACATAAGGCAATGGTTCCCCGATATAAACGAGACACTGAGAATGAATTGAGTGACAGTCTCAAAGCTGCAACCCTGATTTAACCAAATGTTCACCTTTATTTCCTCTTCAGGGTAGTGCGACTACAACTAATCAATTAAATCAGTTATTAAGATAGTTGGCAACTAATTTAATAATCAATTCGTTGGATCTACGCTATTATAC
The DNA here is from genome assembly GCA_032718565.1 of Distichodus sexfasciatus. Classification (NCBI taxonomy): domain Eukaryota; kingdom Metazoa; phylum Chordata; class Actinopteri; order Characiformes; family Distichodontidae; genus Distichodus; species Distichodus sexfasciatus. The sequence goes on along the minus strand of JAVGVS010000039.1, from coordinate 2,644,923 downwards.
GCATACGTACAATGGCTGCCCCCTAATGTGGGGGCAGTAAGCTCACCAAAGCCGCGGTAGCAGTAAAGCAGCATTAAGCTGGACGCCGACCGCCACAAAAGAAGAATAAGAAGGAGACGAGAACCAGTGCACTGTCTTGCCGTCACAAAAACTGAAGTAATCGCGTAGAAACGCATGAATGACAATTTGGGGAAGTCATTCACTAAAGCGTTCCAGTTCAGTCAAATCTTCCCATTTATTACAGACAAAAAAATCATCTTTAGCTGATAAATAACAAAAACCGGCGTCCTACTCACAATACAGCCATTAGCTTGATATTTACAGTGTTTATTCCTGACATGTGTCCACTGCGTTATTGTGACGTGACTCTCATGTAGAACGCTCTTCTCTCACAGAAATGAGTTATAGGCCGAAATGAGTCCAAACTGGCTAAAAATGGCCAAAACTTCAATATTTATTTGTTTTCAATTAATCAGGACATATTTTTATGCCATTTTATAATGTTAGAGATTAAAAATAGAGAAATAGAAACAGACAATTTGCTTTATTAAAAATGCTGGAAATAAACAATTAATCAGAAAAATAATCAACACATTAATCGATTAATAAAATAATTGTTAGTTGCAGCCCAGCTTCAGTTGCGGATGCATGATGATATTGGAAACTTCTTGAATTGGTTGATCATCATCGATAGTGGTCGATCACAGTGGAACTTTGGCGCGCCCGACTCGTTTATCGGCAGATTTTGGTATGTTTATGACTAGTTTATGACTCCGATATTGTGCTCCCCTAGTTTTAAAGCAGTTTTGTGCAGAGAGGCATTATATCAAGAAAATATCTCAAAAATAGCTTGAATTATTGGATGAGACAAAAGAGGGCGCTTGAAATCATTTTTAACAAAATGGGGTTGATCTGCTTGGGACGTTTGGGAACTTGACTTAATGAAGCACCTTTTGTGGGACTGCAAATGAAAAGTCTTAGTCAGTGGTTTTTAATCTGCGTTCCAGCTCATTAAAGAAGCCAATAAGCAGATTGTGGAGGAGTACGGCTACTGTCTGTTGGACCACCATCGTGAACGCATCGGCAACTTTAAGATTGAGCCCCCGGCCCTGTTCCGAGGCAGAGGAGAGCACCCCAAACAAGGCATGCTGAAGAAGAGGATCCAACCTGAGGATGTTATCATCAACTGCAGTAGGTAAAATACACAGCGTTTACTCTCATGCTCTTGGCGGCCTGGTGGTAGGACGCTCGCCTTTGCACCAAGAGGTTGTGGGTTCGAATCCGACCTCTGTCATTACCAACATTGGGTCCCTGAGCAAGACCCTTAACCCTAAGTTGCTCTCAGGGGGACTGTCCCTGAAATTAGGAAATATAAGGCTATGTTCACTCTGCCATGCTGAAGTGACTCGGATCGGATTTTTTGCCTTAATGTGACACAGATCTGATCTTTTCAGGGCTGTGTGGACACGCAAATCTGATCTTTTCAAATCAGTTTTGTGTCACTTTCATATGTGGTACTAAATCGCATACGTGTCCGATTCACGGCCATGCGACCTGAATGTGAACGCTCAGATCGGAATTCATGTGGCTTTTTGCTTATACGCGTGCGCTGACATCATCAGCCTGCAGATGATGATGGTAAAAATGGACAAGAGCTGCGATAACAGGAAAAGCTGGCCGCCTAACTTTTTTTCTCCTTTTCGACCTGCTCGTGTACAGCCGAGTCACTGTTCGTCGTCCTCCAGAGCAAAGTTTGATACATGCGTGAGCTGCTAACGCCTCCATTTTTAATGCCATGAGTCGTCCCACAGATATGACGTTTTTTGTTGTTGGTGACGCAGTCGACCCGTGTAAAAACGCATCAATGTGCGCATGCGTGACGTTTTGGAAGACAGATGTGTTCACATTACAGTCAGATACAGGTCACTTGTAGTTATGAATGTGAACCGTCAAGATAGACAAATCCGATCTGAGCAAAAAATTGGAATTGAACGATGTGGCTGGCATTGTGAACGTAGCCTAAGTTGCTGTGGATAACAGCGTCTGCTAAATGCTGTAAATGTAGACACTTTTATTCAGAGTTACTTCAGTTTCCTCATTGCAGGGACACTGTTACTGGGGCAACTTGGGGTTAATGCTCGTGCGTGGTGTACCAGTGGTGGTTTTAGTCTCTCCCAGGATTCAAAAGCCCATCTTATCTTCAACACGAGGTTGCAGTTGGGTCACCACGCTTCTACCACTCCAGTTTTCTTTAAGTCCTCAGCCATTAAAATCTTAGAGCTACTTATAACTCATCTATTTGGATGTCTCAGATCAGGCAGAATTCCCAAAATTGCCACAGAGTTGGAGTGTTTATACAGCTATTCTAATTTAAAGCTAATGAAGTAGTCAGTAAGAGGTCATCAACAAGCGCGTTAGTCAGCGGTTAATGTTTGCACCATTACAGCTTTTATTGTTTGCAATATGAGCATTTTGGAGAGACAGTATTTCTCTAACATTTTGGCCTCGTGCCGTTCTTCCATAAGGCTTTTATGAGCTCTGGGTCCTCCTGTGCTTTTTATACTGAGACAGTCGGTATTGTAACGGTTGGGGAGTTGGCCATGTGATCAGATGGTCGCCGGCTCGGCAAGTCCCGGACCGGTAAAGGTGCCGCTGAAGTACTTGTGCAAGGTAACGTCACCAAACACTGCTCCCCGGGCGCTGATAGAGGAATGCAAATAACGGTAGAATGCAAGACATTATGGTAGTACAGATAGTCTCATCTAGTTACAGATAGAATCCGCACAGCAGAGAAAATGTGGCAGTTTTCATAATAGATGGTTTCAGCGGAGCTCTTACTTGATCGGAATCATGTTTTATCGTTGTCAAAACAGGTTGAATGTTTTGGAATCACATTCATTAAACAGAGTTGATAAAATGTATCAATGGAATGCAATTTAAAGGTCCCATAATATTCAAAATATCACTTTCTGTTCTTTGGACATCTGTTAAGGTCTGTATTGCCTCTACACACACTTTAAGGTTGGTTAAAAAAATTGTCTATTGTGTTAATAATTTGCTAATGTCAGAAATCATGTGCTTAAAGGAGCCGTTTAGATTTCTCCTCTACTTCTACGTCACAGTAGGGGGTATTTGAATAACTCCACCCTCCTATCTGAGAAGCTCCGCCCACCAGGTAGAACTGCTCGTGCTTCGTGATCCGCCATGTTTTCTCACAAGCGCTAGTGTAGGAATCAGAATGAAGAAGTCTCCCGGCGGAGTGTTGTGTTGAACATGTACGGCTGTGTGGATGGTCTGTTAGCAGCAGCCGTGTGGATTATTTTCACGTGAGGAAAACTCTCTCCGTGTTGTCTACACCCCTGTTCCGGAGTGAGGGACGTGTGTGGGCAGCAGCGGCTCATTTGCATTTAGGAATGTTAATGAGAAACAGCCTGTTCTGAAAGGGACTGAAACAGAGGTGTAAAAAGCAGGTGAAAATGTCTAATCTAAGAGAGATTTACTACTTGAATAAAATGAATCAATATGCTCTCAGGACATTATTTCTATTGTATTAAAGAGCAGGTGAAATTTTAGTTGAGATGTTGAGTGTATTTATTTGGAGCAAAACTAAACGTGAAGACTTCCTTCCAATAACATATGACGATGGTGCAGCACTGGCAAATATGAGAATAACAAGAAAATGACGCGCCCCCTTGCTGGCTTTGGGCTTGATGATGCTCTGATCAGTGATGAGCATTAGACAATGTAAATTATATTGGGAATGGAATTGGAATTATTGATTTTCTCAAAAGGACATTGTCATGTAACTGTGTTGTCATGAACGTTATGAAATGGCTCAGTGCCGTTAAAAAAAAAAAACAACTCCTGATCTGCCCTGCAGGGAGTCGCGCATCCCAGAGCCCCCTGCTGGACACAAATGGAAAGAGGTCCGACATGACAACACGGTAACGTGGCTGGCCAGCTGGACCGAAAACGTGCAGGGTTCCTGCAAGTACGTGATGCTCAACGCCAACTCCAAGCTCAAGGTACGGCTCTCGAGGCCTCACTTTTATGCACTCTGCATCACTTGCCACCCTTCTCAATATCCCCCGGTTGTTTTTGAAACCCCACGTCACTCTGCGTTTACCTCTCCCGGCTAATAGATTAGGTTTGATGACATTTCGCTTTGGCGGTGGGCGATAGTTAATCAAACAGAGCGCAGAGCCAAGAGCCTCGCAAGGCGGCGGCGTGTTTTTTTTTGTTTAGTTTTTTTTTTCCCCTTCTCCGCGATCACTCGCTCTCGTCATTCGTCTCGCTCCACTCACTGCCTCTCGCGCTCACAATCAAATCAGGATGCAAAGCAATCAATTCCATCATTACTCAATTACCCACCGCCTCCCAATAAGCGAGGTTATTCCCAGAGGAATGCAGATTTCATATGTGCTACTACAGCAGCTCAGCCTCACTGCCTCTGCTCTGAGCTCGCTCTCTCTCTTACTCTCACACCATCACAATCTCTCACTCTCTTGCTCATTCTCTCTCTCTCTTACTCTCAGCCTTTCTTCTCGTCTTAAGATATCTCTTCCCTTCTCTCACTCTTTCTGTCTGTCTTAACGTGTTTCTTTGTCCTCCTCTCCCTCTGCCTCTCTCTTGCTGTCCGTCTTTCAGTATCACTCTCTTACTCTCACTCTCTGTCTCTCACTCTCTTGCTCTTTCTCTCTCTGTCTCCTTTTCTCTCTCCATCTGTCTGTCTTTCATCGTCTCTTTTCCTTCCCAAAGTCTCTCTCGTTTTCTCTGTTCTCTCTTTTTTTCCTTCTCACACCATCACTGTCTCTTACTGTTTCTCACATTTGATTTCTCATTCTCGCTTTCTCTCTACCTATCTCCCCGTCTTAAGATCTCTCTGTCTGTCTCTCTCTGTCTGTCTCCCTCTTTCCAGCTGTGTCGCTCTCACTAACACTGTCTGTTTTGCTCACTCTGTCTTTCTGTATGCCTCTCTCTTGTGCTCTCTCTCTCTCTCTCTCTGTCTTGCACTGTCTCTATCTCTCTTACACTTTCTCAAATTCTCTCATTCTCCCCTTCTTGCTCTCTCTCTCTCTCTCTCTTCCTCTATCTGTCTCTCTCTCCATCTTTCACCATCTTTTTCTCACTGTCGTTCTCTCTCTCTCTCTCTCTCTCTGTGCCTGTTTCCATGTCTACCTCCCTTTCTTAAGATCTCTCTCTCTCTCTCTCTTTGTCGTTTATCTCTGTTCTTAACATGTCTTTCTCGTCCACTTGGTCTCTCTCCTTTTTTTTTTTCTAGCTTTGTCACTCACGTCTCTCTGTATTTCGCTCACTCTGTCTGCACCCCCCCCCTCTTCATCTTTCACCTTCTCTTTCTCACATTCTCATTTGTCTCTCATTGTGTCATTATTTCTGTCTGTCTGCCTCTCTCTCACGCACTGTCTTTTACTCTTTCTCAGATTCCTTCTCACTCTCTTGCTCATTCTCTCTCTCTCTCTCTCTCTCTCTCTCTCTCTCACACATTTTCTCTCTCTCATGCTCTCGCTCTCTCACTCTGTCTCTTGTGCAGTAATTACCCACTCCTCTCTTCCCACAGCCCTCTATTCCATCTTTCTCTCAGACTAGCTTTTTTTCGCTACCCACTTATTTTTTTCCTAGCAGTACTCAGCTCTCTTCCTGCCTCTCTATCTTCTTCTCCATTTCTTAGTGATTTCTCTCTTCCCTGTTCCTCTTTCTCTTCACTAACTATGTGTGTGTGTGTCTCTTGCTGTGGTTGTATCTCGCTCCAGAGCCGGATGCTCATGTTTCTGTTTGTCTCCAAGTTACTGTGGCAACGCAAGGTGTAAAGGGTAAAGTGTTGTGGGCCAATTAATCTGCTGCAAGCCACGGGCACACACACCTGGTCTACCCTCTGACACACGTTTGGGAACAGACACACACACACACACACACACCTTGCAGATCCAACAGGTGGATCATTTTACCTTGAATGCGCTTTGTAGGCAAAGTGTGCAAATGATCAAATGCAACAAAGTAAGGTTGGGAAGTTCGTCAAAAATCAGTCAAGACCTACATTTACATGTCAGTTATTTCAACTTTTTTTAATTTACTTTTTAAAAATATCATCTTAATACTTTCCCCACTTTGTTTTCGTGTGCTGTCTCCATCCTACAGCCTGTGTTGTCACATGATTCTGCCCTCTCTGCTCTTCAGTAGCATTAAAGTCACAAACATATGCACTCTTTCATCCCAGCTTCAGTAGTGGGGCATATTTAGTAGTGGCGTGCAAAAACTCATGATTCATTGTCTTTCGGTTCAAATTGATTCAGGCATTTCAAAACAGTCGATTCATATTTTTCAACTGACGTCATGGCGCTAGTTTACTTCCCCCCGACACAAATTCAGCTCGTCAATCCTATAGATGGCGCCATGTCGAAACCACCTTTACGTGAGCATGAAGGAGATGCAGTCAGTATGTGTACATATGCATTACATTTAGTAAACTACATTTGATTCCCACTGCCAAATGGGAAAAGTAACTCAAAACAGCAACCTGGAAACAAATTAATCTATGTATTGAATCGTGACTCGCTTATGAATCGTGAACCGATTTTGAATCTAACAGTGAGCCCGAGAATCGGTATCAAATCGTGAGATTTTCTGAAACGTGCAGCCTTAATGTTACCTTGTCAGTGAATTTTGGAGACAAAGTACCAGCAGTCACTACCACTGCCAGCAGGAGACATACTTGGCTGTTTGGAAGTCATGCTTTTTACACTAGAATTGGGCACCAGAACACCAAAAACACAGGAAAAGAGACAGCGGAACTCTTATCAGTCGCTAATGAGAGTGAGGCATCTCACAAAGTAGGTATGCTGCTATGTTTTCCTGCCACTTGAAATGTAAAGTATTATTACCATTTTACTGTATCATTGTTGCCACCGTAAGATTGAAAAATCATAAGTCAAGCCATCGTAATTCAGGGACCAACTGTACACTGATCATTCCTAATTTACGATTTACACTTTCTTTTGCAGGATTTAGCAGACACTTGTATCCAGAGCGACTTCCCTTTTCCTAATTTGAGGGGCAGTTTCTCTGTGAGCATCTTGGGGTTAAGGGTCTTGCTCAAAGTCTCAGTGATGGTGGTGCTGGAGGTAGGATTCGATCCCACAGCCTTTTGGTCCAGAGACGAGTACCCTAACCTCAAGACCACCACCCCTTCTGCATTAATGATTCACACGATGATCTCCACCCACTCCTCTTGTGTTGTTGGCATGTTAGGGGGAGAAGGACTGGGAGAAGTATGAAGTCGCTCGTAGACTGAAGTCGTGTGTGGCTGCCATCCGAGCCCAGTACCAGCAGGACCTGAAGTCCAAACAGATGGGCACTCGCCAGAGAGCTGTGGCCCTCTACTTCATCGACAAGGTCGAGCCTAACACACACACTCTTACACAACCCCTCCTCACACAGTTTCTCTCCACCTGTTGGGTAATGATCAACTTTTGACAGGTGCACTGCTACTTTTCTGTTTAAAGCACTTTGCTTTGGGAGCTTCATTCATTTTGATAAGAAAACTGCAGACAGTAGCAAGAACATCATGAAAGCCAGGAGCATTCTAATAGACAGTGCCGCTGCGCTTTCCTCCAATCACCGGCTCACAGTGAAGGTCATTTTCAAGGGCATGTTGAAGCTCTCGGACATCTGCTGTTACATCTGTTCCTGTTCACTAAATGACATTAGCCACCAGTTCCCCTCAGCTCACTCTTCATTGCACCATATGCACTGCGAGGTAAAAAAGAGGGAACTCTGCACCTCTGCCCATATCTTTTAGAAATGCTGAACAAAAAATGCTTTCACAGTTGAAATCAGAATTAAATCTTATAAGAAGGTGATGAAGCAAATAGTTTGGAGCAAAGCAACATCAGTGATCTGATCAACTCATTTTGAATGTTGGAGCTCATTCACCAACATTTATTTTTTCCCTCAAATTTAAGAAAACAAAATTAAGACATTTCAACAGCTTTGTACAACTGTAGAGTTGACAAAATCCAAGAAGTTGATGTTTTACAAAAACAAGCATGCAATAAGATTTTCGTAAGACTGCTCTTCACCTTCTAAAGTGAGTAATTATTTATCATTGTGAACACAGCACAGCACAAAAAAACAATGTTTGTGGCAAACTGTGGAGGTTGGCATTATATGTTGCTACAAGTTTGCCATTGTCAGCAGCTAGTGTCAAACTTGCAGCAATGTTCTGACAAAAATGACAAATAGCTCCAAGTGGCAAATGTATTTTCCAGTGATTTGTCAAAACAGTTAGCCAGTAATAGCAAACTTGTAGTGAACTTTTGGTGACACATTTTCCAGATGCATAAGTTTTCCACGAAGTTCGTGAAAAGTCCAGTGCAAGTTTGCCACAAACCTGTTTTGCCCGTGAAAACATGATCTTGCCGCATATTTGCGGCAACGTTGCCAAAGGATTATGGCAACGTTTTTGTATGAGCGCACAGTGCACCACAACCAAATGTGAGCTCCACATTCAACCCATCTGTGAAGGAGCACTGGGCAGCGTTTTGGTAGTGCTTGGGGACGGTACCTTTGCTCATGAGTACCTCAGTGGTATATTTACTGGACTTGAACCAGCGACCTTCTCATCATGGGGCCAACTCCCTAACCGTTACACTACGAACTGCCTGTTGAACAAGAAATAAACAAAAAATCACAAATCAGAAAATACAGGTAAATGTCAGTGTCTTCAAGAAAATTGCATGTGTTGGTGAATGAGGCCCAGTCTTTGTAACTTGTGAAACGGGTGACATTTGACATTGTCTTGTTCCCTTTTAAAGTTGTCTTGTATTGTTTATATGAAAATATTGTTTGTGATAATTGTCATTTCACAAGGTATTGTAGGTGGAGGTGGTCAGTCCTCACTCAGTGCCACAGTAGCAAATGTTGACTGATTTTCTGGATTCTTTCAAAGTTAGGGCAAAGGTACAGCGTTAAAGTTGATACTGTAGTTACTTAACATTTACATTTACAGCATTTAGCAGACACTCTTATCCAGAGCGACTTACATTTTCTAATTTCAGGGCCAGTTCCGCTGAGAGCAACTTGGGATTAAGGGTCTTGCTCAGCGACCCAATGTCGGTAACGCCAGAGGTCGAATTCGAACCCACAACCTTTGGGTCCCAAGGCGAGCGTCCTACCACTAGGCCTGCTATCAAAAGATCAATGGTTCGAGTCCTGAAACGATAAAAGTACCACTGAGGTACTCATAAGCCAGGTAACGTCCCCAGGCACTGCTCCCCGGGTGCTGTCCATGTTAGCTGCCCACTGCTCCTTCACGGATGGGTCAGTTGCAGAGCTCGTATTTGGTTGTGGTGCACTGTGTGCGCCGTGCTGTGTTCACTGTTCACTGTGGGGCAGTTGGTGGCGTAACGGTGGGGTGTTCGCTCCGTGATCAGAAGTTTGCAGTGTCGAATCTAGGACTGGTAAAGTTACCACGGAGGTACTCATGAGCAAGGTACCGTCTCCGGGCGCTGCCCTTGCTAGCTGCCCACTGCTCCTTCACGGAGGGGTCAAATGCAGAGGTCACGTTTCGTTGAGGTGTGCTGTGGTGTGTTCACAATGGCAAAAATCACTCACTGTCACGTTCATAATCACTCACTTTCTGGTCACATACATGTACGGCATTCAGCAGATGCGCTTTTCCAGAGTGACTTCCATTTCCCTAATTTCAGGGTTAGTCTCCATGGAGCAACTTAAGGTGAAGGGTCTTGATCAGGGACCCCATGGTAGTAGTGCTGGATGTAGGATTTGAACTAGGGCTGGGCGATATATCGAGTTTTTTAAATATATCGATATATTTTCGTACGAGATATAGGATTACACAATATCGTTTATATCGATATAGTTTATGTTGAGGTAAAATCATACTAAGTCGCGAGCGCAAATGTGAAACTCGAGAGCACAAAATTAAGAATCGAGTGCGTGGTTGTGATAATATTGCGTGCAAACTGTATTTTTCCTCTCTAGAATGTCTTTTTTCCTCTCGATGTGTTAAATGGCCTCGCGCGCAAAGTAGATTACCGAAGATGACGGAGGAAGAGGAACGGCGACAGGTAGGTTAAACGCAAGTTATAGTTTATCGACTTTATAATAATAATAATAATTTAATAGTTAGGTCTTACACGTTTAATAAGCACGCAATCAATGGCTTCCCTTGCCCACTTGTCTGTCCCCAAACTGCCAAAACTCGCCCCTTTCAAACCGCGCGCAAAAAACCTCACTTGAGAAAAAAAGCCGTTCGTCGGTAATCTACTTTGCGCGCGAGGCCATTTAAAACATCGAGAGGACAAAAGTCATTTGCGAAAGGAAAAATACAGGTTGCGCGCAATATTATCACAACCGCACACTCGATTCTTAATTTTGTGCTCTCGAGTTTCACATTCGCGCTCGCGACTTTGAAATTTACGCCTGCGAAATTTTTCCGCAAGCCATTTTGCACGCTCTAGTTTTGGCATTGATGTGACGCCATACAGGTAGGCACTGTTATGAAAAAATAACATCACTGCTGTAAAGGAAAATTAAAAAATAAAATAAATTTCCCATCCCTTGCTGCCACTGGGTAGAAAAAAAAATCCCTACTGTCCCATGACCTCAACTGACAACCAGCTTTTTTTTTCTTAGGCTCTAGCTTGTTGTTGTTTATTTTCTGAATATTTGACTTGTTATTTGAGATTTGCACAGGACGCACCGACCAGGAGTTGAACAATTTTGGTTTTTGGTTTTGTTGTTTGTACAGGTTATTGTAAAAGAGGAAGCACTTTCTTGTTTCTTTTTGCTCTGTATCTGTTATATTTACATTTTATTTTTTAATCAGAGAGCATTTTTATTCAATATATATTTTAGTTTGTTTTTAATAAAAGTGCCCCTGTGACAGTGGGTACATGTGGCTTTGACCTAGAACTGGTTTTTGTTATTACTTCACCCAAAATAATATCGAGATATATCGTATATCGCCATTTACCAAAAAATATCGAGATATGATTTTTGGTCCATATTGCCCAGCCCTAATTTGAACCACACACACACACACACACATTTCTGGCTGACGAGTCAGTGTGCAGGTAAAGGATGGGAGGTTGTTTTGTATTGTTATCCTCTTCTCTAGAGTGTTTGGAGGTTAAAGGCCAGTCACACTGTCAACACATTGTTAGTGTTACATCCAAAACTGAGCCGAGACCTGCAAATCTGGACAGCTTCCCATCCTGCACTGGTGCCCAGGTGCCTTCACGCAGGGCCCATATCCAAGCACTTGTTTCAAGCAGGTGTGTGTGTGTGTGTGTGGGTGTGTTTGTGTCCACAGCTGGCTCTGAGAGCGGGTAACGAGAAGGAGGAAGGCGAGACGGCCGACACAGTGGGCTGCTGCTCTCTGCGTGTGGAGCACATCACTTTACACGACACACTCGACGGCAACAAGTGTGTGGTGGAGTTCGACTTCCTGGGTAAAGATTGCATCCGCTATTACAACAAGGTCCCCGTCTCCAAGAGAGTAAGTGTGCTCGTGGTGGAAGCGTAAATCACAAGTTTCCTCACGGAATGATATCAGTTCAGTGGGCGGTCTGCTGCAGGACAGTCTTGGTTCAGTTCAGTTCGGCCAGCGATCGATGTGAGACGGTATCATATGCTGATTTAACACAGTCACTTCCATCAAAATCATTTGGCATGTTTATTCCTGAGCTCAAAGCCCCCGAGACACTTACATTTACTTTGAATAAAAACAGAGCTCCTCTTCGGTATGAAGTGACATTACAGTGTGTGTGATGCCTGATGTTTTCAGTTTGGCTCAGTGCTGTGGTGAGCTTGTTGATCATCAAATCAGCGTATTGTTACACTGCTCCTTCACCACCTCTTACACCTCCCTCAGCACCTTCTCCTTCTCCCTCACCACCTTCTCCTTCTCCTCCCTCACCACCTCTTCCTCCTCCCTCACCACCTCTTCCCTTCTCCCTCAGCACCTTCTCCTTCTCCCCTCTAGCACCTTCTCCTTCTCCCCTCAACACCTTCTCCCTTCTCCCTCAACACCTTCTCCTTCTCCCCTCTACCTCTTCCTCCTCCCCTCCTTTTGTTCTCATACTCCCTCAGCACCTCTTCCTCCTCCCCCTCACCACCTCTTCCTCCTCCCCTCACCACCTTCTCCTTCTCCCCTCACCACTCACCCCCTCCTCCCTCACCCACCTTCTTCTCCTCCCCTCACCACCTCTTCCTCCTTCACCCTCTTCCTCCTCCCCTCAACACCTCTTCCTCCCCGCCCCTGCCTCTTCCTCCTCCCTCAGCACCTCTTCCCTCCTCCCCTCCAGCACCTTCTCCTTCTCCTCCCTCCTTCCTCTTCCCTCCTCCCCTCACCACCTTCTCCTTCTCCTCCCCTCCCCCTCCCCTTCCTCCTCCCTCAGCACCTCTTCCTCCTCCTCCTTTCTCTTCCTGCCCTCAGCACCTCTTCCTCGTCCTCAGCACCTTCTCCTTCTCCTCCCCTCACCACCTTTTCCTCCTCCCTCACACCACCTCGTCCTCCTCCTCCCTCAGCACCTTCTCTTTTCCTCCTCCTCCCACCCTTCTCTTTCTCCTCCCCTCAGCACCTTCTCTTTCTCCTCCCCTCAGCACCTTCTCCTCCTTCACCACCTCTTCCTCCTCCCTCCTTTCCTTCTCCTTCTCCTCCCCTCCCCACCACCTCCCTGCGTCCCTCAGCACCTTCTCCTTCTCCTCCTTCCCCCTCACCACCACCTCTTCTTTATTCTTCTCCTTCCCCACCTTCTCCTCCTTCACTGCCTCCTCCTCACTACCTTCTCTTGCACTCCTCCTCCCCTTCACCACTCTTCCTCTTTCTTCTCTACCTTCATCACCTTCTCTCCCCTCCTCTCCTTCTCCTCCCCTCACACCCACCCCTCTCATCCTTCTCTTCATTCTCCTCCTCCTCCTCTTCCTTCTCTTTTTACTCTTACTCTTACTCCTCCCCTCTTCTCAAAATGGAATAGTGCATGTTTTCCAGCAACTGGGTAATTTGTGTCTCATTAAGGTTTTGGGGTCAAATATAGAAGTGAAAACATACTTTGATTTTAGTTTTGATTTTAATTTGGTAAAGAACAGGCTAGTAGCACTTTTAGGTTCTCCTCTGATTCCTCTGGGGCGTCACCCTTGTCCTCGTATTAAACTCAGCCCGGAGGGAGGGCCAGTGAGTGCTATTGGGTCACTCTCCTTCGGCTGTGGAAGTAGCTGTTTTGGCCTAATATGTGAAGTAATGTAAGGAGGCACAGCGGCTCAGAGAGAAATGTTTTACCCGCTGTTGCGCTCATTTTGCCACCACAGGCTCTACATTATTTGGCTAGGAACATTTAAAAACAAAGTCATCAAGTAAGAATTAATTAGTTTGTGTGAATATTTAGCAGGTTCTTCACAGAGAAGGAGAGGTGTTGGAAATGTCAGATATAATTGAGGTGGAGGTGCGGTGTGGGGGTAAAACCGAATTCCTGCTTCACACTTCCTAATCATGATGATGAAGAAGAGCTGGAGCGTAAGATCACAGCATCTGCTTCTGGAGTGGAGTTAGTCGTCACGGTTTTGTCTTGAAGTTTGTTGTGCACGTGTGAGTGCAGGTACCACAGCATATTACATCTCAACAATATTACACACTACAAAAGGATGTCATATAGTAACGACATCATATTATTCCCTTCATTATGTCTTCATCTTCCTCTCCTCCTCCTCTTTTCTCTTCTTTCTACTTCTTTCTTCTCCTCCTTTGTCATCTTCCTCGCCTTCCTTTCTCTTCACCTCCCTTTCCTCCTCCTCCTCCTCCTCCTCCCCCTTCTGCTCTTGTTCACTCTCCTTCTCCTTCTCGGTCGTCATCTTGTCCTACTCCTCTTCCTTTTTCTTCTGTTTTCCTTTCTTCCATCTTCTCTTCCGCCCCCGTCTTTTTACCCGCTTCTCCTCCTTCACCTTCTTCTCAGTCATCTTCTCGTCCTGCTGCTTTGTCATTTTTCTTTCTCTTTTAGCTATCTCCTTTTCCTCCTCCTCCTTTTTTTTCACCTTCTCCTCCTCCCCTTGCTTCGGCTTCTCGGTCATCTTCTCATCCTGCTCCTCTACCTCATCTTCCCTTTTCTTCTGTCTTCTTTTCTTCTTGCTTTTTCACCTTCTCCTCCTCATTTGCCTTCTCCTCGGTCATCATCTCATTCCCCTGCCACCTTCTTCTCCTTCTTCCTTCTCCTTCACCTTCTCTCCGTCCTTCATCCACCTTCTCCTCCACCTCCTTCACCATTGTGTTCCTCCACCTTCTCCTTTACCTTCGCCACCTTCTCCTTCACTTTTTCTCCTTCTTTTCCACCTTTCCCTGCTCTACCTTGTTCTTTTTCTCCTCCTCCTTCACCTCATTTCTCTTTTCCTCGTTCTTCTCAGCTAGAAGCAACACCTCTCAATCCTTCTACTTAAGGAGAAGTCTCCCCTCTACTTCTCCAGGAAATGCCCATGTTCTTACGTTAAAGACCTTCATATTTGATGAACATTCTTGTGTAAAACTAGAGCTGACAGACACAGTGTTCCTGTAGAGATTGTGACGTTTACTGCCACTTTAACTTGCACGTTTTAATTACACTGCTCTCAGTTTATTCAAATGCATTACATTTAAGACCCTTCCTTTGCATAGAGATGTAATTAAAATAATGGAAGAAATAAAATAACTAGGAAACATCAGGCAAGTCCACACCGGCACCAACGATCGATGTGGAATAGATTCCAGCCTGAACATTTTCTCAAGTGCTCATTAAAGACTGTGTGCCTCCAGTAAGTGCATCTAGTAATTTAGGGAGGCAAAATATTTTTATAATCTGCTGCCGAACAAAACACCATTTTGGTTTAATCGTTTGAACTGCTCCCGTACTTTTGATGCCTATGAAACTTATGCTGAACCTGACCAACATCGGACTCTGCTGTAGCTGTTTTAAACTCTGATTTTTGAGTGTTTTATGGAGAGATTTTGTTTTGTTTAGAAATAAATGCTAAACCCATGAACTGTGCGTTTTCAAATATACTTACCAATGCATCTAAAAAAAATTAGTATTGTGAAAAATGTTTTTTTTTATATTTTGTTAATCTATTAAAAACATAAGATGGCAAAATGCTGCTCTGCTTTCGTAAAAATTCACTAAGGTAAATAGGGTTGTTTTGTGTGTGGTTTTATAGTTTTAATTTTGTAATTTAATTAAAAAGGCAAACTTTTAGATGCTGTTTTTGCTTGTTTTGGTTATAGTTGATAATTCATGAAAATTTGCAATCTAGTATTTCACTGATTAGAGTATTACCTGTGATTTGCACAATACTGAAGATTGTTTATGTACAGTCAACAAATATGGCGCTGATGAGCGAAACCATGAACACAGTCTACGTGAGGGATTTAAAATTAAAGTACAAAAAACAAGTCCTTTTTCACAATATTAAAATTTAAGAAGCACCAGTGTGTGTTGAATGTTATGTTGAGTGTGAAGCTCATTTTGTGTGCATCCTTCTGGTGGTGGGAATCTTAACCATGTCCTACATTATGATATAAATTCATATTTTAGTCAACAGTGTTTCATATTTGATGAGGAAAGTATTTTATTAAGTTTATTAAGTTTTTGTTTAAAGCCTTGCAGGCATAATAAATCACAATTCCCACAGTGCCTGAACATTTTTATTTTTTATTCCTTCTTTTATTAGTCAGCATTTACATTCTTTGTCATTTGTTTTCTGGTGAGCCCGAGGTGGAACAGTAAAGAAATAGGACTTCTCTGAGTATTTACATGTGTTTATGATGAGTAGAGCTGGCGGGTGTTGCACACTCCACGGTTTGAAAATGAAAAATATTTAGACAGAGGTTTGTTCAAGTCAGATCCTGCAGTTGAGAATATCTGTTGGCTTCACTTTTCTCTCTTATTTGTCTCAAGGACGAGCAGTTATTCAAATGAGTCCGAGCCCGTTTTAAAAAGAAACACATCTGCCATCATTAATTAGAGGCGCGCATATTTTAGCCGTTAGTTTATTCAGCAGGAGCTGGAGCAAACAGGACTGCACGGAAATGTCAAAGATAATTGAGTTCTCTCTCTCGCTGTCTCTCTAAAATGAATCAACTTCCTTCTCTGTCTCTCTGCCTTCCTTCAGGTTTTCAAAAACCTCAAGCTGTTCATGCAAAACAAGCAGAAGGGAGACGACCTGTTCGACCGGCTCAATGTGAGTATTTCAGGCCCACGGTTCGGCTTCACAAACTCGGGGTCGTGTGTCTGACCTGACTTTTATCGTGCGTTAGAACAAAAAATAAAAAACGGGTAGACGTTGTATTTCTGCAAATCTGACCTGAACGGCGCATCGTGTGAGGAGAAAGAAAGGTAAGGAGAGAGGGATTAAAGGTCAGTTGGTTTGGCCTGCCCAGGGTTGTTCCCTGCCTTGTGCCCGTCGGTTCCCGGGATAGGCTCCGGTTCCCCCCGGCGACCCCGGTTGGGATTAAGCGGTTAAAGAAGGAGAAGGTTTGGTTAGCCTTCTGTTGGATATCATTGTGCACCACATGGTAGGGCTGGGCTTGCCTCAATTATGATTAATGAATAGGGTTGGCTACGTTTCACATCTGAACTGATACCAGTACTAGTACCTGGTGTTCGGTACCGATGCTCAGCGGTACTTCATTTCGTTCCCTTGCCCTGAATCTGTAATACCTGGTTTGTATCGACATAAGAAAAAACTGTAATAATAAATAAGCCCCAAACTTATTTCAAATGTTAGTTACAACTACAAGAAGGTCCTGGGTGGAGCTGAAACTCAAATCATTTGATTACAAAAAAATGGTCGAGGCAGTTTTTCTAGATTCAAAGCTTCATGTACTCGCTAGAGAATGCGCCACTTGCGTTTCACACAGACACTTATTAATGACGCATAACGTGTTCAGTGGCGCGGTTAAGACAAGACCTGATTCCTCTGTATGTGAAAGTATTTGTGAGATTCCGTGCACATAAACAGAAGTAAACGCGTAAAAACACGACATTTTTCACGATGTGAGCGCTGGCGCTGTTTGAGCGTGCACAAGCCCCATTACTTGCTAAAATGCTCCAGTTCAGTCAAAACATCCCCTTTATTACAGACACAAGTCCAAGTCAAAAAGCATGCAATATAGGTTAATTGGCAACTCTAAATTGGCCCCCGTAAGAGGTGTGTGCGCGCGCAGGCGCGCCTAGGCGCCTAACCAGGGTTGGTCTCCGCCTTGCAGCGCCCGTAGTTTCCAGGATGAGGGAACTTTTACCCTTTTCCCTCGGTTATGATTCACAGCTCACTATCAAAGTTTGTATGTTAAAATATGCTCAGCTGCGAAAGCTGGAATGAATTTTCCCTGTCGAGGATTAAGCCTAGTCCTAGACTAGCTTTGAGTTTGAATGGTAAATCTCCACTGGTACTACAACTTAGTCCAGGACTAGGCTTAATCCATGAAAAAGAAACCAGCCCATAGTATGTACACGGGGGAACGTGTTAACAGAATTCACTCTTTGTTAATACTGTTAATAGAATTTGAAAAATAATTGAAATAACCATCGTGGGCGAGATTACGTTGAGCAGAGGTTCCGAATGTCGATTCGAATTAATTTTCGATTACTCGTCCAGCCCTGTCACTCAAATATTTTGAAATTGAAGGAGAGTGAAAACCCCCAGCTTCCATTCTCTGCCCTCTGCTGCAAAGCCCTGCAAATCTTACTCTAAATCTTATTACACGCTGTTGTGTGTGTGTGTGTGTGTGTGTCAGTGTTTTCTGGATTGATATTTCCATCCTCGGGACTAAGCAATCCCCGATCCTTACGTAATTGAAGACTAGATCAAATAATTCAGCCTCCAATTTTCTGGTGCCATTGTAACGTGCTTAGTCGTTTCTTCATTCCTGCTTATTAGTTCTTAGCTAATATTACATTTCAGCTTCCTGTTGAGTGAAATTGTCTTTTTATTGGATGAGAAATTCAGGATTGGTTTCTTTTTTTAATACAGAGGCCTCCATTTCAGAGGAAATAATTAGCGGATCGACTGCAGGGCTGTTTGTGTTGCGTCGTTAGTGTAATAAAGCGTGTGGGGGTGTGTGTAGAGGGGGGAAGGTGTTGATTATACACGTGGCATCTGTCCCTGGATTCTGTTGCTGTTTTCTAACACCACGAGCGCTAAACAGGCATCAAAGTAAATCAGGGCACAGTCACCGATATGTTTATTAGTAGTAGAGCTGGGCGATCTGGCAGAAAAAGTCGATATTTTATCCTGTATTGATCGATATCAATAAGTTTTATAATGCTGTTCCAGTTTCTAAAGAGTATCTATATCGAGTTGAATCTAATCGCGATTCTTTCTGTTTTAACCCTAAACTACGTTTGATTCAGTGTGACTTTTTTTGTTGATCTGCCGCAGTCAAATGAGAAAAGAAGCAATCTGGAAACACATTTGTCTATGTATTGAATCGCGAATCGTTTATGAATCGGGAATCAATTTTACATTGAATCATGAGCTCAAGAATCAGAATTGAATTGTGAGATTTTCTGACCTGACGAACTCTTCTGATCACAGTTCCAACTCCGTCACAGTTACACTGCCGACTGCCCCTTAACGACCAAATCCAACAAGCGTCGTTTTTGCAGTTACAACGTTTTAAAGAATATTCAGGTTAAAATTTTGAGGGCATGTTGAAGCATTTCAGTGGGCAGTGGTAATTAAGCGGTCAAAGAGTTGGTCCTGTGGTTAAAGGGGTGCAGGCTCAAATCGCGCACTGGGACCCTACAGGTGCCACTGAGCTACTCATGAGCAAGATGGCGTCCCCAAGCCCTGCTGCGCGTCAGCACCTTCACGTGTGGGTCAAATGTAGTCACATTTTGTTGCGTTACACCGTGTGCCGCGCTGTGGTGTGTTCACACTGAAAATCACTCGCACAAATTCACTTTAATTTCATTTGGAACTGCAGTGTGACTTCAGCTGCTTTGAAAACACAACTGCTGCCGGCAGATTACCAACCAGAAGTTGGAGTAACCAACAAAGTTTTTTCTTCACACAATTGCGTATACTAACACCAGAGGTCTTCTCAGTAAATGATTTGGATCATTATTTATTTTTGTTAAACCTCAGTTCATTTTTATGAATGAGTTTATAGTGGTCACTTTTGCACTGCAGCTAATATTCTGCCCCTCATTTTGAAGTCCAAATGCTGCAGTGCTGAGCCAAACAAATCTCTGACCAATTATTTACAGACTGCACTGTATCCCTGTACAAAGATGAGTGGATAGCAGGTGTGTGTGTGTGTGCGTGCGCGCCGCAGTGTGTGTCTGCCGATCTGAGCCACCGTATCTGTTTGGTCCAGATGTGTCTCTGATGATACTGGCTTCCCTCCCTCTGTTTTGTCGGGATCTCCAGCCAGGGTCATTAACGCAGATAAACCCATTTCTGATCCCTCGGCCCCTGCGAGCGGCGGGCAAAATGCACTCGCCGTGCCGCCGTTTTGACGCACAGACACACACATTTCTAAAGGGTTTCCAGGCTTCGTGCAGAGTGCATGCGTCCCCTGTGTCGGCTGGCCGGCCATCATGCCAACCCTAGAATCATAGATGATTCATAGTGTGTCTGTGTCTGTGTCTGTGTCTGTGTGTGTCTCGGTCTGTGTGTGTGTCTCGGTCTGTGTGTGTGTCTCGGTCTGTGTGTGTGTGTGTGTGAGAGACGCAGGTTGTTTGAAGTTGTTTGTCGGCCTGAGCTGGCGTCGTTAAGGTTTAGTCTCCTCCAGAGCGTCACCGCAGCTTTCATTTAGGATGCAGAGCGATGCGACAGCGCGCCTCCTAATAGACTCCCCAAAGTCTACATGCTCCCACAGTACAAACACTCTTTCGCTTGCTATGTGGGTAATTGTGTCGTATTTGACTTGTGTGTGCAGTTACAGACACACACACACACACACACACACACTGGGTACCAGAGAAGCTGCTTCCATTGTCAGCGTTTTCTTCCAGCACTTTTTGCTCCTAATTCCATGGCGATTAGAATCCATCACTGCTAACCGAGTCTCCCTGCAGTGCTCTGTGAGTTGTCACATGGATAAGAGCGTGTGGTAAATGCAAAAAGACCAACGTCAGCAGAGGAGGTGAACACTGCAATGACAACACACACAACATTGGTATCAGCTCATATCAGCCGATAATATCAGCCTAGCAATTTATCAGGCGAGCTTCAGTCTGTAAAGTATTCAAACTTGGGACATTGTGTAGGTTTAGATTAATCGATTTTTCCAGGGATTATAGGAAGCTAGGGCTTGTGCGATATGACCACAATCTCATTATCCTGATAACGATATATGTCACAATGTTGTACGTTTTCTGTAAATTCAGCTCTAATGCTAAGTTCACACCAAGAGCTACTAAAACTGTAAAACCGATGGAAGTAATTCAAAAAAGCGTCAAAGTTTGGGCGACTAGAGCGACCCCAAAAAAAATAGTTGAAGGCTTTATGCAAATTAGTTATGACGCATTTTGGCTGTAAACGACTGGCAACCAATCAGAATGTAGACCTTCTTCGCTTGCGAGGATCCCAGAGAACATACTCGGACACTTTGGTTCCTAACGCACTTTTGTTCCGATCAAAATGGCGCGTGAAAAGTAGATCACGGCGGTCGCAGGGCGCCCTGCCTTGCACGATCCGACCCTTTTCGCCTTGAAATCGTTACAAGAAATCACAGGGGTGGGATGAAGTGTCTGAGGACAGTGCTACTTTTCATACTGAATTATTATTGTACAATATATTTTTCAAATTGACTAAACTACAAAACTTTACGTGATTTACGTAATTCTGTTCTTGGCGGTAATGTGATCGATTAAGCTCTGCTTGTCCGGACCTCTTGTATTTGAGTAGCTTTTAGGGCTGGGCAACAGCAGCACAACTTGCTGTCGCACTGGCTACAAGCTTGCGGCTCCTTTAAGCAAGATCGTCAGCAGACGGAGAGTAAACGACTGCCAGAATAAACACTTATACTGTTCTTTTAGAACTACTGCTGTTACACATGCACTGTGTTGCCTCGTAAGGATCCAGTTCACGTTGCCTAGCACTTGTAATGACATTTTGAGCATGTTAAGATGCTAAAAGCACGCTTAAAACCTGCCCCGAGTGGTTAGCGTTACAGTCGCCAGGGTGCGAACGCTAGAAGGAGCACCAGTTTTTGTTTTTGTTGCTACTGACCGCACTCAGTGACAGAACAGTACAGCTAAATGTTGAAATTGACTGAAGTTCTCCTCTACAAGGTTCTTCAGGAGACTGTGCCTGTCATAACGAAATGGAAGTTGTACTAGATAAGAGCGTGTAAATGCATAAAAACAAAAAGAGGGCAGTGGTCTAGTGGTTTGGATACTCGCTTCTGGACCAAGAGGTCGTGGGTTTGAATCCTACCTCCAGCACTACCGTTATTGTGTTCCTGATCAAGGCCTTTAATCCTGTGTTATCTGTCTGCAGATTTTTGTACTTAGGTTAAACTTATTATAATATAAGAAATAGTCTATTTATCTTTATTTTATTCCCTATCTCCTTATTTTAAGTTTAAGTTTGTATATTGTATCTCTTTTATTTATTTATTTATTTATTTTTAATTCTTTGCCTAAATTGCACAGGCAAAAGAGCGGATCAGGATACATTTCACTGCATGTTGTACCTGTATAATTTGCATGTGACAAAGAATCTTGAATGTTAAACGTGACAACACCCACAACGTTCATGTCGGCCGATAACATCCACATACCAGTCAGGCTTTAGTCTGTGTGTGTAACTTGTGACCTTCATGTAGGTTAATAACTTTTTATTTTTCTACAGCAAGACTTTGTGGCTTGTGTGTGGAACAGTGTTAAATTCCCAAAAGTGTTGTATATCAGTCAGTTTGTTTTGCTGTTTTTATGTGTTGAATTAATGTTGGGTCTAAACAACCAACAGCTGACGTGTAAAGAATCCCAGCTGTGGAAGACTCAAAGTGTGAATCGGCAGCGTATGGTCATGCAAAACACAGTCCGGCTTTGATTGGGACTAGAATCAGAATGGGCTCCAACAGCTGGAGCAGATGTTAAATCTGCAAATCTCTCATAGCTCATTTTTACCCAAATATTCCTAAATTAATGCCGTCAGATAAGGGTCCTGAAAAGACGAATTATGTGGAAGTTAGAAACACCGGGGGAAAAATAAAGCAGTGTGGGGTGATTTTTTTTTTTTTATTTCTGGTGTGAGTGCAGCTGACGTGCCGTGGGCTGTGTGCGGGCCGGGATGCCTGCGGTGGTGTTGTAATGGGGTGTAGGTGTTTCTGAATGGTAATCCTTTTAGACACATGGGTTGGCCTGTAAAATAGGAAAACAATAGCGTGAGCCGAGCCGGGATTAATGGATGTGTGCTTCTCATGTTCGCCACCGAGGCTGCACGCTCCTGTTCTCTCAGATCCGTTTAAATGGGACCGAGTAATAACAAGGCATAATTCCTTTCAAACACATCCTCTCCCCTAAACGTTGGCCTGTATATAGTTGAGGAAACCATTATATTTTTTCCTCCAGAGCATCTTTGCGGATTCGTTTTGGGTTTTCAATCACAAGACAACAGTGCCATCTAGTGAATACACAGCTGTTTGTGAATCAGAATGAAGTGTGTAGCCCAGAATTTGTTTTCGTGGTGTACGGGGTATTTATATAAATCCATAGCATAGAGTGGATCTAACACTGCACATATTGAAAAATCGACATTTAAAGAGTGGAAGTACAGAACGAGAGCAATCATGACCTCAATACGCCAAAAATGTAGGATTTGTGCCGTGGTGTGTTTTGATTTGCATTTATTTTATTCTATCTTTTCTTTCCAGACGGCAATGTTGAATAAGCATCTGACTTCCCTCATGCCTGGTCTCACTGCCAAGGTTTTTAGGACGTACAACGCCTCCATCACCCTCCAACAGCAGCTTAAAGAGCTCACCAACTGTAAGTCTGTCTGTGTCTCTCTCCAACCCTTTCTTTAATCATCTCCTTCCAGATTTTATCATGGTGTTTATCATCCTTCGGCAAAACGCCTGAACCTCCAGGTTGTATGTATTAATTAAAGGGTGCTAGAATAAGAGTCTTCCTGGGCTTTACGTATGTAAGGGCTGTTCAGAGATGGCCACCTCTGTGAGCAACTTCACGGGGAGTGTGTCTCTGTGTCTCTGGTCTCGTTTACACTGCAGGTCTTGATGCTCAATTCTGATTTGTTGCCTATAGCCGATTTTTTTTGACCTTCTGTTTACACATTTTTTAAAATTGTGACCCATATCCGATTCGCTTGTTACATGACATCATTAAACCGCGATGAAGTACTAAATTGTTGCAGTTTTAATGACGTACAGAACGCAATGCCTAGGAAAATCCGATCTGCCTGTTTACATGACAGTCGCATTGGCACATATCTGATTTATATCTGATTTATTTCCACATATGAACGAGGCCTGAAACCGATCTCAAAATATCCGAATGCATGCGTTTTTTTCCTGTTTACACTGTCATGGAACACATCCGATCTGTGTCACATAGGAGCAAAAAATCGGAATTGGGTCACATTTAACTGACAGTGTAAATGAGGCCTCTGTGTGTAATGCAACTAACAATAGTGTGCGCTAGCAACTAGCGTGGTGTGCGCTAGCAACTAGCGTGGTGTGCGTTAGCAACTAGCGTGGTGTGCGTTAGCAACTAGCGTGGTGTGCGCTAGCAACTAGCGTGGTGTGCGCTAGCAACTAGCGTGGTGTCAGACATCCCAACCTGCAAAAACTCATTTCAGGGACGTCCCCCCTCCCCCAAAACCTAACATACCTGCACTGAAATCTGATTGGCTTATTTTGCTAAGTAAACCAATCAGGATGCCCCTCACGGGCTACATGAACAGGCACACATGCAGTGATCCACACATACGCACGTTCTCTTCCATCATATGCGCCTCTCTCTCTCTCTCTCTCACTCCCTCTCTCTCTTTCTCTCTCATTCCGTCATGTGTGCGCTTCTCTCAAGTGCGTGAGGCACATGTTACTGTCTCGCGTGCAGGCTCTTGTTCGCTTGCTGTAGTTTCCAGGATATTTTATTCCGGGAACTTCCGGGAGGCTTGGGATGTCTGTGGTGTGCGCTAGCAACTATGCTTTTGTGAAACGCACCCCTGGATAAGAGCATCTGCTAAAGCGTAAAATGTACGAACTTACCGTGACATTCTTCTTAAAAAGTCCTTTATATAAAAACATATATTATAGAAAATATGCATAAAACATATTTAGCTCGTCTTTTTTTTTTCTCCACCTTGCTTCTGTGTCCACGGCATTTCCCCGCATCGTCTCTTGTTGATAATCGGGATCCTTTCTTACATTTATTCTCGTGTGGATGTGTCCAGTGTGATTCAAGAGTAAAAACTCTCTGAACAACCCTTGGTTTTGAGCGCAGAAATCATCTTGTTGTCCAGTTCGCACTTGCAGCAGCATTTTTCAGCCCTCCCTCGCTTCGTGCCGTCAGCCCGGCGCTGCAGGCCTTACGCCCGGCACATCCATCACGTTGGTGTACACACTCGTGCACAATTAAATCTCTCTGTGCAATTACACGCATCTGACCGTGCTGTGCAGTTCTTATTTAATAATTGCTGCTGCCCACTGTGTTGCGTTTGCAGGATGTTGTGCGTGGGTGTGTGCGAGATGTCTGTCTTCATGCATTTCAACTGAGAGTAAATCTGTTTACTGTATCTCCTACAGGCCGTAATTAAGTCAGCAATGCACACAGCGAGGGCTCAACCCACATGTGTACGTGTGTGTGTGTTTGTGTGGCGTGCAACATTTAAGCAACAGATGGTAAAGATGTGGTATTCAATGCTTTTGCACAAAGAAGCACACATCAGTCACTGAATTATGCATTTCAGCAGAGAGCGGGGAAATTCTCACCCCATCTGAAGCCTGTGCTTGTCGCTTACGCTCTGTTACTGGCGCTGTTTCTTACTGTTGTTGGCAATCAGTGCACAGCGGACGGCCCAAGAGAACACTACAACATGTGTCCAGACTTTCCGTTTCCCCTTTTACACTGTACTGCTGCCAGTGCTGAAGTTCAAGTTCAAGGTACTTTATTGTCATCAGTTGCTTTATACATGTACAAAGTGCGATGAGACAGCGTTTCCCCGTGGCCCCCGGTGCAACGTATGTGACCCTCCACGGCAAAACCGTGCGCTTATGCTTAGCGGAGGTTCTGAGAAAGCAGCGTTTATGTTAGCGATAAGGAGTAAATTTTTTTGTTTTAGTGTTTTTGAAACAGTGGAAGGTCTATACTGTACTGTTGTCAATAAATTTGTGAAAAACTTACCCTTTCCATCCTAAAAACGTGACTTTCTTGAGGTGAGGAATTAAATTCAGCAAACGTTAAAAAGCTTCTGTTTTGACCGCTCTACTTCAATATTTCGCTAAATCACTGGTTGACTAGTCAGCAGAAGATATTTCTCGCGGAATCCATCTTAGTCTCCGGGGTTCAAGTTAACCTACGCCGGTAGGCTATCCATTATTGGCTGTAGATACGCGTGGGCTACGTAAGTGCATGAAGCAGCGACACTTTCAAAAAGCGTCATGGAGTGCTACGTCGATAATCAACTTCAAAGGCAGATTTCTCCGTTTCTCACTTGGCGTGACAGGAGAAACCCGACTCCTTTGACTGTTGATATCTCAGTCATATGTCGTCCGATTCATTCCATATAGGTATCGTATCAATTTTGCAAATTTGTGACAAGCGACTGATTTTTTTTACTTGCGTGGAGATACATATAGCCAACACTGAACATTACATTCCTTGGACTAAAGGTGCAAACAAGCAGCACAATAAATACCAAACGAACACAATAAATACAGTACGAAAGTGATGTTTAGTGTAGAGATGGAATGTAAACATCAGGATGTTTGGTATTGCTTAGTGTATGTTTTTCAAGGCACATTGGCAGCATCAGCATCAAAGCAGCTTTTAACAAATGAAGTGCAAGAGCATCACAATACAAAACAATCACAATAAATAGACAGAACAATAAATACACAACACTCAGTACTATTTGAAGGTGGGATGTAAACCTTAATGACTGATAATGCACCGATTGTTATACTGCACAGGTTGGTCTTAGAATTCATGACATCATTGGAAGAAAGGAGAATTTGATTATTGTATTAGCACTGGTGCATCTGAGTGTGAAGCTGGGAACCAGTGAGAAACAATCACTTTCCACTGACTTAGAGCGGGTCATGGCTAGGCATCGGCGTTATGAAATTCTGACTTTATTACAGAACTCATTTATGGCCCGATAACAAAACAACCGGCGTTCTACTCACAATACATCCATTTGCTTGATATTTTCAGTATGTGTTCCTGGCGCCACCACAGCGTTATTGCCATGACTCATAAGGAAGCGCCATCTTCTTAAGCGTAGTTCTATCCCGAAATGGTCAAAATTATAGACCAAAATGAGTCAAATTGGCTAAAAATGGCCAAAACTTTATTTTTTCAGTTAATTGAATTCAGTCTTACTACAAATGTGCGGAAGGTTGCACTTGTGTTAAATGCCATAGACCATAGACATTAACTGCTGACAGACCGCTCGTGACAAATTCCATTTTCAAAAGCGCGTCCGGTTGTGCGCCTTTCTGATAGTAAACTTTTCAGCAGAGCACAAGCAGTCGGTGCAGCAAGTTCATTTCACAGTTAATAATAAAAGTTAAGAGTCATGTTCAGTTAAAAAACTAAGCGTGGTAGCAAACTGATTTATCTAGTATTTATTTCACCAATGATGGACTCCCTAACTATAATAGCAGGTTGCAAATGTTTGATTTGAGGTTTTTTTTTACCTTGAATTTAATAGCGTGAGGGATGGTAGGGTCACCTCACGCGCTGAATGTCTTAGGCTGGGCGGGGAAGGGGCATTTTAATCTACGCTGGGGGAGATCTTCACTCTGTCTTTTGACCAAGGCGTTAAAAATGGCTTTTAGCAGACGCTCTTACCCAGAGCAACTTTCGTTTGAATTTCATTCTGTTTTAAAATTCATTTTAAAACCTCAAATGAAGTTTAGTATCAGCCTTATAAGTCCTGTATTGATCAGGCTCTAATTTGCAGCACATTGAGGTCAGTGCTGGCTACTTTCAAAGAATCCACTGCGTGTGCATCTACATCACTTTTTTTTCTGTGCTTTTCCGTCTGCTTTGTTTTATAGCATTCTGACAGTGATGTTACATTCAGGCTAAGCAGGATGTTTTAGTATTTTATATTTCTTATCCTCTCTGGCTGCTCTTACGACCACTCCGTTGATTAATCCAAAAGTTATTTCCAAAAGGCCAAAAGCTGGTTTTTTCTTTGTTTTTTTCATTTCATGTTTTGAATGAATGAATGAATGAATAATACAACAATAATAATCCTTTAGATGACTGTCCATAAACTCTTTCTTATCTGGCATCAGATAAGCATGGCCGAGCTGCTCTCCTACAACCGAAGCAGGCAGTGGTGCAGTACTCTCTTAACCATCAGCGGGCGCCGCCAAAGGCCTTCCCGGAAGCAGTCCGCAGCCCAACCTGCAGATAGGAGAAATACTCACCGTGTACAGCAGAACTGTGTCTTATTATAGATTCCACAGAACAGCTTGTCCTACGTTTAATCACAATATCTCGCCTGTCTCTCTGGCTTGTAGATTTTAGGAACCACTAACCCGTCTTTGTGTGGCGTGTGTAGCTTCAAACTGATTTAATAGAGATGTGCAGATGCAGGTCATAAAATTGTCTTTCTCCATTTGTACAAATGGAATTGCCTCCAGTAAGACTGTCGTTCCCTATTTTGTCCACAAGGGCATACCATTAGGAAGGCTTGACTGTTGACTTGTAACTATTAAGTTGACTTTAGCGCATTCCTCTTATGAGCTGAACATTACTTAAATTCAACTAGAATCAGCAGAAACATTTACAAACATTAACCTTATTCTACTTGTCGCTCTTTTCTCCCTGTCTACATTTTTCAGCACGTAGCAACCGTGAAATATCACTAAAGTGAATTAAGTCTGTGATTGTCATTGCCGAAATAAGCCACAGCACACAATACTACAACAATGCAGGGAGCAGCTGGCGTGCAGCGCCTGGGGAGCAGGGGCAGGGGATATCACCGTGGTAGTGTAATGGTGTGACGTATGCCCGTGTTCGGAGAAAGTCACTGGTTTTGAATCAGGACTGGTAAAAAAGTACCATCGAGGTACTCAGGACCCAAGGCTCTCTGCTTCACGAGGGCCCATGTCAGCTGCACCTGCTCATGCGGTTGGGGTCAAATCCACACTTCACATTACGTTGTGGTGCACTGTGTCTTGGCGGCTTTGGTGTGTTCACAATCACCAGTCACTCACTTTCACATTGCTCATGAAGACCTCAGTGGTACCTTGACTGGTCCCGAACTTGAACTGGCGACCCTCCGATTACGGGACCAACTCCCTAACTGTTATTTTACCGCTGCCCCATCTGGAATTGCCGTCGAGGTTACTGAACATCTTGCTGTCTCCATTTTTTTTTTTTTAGATAAAGGCAGGAAGGGCAGCTCATATTGGCTAAAGGCTAAACAGGCCAAGAAAGGCAGCCAAAGAGAACTCTGACAGCAAGCTGCTTGCGTGGAGTCTTCCTGAACATCAACAGATCACCTTTTTTGGCTGCTCTCTTACTTATTGCTGTGTGTGTGTTTGTGTGTAGCCTGGTGGAAAAGAAGAAGAAGGCAGTGGAGCGCTGTGAGGATCAGCTGTTAAAGATGGAGGTTCAGGCTACAGACAGAGAGGAGAACAAACAGATCGCCCTGAGCACCTCCAAGCTAAACTACCTGGACCCACGCATCAGCGTGGCCTGGTGAGACCGTTACACAGACACACACCAATTGTGTTGTTTAAAAATGAATCCAGTGCTTAAATTGCCTTTGTGGAGTCTTGTGTAGGTGTAAGAGCATGGGTGCCACTGGAAAAATCTATAACAAGACCCTGAGGGATAAGTTTGCCTGGGCCATTGACATGACCGAGCTAGATTTCATCTTCTAAGCCCCACACCCTTAACGAAGCCTTCAGGTCACGTTCAGCCTTAACATTACGTTCTTTTATTAGCAAGTTTTAATGTGAAACTGTTGTGCGTATTTTAACCTGCTGTTGGCACTTTAACATTTTAAATATAGGAAAAAAGTTTCAATATCTTAATTTTTTTTATAAGTTCCATCAATAAATGTTTGTATATTTGGAGAGAGAGACTTTGTGAAATATTTTGCTGCTCAGGCGACGCTCGTGATCTGAAGTTACAGTTTAGCTTGAAGCTCAAATAATCATTAATATGTGACTTGTTAATGATGTCTCACAAACCCGAAGTCTTTCTAGGTACTGTTTTCAGTAGAGGTGCACGATTCAGAAAATCTCATGATTTGATTTTGGATTCTTGGATTACGATTCATAAATAATTCATGATTCAAAATAAACTCCTGATTCAGTTGCTAAACGTTGTCTATCACGAGAATTTACTTTGGCTCTGCTTGCCGTGTGCTGCAGGCCGTTGTTCACTCTCGCTCTAGATTCTGAAAAGATTTTATCTCATGTGCGAGCATCGAGGAAGCCACTTGGGACGTCTGTATTAAATCTATATTAACGTGTGTGTGTGATAAGTCGGTGATAAGCGCTGGCAAATGCCAGCTAATTTGTTTTATCTGTATTTTAGCCAAATATGATCTTGTGTGTAACATGTGCTGTACCATATGACGTTTATGAGTAACAGGAACAATCAGTTTCACACGCCATGAAGAGGAAAACGCTTCCCTCCGCTGGTTTCAGTGTTGCACGCTCCCATTTTCACATTTCCAGAGCAGGTTAGTCTTATTTGCTTGCATTTTCTTCACTCACATGCAAACATAATTTGACTTCACACGTGTCACACAGTGGTGGTAATGCACACATGGGCACAGACAAGTGCTTGTTCCGTGTTTGGTTTCCTAAAAAAGTTTACATAGAAACCACAAAACAAATCTTATGATATTGCAACGTGGCGAGTGCTTCTTGGGAAAGGTTTGCGTTCACACCGTGCTCGTCAGCATTGGTCTGATGCAACAACAGAGTATAGAGGAAAAAATTGTTCTATGAAACCTTTTTAATAGGATAAATTCAGCTGAAACTGGAATGGTGTCAGGTTGGCACGCAGGCAGTGCTCAGATTACAGTAACTCGGGCCTGAACCGTGCTGCTGGCCGGCCTCTAGAGTGGGTTTAGGTAAAAAGTTATTTGTAAAATTTGTTAAACTAAACTGTAAAAGGTCATTCGCACTAGGAGGATTAAATGATATTACAACTCAGTATCAAAAGCACTATACAACACATCAAATCATATCAGTCATCACTAGGGCAAAGGAAAAGTTGGCTGCTCTTGAAGATCCTCACTCCACCTTCACCTGGCAACCTGCACAAGAAAGCACAGTATTAGATTCAGCATGTGTTGATTAGCCTCAGTGAGATTCAACAAATTCATAGATGTGAATGCACTTTTTAAAACAAGTTCTACACACTTGAAAGGGTGTTTACTGGAGAACATTTGATTGCGTGTTAAAAGGGGTTAACCGTAGAAGTGAAGTACGTAAAGAGGGCGACGGGGGTTCAATTGGATGAAAAGGTCAGTATGAGGTCACACTGTATGATGCAACACAAGTCAACCGTTTGGAATATTGACAAGATCACAGCTGTTTGAAAATGTCAATGTGGGGGAGGAGGGAAAGTGAAAGTAATAGACTAATGAACTACTTGTTACCACAGTTAAAGAGGTGGAAACTGGAAAGAGTTCTGGTAAAAACCGGTGGGAAAATGTAAAAAGGAGAAACGGTTTTGAAATATTTCCCCAAAAACAATGTGGTATGAGTTTACAGGGTTGCTGTGCATTTTCAGACTTTTTCCATCCTCCACCATGAAATAACTACTCATCTATTTAAGGGTCCCATATTATACGTTATTTTCAACAGGTTTCTAGTAACGACAGGTCTATGAGCTCCACTACACGTCTCTGCAGTAGTCTGCAGTAAATCTCTCTCAGATTAGACGTTTTCACCTGCTTTTTACTCCTCTATTTCAGTCCCTTTCAGAACAGGCTGTTTCTCATTAGTATTCCTAAATGCAAATGAGCCGCTGCTGCCCCACACACGTCCCTCACTCCGGAACTGGGGTGTAGACAGCACAGCGAGAGTTTACCTCGTGAAAATAATCCACCATCCATACAGTTATACACGTTCAACACAACACTCTGCCGCTAGACGACTTCATTCTGATTCCTTCTCTAGCGCTTGTGAGAAAACATGGCGGATCAGGAAGCGCTAGCAGTTCTACCTGGTGGGCGGAGCTTCTCAGACAGGACGGTGGAGTTATTCAAATGTCCCCTACTGTGATGTAGAAGTAGAGGAGGAATCTAAACGTCTCGATTTTTGACATTAGTAAATTAATAGAGGCAGTACAGACC
Source organism: Distichodus sexfasciatus (assembly GCA_032718565.1). Taxonomy (NCBI): domain Eukaryota; kingdom Metazoa; phylum Chordata; class Actinopteri; order Characiformes; family Distichodontidae; genus Distichodus; species Distichodus sexfasciatus. Next base: position 2,613,387 of record JAVGVS010000039.1, on the reverse strand, counting down.
CAAATGGACATCCAAAGAACAGTGATTTTTTTTTTTTTTTTTTATAATATGGGACCTTTAATCATAAATTATTTGAAAATCCAACGGTAAACATGTATTGTGGCATATCATAATATTTAGTAGAACCCAAAATGTGTATCAGCAGCGCTGGGTACAAAGTAGCTACTCTGCCACTTGCACATCAATTCAAACCAAAACCAGACAAGTTCAATGCACATGATTTTATTCAGCAACATGCCATGCAATGTTACTGCTCCAGCCGGAACACTTATTACAGTAACCAGGTTATTCGATCACAATACATTTATTCAGTTGCCTTTTCAAAATCAAAATTGAAGTCGGCATCTACTTGGTGGTGAATTGAGGAGCTACGCTAACACACCAGACGGTCTCCACTGATTCAGCACAGAACCAAATCACACTGCACATCGCACATTCTCTGCTCCAAACATTTCAGCCAAATTTAAGGCTGCATTTTAGAGAACGATGTAGAGGCAACAGTCTGGAACCACATTTCTCCATACCTTAATTTCCTTTTTCCATACTTATCCAAACCTGGAGATGGCTAAAATCAGTCCATACTGCATAAGAGCTCTGGGTTTAATCTTTATAGTCCTGAGAGAATTTGGGGCGTTTTTCTATACATTCGTTTTTAGGCTTATTATAGCGTGTGTAGAAGTTAGCCGTGGAATTTTTACTTGGTTTTGCTTCATGTAGTATAAAAGTGCTGAAACTGTAGATATAACTACTAGAAATAGTAAGAACAGCGTCTGTTATGGGGCAGTTGGTGGCGTAACGGTAGGGTGTTTGACCCGTAATCAGAAGGTCGCAGGTTCGAATCCAGGGCTGGTAAAGTTACCACTGACGTACTCGTGAGCAAGGTACTGTCCCCAAGCACTGATCCCTGGGCGCTTGTTAACTGCCCACTGCTCCTTCACAGATGGGTTACATGCAAAGGTCACATTTGGTTGTGGTGCACTGTGTGCTGTGCTGTGGTGTGTTCACAATGACAATCACTTGTTTAATTGATTTGCTTTGTTTTTATTATTCAAAGACGTTCTATGGCTTGGTACTATGAAGAAAAATAAGGTTAGTGCAGGTGGAATCACTATCAATTTGGAATCCATCTGGATATAGAATAAAGTTCTAATGCATTTTTCTGTTAATTTTTTACAAAAGAACATTTCTGATTAACTGAAACTTTCGGGGCCAATTTGGACTCATTTTGGTCTTTAACTCATTTCTGACTCATTTCTGGGAGACAACTACATTTTTGCCATGAGGGCGTTTCATATGAGAGCTGTACAATAACGCTGTGGACGCAAGTCAGAAATAAATATCAAATAAATGGCTGTACTGTGAGTACAACACTGGTTGTTTTTGTTAATTATCAGCTACAAATGTAAGTTCTGTCTGTAATAAAGGGGAAGATTTGACTGAACTGGAACGGTTTAGTGAATGCTGGAATTCCCTGTGAGAGTCATGCTTGCTTACAAACACAAATTGTGTTTAAATAGTCAAAAATACCATCTATGCATTTTTACACAAATTACTTCTGTTTTTGTGCACAGAATTATTTACAAATAATTTCACATATAGGGGAGTGATTCTAACTGTATGCATGTGGTTTCTCTGTTTGAGGGATTCTGAGTTATTTAAAAAATTAACTCTTGCAAATTGCGTTCGTCGAGGTTAACCCTTCGCCATTGAAGAAAATAGTAAAAAGGAAAAAAGGAGGGATAAAGTGGTTCAATGAGATGAAAAGGCAGGGTGATGTCACAGAATGTGGAAACTTTCCCTATTAAAGTCTAGGGAAGAATCTGACAAAACTTTGTGACCTCTTCTGAGGTGAAAACAGAACAGCAGAGGGACGTGGTTGAGCTGTCCACAAAAACAGAAAGAGCACACTTCTCGATAAGATGAACATTATATGGTATGAGCAGTGTTTCTGTGACAAACACCAAAAAAGAGCAAAGTGGGAATAAGAGTAAGAATAAACGCTGTGACATACAGTAGTAACTTGAAGAGTTTAATGTGGTGTAATTCTACCTGCACTACGAGGCCTCGCCTTCTTTTGCCTTGCTCTCTCCCTCCACCTCCTCCACTCCAGCCTGAGTCATCAGGTCTGCGATGTTCTTCTCCAGGTCGTCGATGCGTGTGCTCATCTCGTCAAGTGACACTCGTTAAGGAAGACGGAGGAAGTGCTGTACGGCCGAGACTCTAATTTCCCCTATCCACATTCATACATATCAACATCCTCGAGAACTGGGAAAGGGCAAGTACGTCCTTTTACATTTTAAAAGTATTTCATCACTCGGTTGCAAGCTGAACGTTTCTCTTTTTGTGAAGTATGTGCAGTAATATGAGTGGATAATAATTCAGGCATCTGCACTTGGGCGTGCCTCTTGAAGCCTGCAGGCAAAATGTGGGTACAGGGCAAGGCTGTGCATGTAGAGGCCGTATGACAGCACTGTGTACTGTATACACTGGGAAGGAGCTAGTTTTACTAAATAAATGATTGTCTTCAAGTGAGAGAGAGATTTTATATACAGTCATGGCCAAAAATATTGGCACCCCTGCTTTTATATTAGATAATGCAACACTTCTCCAAGAAAATTGCTGAAATTACAAATGCTTTGGTATTGTCGTTTATTTCTTTGGTGTGCCTTAGAGAAGCACAAATGCAGACATTCCACTCAAAACTGGCCCTGACCATATGTTGGTGTGTAAATGTGTGTAATCAAAAGCCCCATAATATGATTAAATCCTAAATTGAAGGGTTTCTTACTGGCATGAAGTCTTATTTGTACTTAACTGTAATGCACAAATTACTTCATTTTTTACAGCATTATCAAGCGAATTTTGCCAAGTGAATATAATCCTATACCGATTCACATTGTTTCATTTAGTATTATTATTATAGATATCTCATAGGATCACTGATTCTAAACACCGAATGTCTACATATTACTTTAGGAATCTGATTCCTACGACATTGGTGTGTCCACACCATGCACTTATCCATTTTCCGAATTTCAGGGACCGTTTCACTGACCGCAAATTGGGGTCTAGGGTGTTGCTCAGGGAAGCAATAATGGTAATGCTAGAGGTAGGATTCACACCCACTACCTCTTGATCCAGAGGCGAGTATCTTAACAACTAGACCTCCACCCCCAACACGTTTGAGATATTTAGCTAATTTACTAAATTACGTTTTCATGTGGTCAGACAATTTCATGCATCACTTTAAACAGCTCACTGACAAGGCATGTATAATTTGTGTATAAACGTTTAGAGCGTAAGTTTTCTGTGAAGACCGTGTAGACGAGCTGCTCAAGAAGCTGTAAAAGGATATTTCTGCCGATGATCTGGTCAGACATGGTCTGAAATTTATCCTGCATCTGTTGCAGCAGAGTCTGGACCTGTTAAAGGCAGAATCAGATCAGGGTGATGAGCATTTTTTTTTTATAAACTGCAAATCACAACTGCTGCTTGGTTCTCAAATTGCACGCTGCTTCTGTTTAGTAATGGAAGCATCTGGTAGCGCAGCTTTATTTGTGCCTTTATAACTGTTATTCAGACTAGATTTAAAGAAGGATCAGGATCAAAAAAGAATATTTAGGATTCAAGGTAATGAAAACACAAGACAATAACGTGTCTACAACAAAAACAAAGGGGGTTGGGTGACAAATACTAATTAAAATCATGTAAAAAAAAAAAAAAAAAAAAAACTGAAAAAGTAAAAGAATAAAATTTTACATTATAGAGTTAAGCATGTGTACACTTATTTAAAGCTGTACCAAAATACTATACATTATATGAACCTGTTTGAATCTGAGGTCCAGCCCAAGTGTTAAGAGATTTGACTAAAATACAGCAGGTCTACCGCTGGCCAAGGGAATTAGCTTTAGCCATTTCGCATTTTCACTGATTTCTTTGCTGTGCATATGCTAACAATACTATTATAAGTGACATAAACTGCTTATAACAATTACTTGACCAAACACTGTGCGCATCAGTCAATGTTACATTGCTTTAAGGAAACTGATGCTGCGATTTTATCTTGAGATAAAGATGCTATCTTTAGGCCTGACTCTTGCATAGCTTAGCATACTGGTGTTTTTGAGCCTTACCACCGCCGTAAGGTCCTGTACAGATTTGGGATCCGTCTCTGCCATCGTTATTGCGTGGAATATAGTGCAAAAAAATGACAAATAAAACAAAACAAGTGCACCACCGCCCGATGTTTATGAGCCCCGGATAAATCAGCTGCTGACTAAAGCGGAGAGCCAGCGGAAATCCCGCGAGACTTCTCGGTGAAATCCCGATCACAGCGTGACGTCACCGCGGAGATTAGCGGAGAATAACAGAAATCTGCAAAACTGATAAATATTGACTGTTAAACTTTTAGTCACCTGATTGACAATATTACAGTATTTAAAGCCATATTATAATTAGGCTAAATTGAGTTAAATTAGTGACGTTTGTAACGTTGCTCTCTTAAATATTGCGTGATCTATTTTAAGTATTCTTAATTTAACCGAAATTAACCGGTTAACTTAATCTCTGTTCGTTAAAATGTTTTCTTTGTTTTTCCTCTTGCTTAACTTTTTTTTTTTTTAAACTAAAACGTGCGTTCGTTCTTTCAAAGTTTTCCCCTTTTGCGTACCATTTCTATTCCTATATTATACGTGTATGTATGTGTACTGAAGCAGCTGGTCGCGGTAAAGCTCGGCGCTTGTGCTCGGTAACACAATCCTCGCGTATGCGAGTGGAACTTGACTGACGCATCTCCAGCTGACAGAGCTGATCTCATCCGGAGGGAGGTAAGACCTTCAGACCACTCTATTACCAAAATTCAAACTCGTGCCATGCTATGGGACACCAAATATTAGTGAGCATTCCACAGAACAGCGCAGCCTTTATGCGATTCCCTGCTGCACGTCCAGCCTGCTGCTGCTGCTGCTGTTAGCGCGGTAATCAGATTGTCTACGCGACTCACCTCTCTTTAACCCGGTTTCTGTTAAATCTCTGCTATTCTCCCAACTTCATCTCGTTATTGTTTTTGTAACCATTTTCTGTACAGATACAGTTAATCAGTGCTACGTGAGAGACTCCACAACGAAGCGCGTTAGATGCACACTTTGGCTGCGTCCCAAAACGCAGAGCTCCTACTGAGTAGTCTGCGTCATAAGTACGCCGCTGTCTGCGCACATGAAGCAGGTTTAACACTGGTTTTACTACGATAGGATGCGCACTAGGACGCAGCCCCAGACTACTTTTAGCTAAACTTAAGTCTAAATTGACGTTCGCTGCGGAGATGGGGAGCGAGACGGAGACGATTGAATGTGCAAAAGTGTTTATCTTATATATCAACAAATAAACAACATTCTGTATATGACTAATATCGAGTTTGTCTGTTTAATGTCCAAATCTGGGCTCAGGGGGGTTTCACAGAGAGAGCGCTATTCTTAGATTGGTATCCTGTGTTGGGATTATCGCGCATTCTATCCGTATCTCCCTTCCCAAAATCCATAACGTAAAAATCTGAGCTTTTACTATTGTGTTTACAATGACAGTGAGTGTTAATAAAACTGAAGATTAAACGGGAGCCGCTGGTTTGAAAAACAGAGGAAATGCCCAGCCCTCTGTGGAATGCTCAAGTTGTGCAACTCCCTCCTGTACCTGCCTCTGCTTTACTGTACTGCAGACTGTAGTTATGATGTTTGAGCTGGTGAAGTGTTTCTCATCTTAACGACTGAAATAACAGATGTAGAGAGCATCTGAGATCCGTATTAAAGTTAGATTTAAGATTTCTTACAAAGATAATGACCCCCATTTGAACTGCTTGCTGACTAAAGTGTCTGATACTAACACTCCTTAAGGATTAAAAGTTGGCATTAGTAAAATGATAGCTATTATACTGAATACCTGACTCAAAATACAAAAGTTAAGTGTTTAAAGTTGCCTTGTTTCAAAGTTATATGCCAGTTGTCAAGTTCTTTTAATTAAAAAAATTAGGACCAGGGCCGGTTCGTTCAAAAGGTTTAATCTGGATGAAAATAATCTGGATTTTAAACCCCCTTGATTTGCCATCCAGTATCATGTAATCCCTTTTATTTTTACTGTTACACAAATGGTTGTGTTCAATGTGTGGGATTTTGTGCCGTCGGTTACATAAGACCCTACAGCAGTATTTCCCTGTAAGGATCAGATCCAATTTTTTTTTTTTAAATGTCACAAAAATAGGGTGAAACTAAGACTAATAATGATTGTTAATGTAATTATGCTTAAATAAAACGCGCATTACTTTGAATACAAATGTGCAATGCAAGAGGTGAATGTAGACCTTCACTTGCGTAACTTGTTACTGAAAGATTTTGTCATCACCCAGATCATCTCTCTAAGCTATTTCCTTGTTTTAGTTAAATGTACACAGCACATGTTACATTACTTTCTCTTTTCAATTTTCCCTATTTTAAACAGTATAAAACCTTCAGCAGCAGAAAACAGTGGTTTCATTGTTTTTTGCTGATTGGAGCGTAGTGTCAAGGATGTGGCATAACCACATAGTGTCTTTCCAGTAGCTTTCTGTAAGTCCTGGTGGTGTTTGCTTTCACTTTTTATTTCAGAGAGGTTTAAGCATTGGGGGTTTTTTTTGTTAAAAGAGCATGGCCTGTTTTGGGTTTTGTAGATCACTGTAATTTACTTTAAGCTTATGATAAACAGGAGTAGAAGTATGTATAAATAACGTGTAGTGGAAGGCATGAAAAAAGATCTGTAGCAGCAGCTCATAAATGTTTTGAAACTCCTTGCATTCTATACGCTCTTGAACTCATGACTGAACTTGTTGTCTTGGAGAAACATCTGTTTGTCTGGAGAGCCAGGGCTGAATAGAGAACCTTATCTTTTGCATTCATGCATTAGTGAGTGTGATCCTGTTTGTTGAGTCACACTCATATGAGAAAGAGGGGGCAAGACACTGAAACAGCAAATTTGGGTGATATTCTCCCCTTTCTCAGGGCTCACCAGCAGGTTCATCAACATGTCTGGACAACACGTAAATTGTTTCACTCTCACTTTCACACCAGCAGAGGAGATATTCTATGTCAGATGAGGAAATGATTCAGATCGAATGAGGAAGCAGCAGGGTCAGAGCCGGATTGCAGTTTTGAAATTGTGCAATCCTGCAAGACCATATAGCCACAAACATTTTTGTCTTGTCAGGTTATTAGAATGCATGTCATTTTAGGTCCCGGGTGATATACCTCAGAATTCAAATCAAATGGTTTTTTTGGACCGAGTGTCCAAAATGTGTCTGTTTTTTCATGTCTAGTTTAACTCAAAAAGGCAGTCACACATTTATATTTATCTTATATTTAAATCTGCACAGAAATAACTTTATGATGGGCATAAATAAAATGGACACATCAACACAATAAATGTATATAAACCTTTTACTGTACTTAATGGGCTGGTTTCTTGCTCATGGATTAAGGCTAGTCTTGGACTAAATTCTACTACCAATGGAGATTTACCATTTTAACTCAAAACTAGTCTAGGACTAGGCTTAATCCTTGACTGGGAAATTGGCCCAATGTGCTTTAACTGCATGGCATAAAAGCTGGTTTGTAAATATTTTATCAACAAATAACCGTTGCAAGAACGATGCATTTCAAGTGGATTTAGTGCAAGAAATACAAGTCCAACTGGTTTTGGCTTTAAAGATGATAAGCAAGTGCATGGTTTTAGTCACAACGTGGACTGCAAATACAACACAACAGCTGTTGTTCAGTTCCGACAGTCCTGGTGAAACCAGGACAAGTGGCAACTGTAGTGGGACCTATTAAATTAACATATGTAAGGGTCAGCCGATTATCAGCAGGGCTGATTATTGCGGGCCGATATTAGGCATTTTGCTGATTATCGGTATCAGTGTTTAATTTTGACCATCACTGATATTAAGTAAATACAAGGTGCGCTACTGTGGCTCCACTGCCGTCTCTGTTCTTTTTGCTCTCGACTCGCTTCTTCATTTAATGTCCCGCCCACAACAGTCTCTGATTGGGTATATGTCACATGAGCAGTAGGTTTCAACGCTGAAATCTTTTGTTACTCACACAACACTCACACAGTGCAAATCGGTTCCAAATATCAGTTATCCACCCGGTTAACTAGCAGTAATCTGTATCGATATCGGCCCTGAAAAACTCATATCGGTCGACCTCTAATATTGTGGTAGTTTGTGTATAGTTTGCAGGAGCCTGGCCTCAGAAGTCTGCTGGTCCTTGAAACTGCATTTATGGAGACAGAGTAAAGTAATGTCAGTGTTGCACACATACAGCCCTATTAGAGTATGGATTGTGCAGAAGTTTGTTCTCCGGCGTGAAATTTAACCCACGTCTCTATGCGATGTCTCAGCACAGCATCTGCGCTCGGCAGCAGTAAGCACGGAGTCGGAAGTGTTGCGGGTGTGAACTGGAGCCATGGAGTCAGAGCTGGAGGAGGACGTGGAGAGCTCGTGGGGCCTGCTGTCGTGGAGCGCCTCCCTGGTGATGGTGTTGGGTGGCGCCGTGCCCTACCTGCCCCAGTACCAGGAGATACAGCAGAGCGGGAACACGGAGGGTTTCTCCACCCGAGTCTGCCTGGTGCTGCTCGTGGCCAACATACTCCGCATCTTCTTCTGGTGAGTGTGCTGTTGGAAGAGCTGGAGCTGGCCACTCAACGCGTTGGCACCTTCCCACTGGCACTTGTTCTGTACTGAAGCACAGAGAGGGCTGATTTTTCACTACACTCAACTGATCAACATAAGCAAGAAGTGTTGCTAGAAAACGTGAATCTCTTTTGGATGATTGGCTCAAAAATAAAATGTAGTGATTGATAATGAAGACATAGAAATAATCCTGTTTTTTATTGAAGATGATAAAAGGACACAGTAAGGGTTCTACTTTGTATTTATTATTTTTCCGCGGTGGAAAACAATCCATTATCTTCTGTGACATTTACACTCACAATAGTGGGATTGACTTTGTGAGACATCACTCAGCTTGTGGCTGAACTTGCTAAAGGCTTCCAGTTGAACTCACACTTGTAAATTTGGTTCCTTATTATGTTAATTGGGCGGCACGGTGGTGCAGTGGTTAGCGCTGCAGCCTCACAGCACGAAAGTCCTGGGTTCGAACCCCGGGGACAGCCGTAGGGCCTTTCTGTGTGGAGTTTGCCTGCTCTCCCCGTGTTCGCGTGAGTTTCCTCCGGGTGCTCCGGTTTCCTCCCACAGTCCAAAGGTGTGCAATATAGGTTAATTGGTTACTACACTCTACTCCGTAAAGTGTGAATGTGTGTGTGTACCCTGCGGTGTGTTGGCGCCTGCCCAGGGTTGTTCCCCACCTGCACCCGCAAGTTCCCGAGATAGGCTCCGGTTCCCCCGTGACCCCAGTTGGGATTAAGCGGTTCAGATACTGACTGACTGACTGACTGTTAATCATTCTTTGCATCTTCACAACGTTACCTTACAACTACATGCACAAAACCATAACGGCCGTACAGTATACATACTGTTTCATCCTGCTTTCCCTGCCGTGATGACAATAGCACACTCTTATCTCGCTTTGCATACGAGCAGAAAAATGCCATCACTTCCCGAAATACAGATCTTCAACAACACTAATTAGGGACTGAGTATCATCAGAACCAGGAAGTTTCCAGGCCATTAGATAAATGTGTTTTCATGTCTGATTAGTTTGATGACACTACCATTATGCTTTATTAACAGATCAGTTGAGAGTCGTCAGTGTGTTTCAGGATTGTTTGTTCTGCAGGATTGGCAAGCAGTTTGAGCTGACTCTGCTGCTACAGAGCGTCGTAATGATCCTGACCATGTTGGCCATGCTGCACCTGTGCTGCTCCGTCCACAACAGCAACCGGGTCAGCACCAGACAACACCGCATCACAGGTAACCACTTTTCACCGTCTGCAGCGAGTTCCAGTTGTCCAGGTCATGTCCTGTTCACACTGCACCATTTAAAGGCTGATTGTGAGTCGCCGGCAAATCCCCGCGTTGAACGCAACTTCACGTTTATCAGTTGCTGTGTGTGGACTAGGGTTGCAACGCAACATAAGTCTGCATTGATTCAGAGTTCAACAAAAACGTAGTATCAGTCTGAAATAAAAAAACACTGATCAGACATATTATCTGCATAATCTCATCTCTTGAGTCTCAGCTCTCATACGATACGTTAGCCTTAGTAGTATAGATTACAGTCGTATTTCTTCTACGTAGACCTACGCAGTGTTTTCGTTCTTTGTTTATTTCTGTGTTTGGTGTTGGAATTGTGTTATGCTTAGGTGGAATTTGTTTGAGATTTTTATCGGTGATGTTGATGTGTCGTATGCATGTTTGTTTACATTTACCGACTATTTAAAGCTTTCCCGTTCTGCCCCTGGGACCGCGGGCGATCGGGCTCAAGCCATTAAGCATGACAATGCTGGCAACTGTGTATTTTTTAGGAGTGAAAATATCATGATATTTTATTAGCTTTTTGTGATTTGATTGTGTTAAGGCAGTATATGATGTTGTCTTGTGTCAATTGGATTGAATTGAATCAAAATCACATCATAGCAGACTTTGTAATATCAGCGTTAGCAAATTGTGTTTTTGCAAGGTTGCACTTATTTATGTTGAACGTTTCTTTTTGAAAGTTGCGCATGAGCGTCACGTCCATTACCGCGTCATTTCTCACAACAGAACTTTTATGTAACAACGTTGTTTTGCAGACCAGATGGACTGGTCAAGCTGAAAAATGACTCTGTGTCTCCACTCCACGTTCCAATTCCATTCCAATTAACAGTGTGTAGTGCAAAATGTTCAGTATGTGGTCAACAAGGCAGTTGATCCGCTGTGGCGACCCCTGACGGGAGAAGCCAGAAGAAGAAGAAGTGCAAGAATTGGACCAGACTTTGGGGGATGGTACCTTGCTCATGAGTACCTATGTGGTACCTTTACCGGTCCGGGACTTGAACCGATCACAGAGCCAACACAGTGTAGCTGATCCCACAGCCCTGCTGATACTGCTGTCAGAGTTGATGTGCTCCAGCTTTACCAAAAGAGGGTGCCATGGTGCTGAAAATGGCATTTTTTTCAAGCTTTGATTCCTCTCCATACACTCAACTTGTCTTTTTCCACTAACACTTCTCTGACTTTCCTATGTTCTTCTCTTGAAAAGTCATGGTGTAGATTTTCTCTAAAAGCAATAAAATAATTGTCATTGTGAATGCAGCTCACGCTGTCTCACTAGCCTCGAACTCCGAAGATCCTGTGCACGTGACACGTATCCAAAACAAGAGTCTTGAATCCAGTCTTTTCTTTTGTTGTCTTTATCTTCACTACAACGTAGACTTTTACGAGCAAAAGATGAATTCATAGGACTGCAAAGAGACTTTACGTTACGGCCAAAAGACTGTCTGTGCACATTCTTACTGCTTTATATATGTTTCAGGAACCAATCATATTACGGCACGTAAGGCAACTACGTATTACTACTGTTGTTAAGTACACTACCAGTCAAAAGTTTGGACACACCTTCCCATTCAATATTTTATTCTTTATTATCATGCCTATTTACATTGTAGATTCTCACTGAAGACACTATGAATGAACACATGGAATTATGTAGTAAACAAAAAGTGTGAAATAACCCAGAACATGTTTTATATCTTAGATTCTTGAAAATAACCAGCCTTTGCTTTGATCACTGCTTTGCACACTCTTGGCATTCTCTCGATGAGCTTCATGAGGTAGTCACCTGAAATGGTTTTCCAACAGTCTTGGAGTTCCCACAGATGCTGAGCACTTGTTGGCCCTTTTGCCTTCACTCTGCGGTCCATCTCATCCCAAACCATCTCAATTGGGTTTGGTCAGGTGACCGTGGAGGCCAGGCCATCTGACGCAGCACTCCATCACTCTCCTTCTGGGTCAAATAGCACTTACACAGTTCATTCATAGTTTTGATGCCTTTAGTGAGAATCTACAATGTAAATAGTCATGAAAATAAAGAGAAAACCATTGAATGGGAAGGTGTGTCCATACTTTTGACTGGTAGTGTACTAGTACATTTAACGTGTGTACGTATTAATGTAACTCTGTTATGTAACAATGTATAGAAAGTTCATATGGAAAGTTCCAGAAATATTCAAATTAGAATTATAACTTTAATTTCTCCTACAAATAGTTATGAAATATTAAATTCAAATATTCAAACATTCACCAACACAAAATGCTCTAACAGTCATGTTTGCGTAAAGCAACGCAGAGACGCACATGCAGTAATCAAGAATCAGGACAGATGCATTTAGCTTGTGGAGAAACATGTCCACCAGTAAAACGGTTACATTACGTCACATTCCAAAGCGACTTGCGATAGAAACTAACAGAGTTCAATTCTTAGAACTGAGTTGTAAGCGCAGGAGGATGAAGGTGTCCTGAGTAAGGTTGGACAGGGGTGATATAGGAGGTGCTCTCTGAAAAGAACAGACTTCAGGAGGCTCTTTAAGACGGAGAAGGATGCACAGTCTGGACTTGGTGTGCCTTGTTAGTAGGGACGGCACAGCCAGACAGCGTTGATTGGAGGAGAGCAGGGAGCGAGACGGACCGTAAGCCTGAATGAGAGAGAGTTGAGGTAGCTAGGAGCGGACCCAGACCTCACTCTGTAAGCCAGTGCCAGTGATTTGAATTTTAATTTGAGCAGCCGTGGGCAGTTCCAAGCCCCAAAAAACTGAAGATAATCCTGAAGGCAGGGAGGAGGTGGAGTAGATCCTCTTTAGATGAGTATATGCCTGGTATAAACAGAAAGCTCACACTGGAGCTTCAGAAAACGCTAAACGGGGAACAGTAGGAGCCAGTGACGACTTGCAAAATCAGCTAGGGAGAAAGTAAAAAAGAAACCCAGGTTGGCCACGTTACCAGAAGGTGGCCGGTTCGAATCCCGGATCGGTAACGGTACCACTGAGGTACTCATGAGCAAGGTATCGTTTCCCAGCGATGCTCCCCGGGCATTGTTCATGTCATGCCCACTGCTGCTTCACGGATGGGTTAAATGCAGATGTCACATTTCGTGTGCTGTGCTGTGGTGTGTTCACAAGGACAAAACGTCACTTCAGTATTTCAGAAATGAGTAAGATTTTACTCCTTATCAAGTGAAATGTTTTGCTCATATTTAAGCCGGAAACACGTCTTCTGACTGACTAAAACCCGCTCTGGCTGCGGCTCTTTTTGTGAATGAGAGATGAGGGGTAATGTAAAAGGGTTCGTCTTTCGAGACTGTGGTCAGTCTGTGCTTGTGCGGTGTTGATTCTGCCGGTCGGACCGCAGTATGATGATTTTAGGAGCCACGTGACTGGCTCTTTGTGTGTGCAGGAAGAGGCTCAATCTCAGTCAGGCCTTTATGAGACCCCCGCCGGGAGGGAGATGGGCTGGTGAAATTGTGTAGGAGAATTAGGGAGTGGAATGCAGGAACAGACAGCGCCCTAATTTATCTGTCGAGCTGACGGATCGGACGGATTCCGGGTTTTGTATGTGTGTGTTCTTGTACTTGCTTAAGAATAGTATAGTGAAGTATAAAGAAAAGTCTACGAAACTGTAAGGGGCGGTTTCCCAGAAAGAGATTAAGATTAGTCTTGGATTACAGAGTGTTTTGAATGGAGATTTTCCATTGAAAAAGAAATATAGTTCAGAACTAGTCTTAATCCCTGTCTGGGAAACCGCCCCTAAAAGTATACTTGTGTAATCTTAAAATGACCTTATAAAGTATACTTAAAGTATACGTTTATAAACTTAAAAATGTTCCAGTTTAGTCAGATGAAGTATTAAATTAGTATACTTTCTAGTACACTACAAAGTACATGGTACATGGTCCGTAGTATACTTGCTATACTTATACTCAAGCATACTTAATAAAAAGAACTTCAAGTGTACTACTTTTTGCTAGGGGGAGTGAGGACATTTTTGGGAAGTGAGGACTTTTTTAGTGGTCCTCACTTCTTTACACTGCTTTTACAAAAAAATACAAGTTTATTTGCAAAACTAAAAGTGTAGAAAGATTAGCTTTTGGTTACTGAGGTTATGGTTAGGGTTATGTGTAGTATTATTTAGATACAGTAATATAGAAGTCAATGGAGGTCCTCACTACTATATAAGTACAAGGATGTGTGTGTGTGTGTGTGTGTGTGGAGAAGAAAGAAAAACTAGTGTGTTTCTGCGGCTGCACACAAAGATTAATAGATTTTTATATTGTAACTGCCATTGGAATTAATGCAATTTTGAAATTACAAGGGCTGCAGGAGGAGAAATCTTGTGTGTGTGCGCGCGTGTGTTTGTGCGTGTTTGTGCGTCCATGTATTAATTGCATTGTGGGGACATTTTTGTCCCCTAAAAACACTTTTTTGGGCTTTGTGGGGACATTTGAGAGGTCCCCATGAGGAGAAATGACTTTATAGAAAATGTGCTTGTTTTATTTGAGAAACTAAAAGAGGTAAAAGATGTGCTTTTGGTTACTGAGGTTAAGGTTAGGGTTAGGATTAGGTGTAGGTGTAAATTTATGTACTTTAGTTATTATGGGAGTCTATGGAAGGACCTCACAGTAAAAGATACAAGACTAATACAGTAATACAAGACTGTGTGTGTGTGTGTGTGTGTGTGTGTGTGTGTGTGTGTGTGTGTGTGTGTGTGTGTGTGTGTGCGGTTGTGTGTGTGTGTGTGTGTGTCCACTCATGCTCCTTTGTGTTAGTAAACGTGGATTGTATCTTTCATCCTGGTGCATTTCTTGCCTCTACTACTTTGAGGAAGTGGACAGATTTCTAGTCTCCCTCTCCCTTCCTTTCTTTCCTCTCTTTTTCTGTCTCTCTCTCTCTCTCCCTCTGCATCCGTCTCTCTCTCTCTCTCCCTCCCTTTATCAGTCTGTCCCTCTCCGTCCCTCAGTCTATCTATCACTCTTCCCCCTATGGAATAGCAGTGAGGTACACTTACATACGAACACAAGCACACCCAGAATAGGCCTGAACATCGGGTCCCCACCCCCGTTCTCACACACACACACACACACACACACTTCCTGTCTAACACACACCCACATATACCCACATGCAGAACTGCAGTGTCACCCTTCTGACATTATAAATACCTGCACACACACACAATGGACACTTCCTGTAGTGTTCAGACCAGAAAGCTGTGACTGTGACTTAATCTTTAAAGATACACACACAAAAAGCAGTCTAAACACTTAAGACTTTCATTAACAAGAATAAACATTGCAGAATAACCCCCAAGTACCTCAGTTCTCCGGGATTTGAACCAGCGACCTTCCGATCACGGGGCTAACTTCCTGTTTTGCTGTTATAATGGCTGATAAATTACAGTTTAACAAAAGGAAGGATTAAAGATGATTGCTTCAACAATGTCACATCTTATTCTTGTGTAGTTTTGCACTAGTGAGCGCACTGCAATATTTCAAATTTGTGTTATATTTGTCATTGTGAACACAGCACATCACAGAACAAACCGTGAGCTCTGCATTTGACGCGTCCATTAAGGAGCAGTTGACAGCTTTGGCAGCACCCTTGCTCATGAGTACCAGTGGTCTGGTCCCGGACTGGAACCGGTGACCCTATGATCATGAGGCAGACTCACTAACCGTTACACTACCGACTGCCCTTTTTGTATTTTTACGCACTTGCTCCAAACTTGAATCAAAGTTGAAAATATTTATTTTTTGGATATTTTTATTTTTAAAAATAATATTTATTACTTATAGCTTTTTGTCTGAAAATTGTCAGCGTGACACTTGATTTATTTTTTGATCTTCCTATTATTGAAATCATTATTGACCTTAATCTTTTCGCTGGACTCTTTGTTATCTCACAAACTCACTCACGCACAGGAATAAGCCAAAAGTCAGGCAGGTAAAGCTTCCGCTCCTGTCCTTGTGGGAAATAGTGGTTATGGAGCTGGAGGCGAGCCATCACTGTAAACAGCAGTAGATCTTGTTTCTGTTCTCCAGCTGTAGCGTTTTGTCATTAAATGTCAGGCTGCTCTTTTCAGACGTTCCAGTGTCTGTGTTTATCTGCAACTCACGAGTGAGGCCCTCTTCTGGTCACAGCTGCTAACTGCATGTGTGTGAAGCGCGTCGATCGTCTCAAGCTTTATGGGAACAGCGTGGGGAGATGTGAGCGTGCTCAGTGGGGCTGCTGCAACGTCCTCTGTGTTATCTGTGTCCCACAGCGCTGCAGCATGACTGATCAGGTGTGACCGCTCTCAGACAAGTCAGGAATCCCTCTACCACATCCGCTACTATACCTATGAGTGTGTGTGTGTGTGTATGTGTGTTAAGTCAGATAATAATTCAATTAGCACAATTATTCAAGTGACTCCAGCCCTGGGAGAAACAAAGCCGGTGGGCTGGGTGAGAACTTGCATGTCTAATTAAAGACTCGTTTCCTAGCTTGCTCATTTTTAACATTTGTTGGTTGCAAATTGGGTGGCCCGGGGCGCGGGGGGTAGCGCTGTTGCCTCACAGCGAGATGGTTCGAACCCTGGGTCGGTCGTGGAGCCTTTCTGTGTGGAGTTTGCATGCTCTCCCTGTGTTCGCGTGGGCTTCCTCCAGGTGCTCCGGTTTCCCCCCACAGTCCAAAATAGGTTCATTGCAATATAGGTTCATTGGCGACTCTAAATTGGCCCCGTAAGGTGTGAATGTGAGTGTGATTGTGTGAGCCTGTGTGTGTGCCATGCAGTGTGTTGGCGCCCGCCCAGGGTTGGTCCTCGCCTTGCGCCCGTAGTTCCCGGGATAGGCTCCGGTCCCCGCGACCCCGATAGGGATTAAGTGGTTCGGAGAATGAATGAATGAAGTAATGGTTGCAAACAAGAGCTGGGTGATGTGATAAAAAATGATATGTGATATTTGTTTCTAAATTGATAGATACTGATATCAGAATATTACATATTTTTGATTGCAGTTTATATTGACAGTCTTTGGTAATAATTTACAGGGAGTGGATAAAGATGTTCAAAAAAATAAAAAAACAGTAGCAAGCTGTATGTAAAAAAAATAAATGATAGGACACACACACAGAGTGAAATTTTTTATTGAACTTTAAGCCGTAAGTGTATCATCATCATCAATAAAATACAGTACATCCTGCAGTGCTGGCTGCAATCTTTCTGGGCTGGAGATTTAGTGCTAATGAGGGAAGTGCAGAGTTCACTTAACCAGAGGACGGAGCATCCCTCCTGTTATCTATCTCACATTAATTATTAAAGAAACGTAAAGTCATATAAGGCGCCTGACCCCATCATCTCTCACTCTTCTTACTTTGCATTATGTATTGCTGCAGGTCTACATTCTGTCGACATCACACACAGCATGGCACAATAAACACATTAGAGCCGGACCAATAAATCAGTGTAACGATATTATTGGTCGACAAAATTACAATAAATTCTAGAGGTGTAACGATACATCGATCTAACTTAATTCAGATCATACACATTGTAACATCCCTGGCCAAGGAAAAGCAGAGACAGCACCCGGTTTCATCATAACTTTTGATAAGGGTCCCATACTACATATTTTTTCAACAAGTTAAAATAGGTCTGTGAGCTCCACTAAACATGTCTCTGAGATTAGGCGTTTTCACCTGCTTTTTACTCCTCTATTTCAGTCCCTTTCAGAACAGGCTGTTTCTCATTAGTATTCCTAAATGCACATAAGCCGCTGCTGCCCACACACGTCCCTCACTCCGGAACTGGGCGAGTTTTTACCTCACGTGAAAATAATCAGCCTTACATGTTCAACACAACACTCGACTTTATCAATGTGATTCCTATGCTAGCGTTTGCAAGAAAACATGGCGGATCAGGAAGCGCTAGCAGTTCTACCTGGTGGGCGGAGCTTCTCAGACAGGAGGGTGGAGTTATTCAAATGTCGTGACGTACTGTGACGTAGAAGTAGGGGAGAAATCTAAACAGCTCGTTTAAGCACACGATTTCTACAGCCATTTTCAACACTTCATATTGTTTCTAAAACATTCAGGCCAATGTAAAGACTGACGAGTAGAATTATTTTGACAAAAAATAAAAATGACCAAAAATAAACTTCCGCCTGACAGTCTTCTTCTTCTTCCTCTTTCGGCTTTTCCCTTCAGGGGTCGCCACAGCGAATCATCTGTCTCCATTTAGTCCTATCTTCTGCATCCTCTACCCTCACACCAACTAACTTCATGTCCTCTTTCACCACATCCATAAATCTCCCTTTTTGGTCTTCCTCTCAGCCTCCTGTCTGGTGGCTCCAACCTCAGCATCCTTCTACCTATGTACTCAGTGTCTCTCCTCTGGACATGTCCAAACCATCTCAGTCTGGCCTCTCTGACTTTATCTCCAACAATATGATATTGTCTCATATCGATCTCTAGCTCTTGATTTGAATCAAATCCCAATTGTAGCAGATTTTGTGATATTGTTAGAAATCAAATCACTGTCCTCAGAACTGATATAGTCTTATATAGTCTTTCTAACAGCCAATAAATGGTAGCAAAAAAGAAACGCAAAGATGAAGAAGGATGCTTAAGTATTGTGGCTTGAGTCTTGTGATTCTGAGTTTGTCCACTAGGAGGCACACTCAAGTTCCTCTTTGGGTTTTTTTACATTTGGGTCTTGTTTATCAAAAAAATTTAATATTTTGTGGAACTTTTGTTCAAAGTAAAATTGATTAATGAACTATTTATGAAATTGTTTTGTGTATCAGAGTATCAGACAATATATCATCATCAGATTGAGGTCCTCCAATGATCGGAATCTGCATCTTAATAATGTAGTAAGTATAACAATATCAGGTCAGTGTTCTCAGTTGCTCTCTTGTAGTGTTTCTTTTGAGCCCTGGGTGACTCGTGTAGGTTTTAATGTGTGCATTAGCCGAACGTAAAGACTCGGAAGCTGACTGAGTTTGTTGCTTGAGCGTTGAGTGGCTTGCTGAACTCGGCCTCATCTGCTGATGGTTTGTAGGATGCTTTTTAGTCATTCATGGCTTCCTCTTTAACCCACAGTGCATGGGTCCTGTCCCAGCAGGGTGTGTCTGCTTTTGTGTGTGTGGCCATTATGCGGAAAGTGTCTCCCAAGCAATGGTGGAAAGAGTGTGGATTTGTCATTGTGAACACAGCACAGCACACAGTGCACTACAGCCAAATGTGACCTCTGCATTGGATCCATTCCTGAAGGAGCAGTGGGCAGCTCCCACTTCAGTGCCCGCGGAGCAGTGCTTGGTGACGGTACCTTCATCACGGGTACCTGATGGTCCGGGACTTGAACCCGCGAGCTTCCAATCATGGGGCCAACTCCCTACCAACTGCCCTTTTAAAAGTAACAAAGTAGATTACTAACTTTAATTTGCGTTCAAATACAAGTAACATTATGCTAAAAATATACTCATAAAACTACAATAATTCCAATAAAGTGAGAAATTTGTTACTTCCAACCCTGCTCCCAAGTGGTTCACCGACCAGGTTTTGACTTCAGCTGAAACATGCAGAGCCAAACACATTGAATTAGTGTTTATGGTCTAACTTATGCAGTTTACAATATTTTCTTATTTTAAGATTTGTTCCTAGATAAGAACCGAAGCTACTACAGCTGGTACCGATCCGATACGTGGATGGGCTATCGGTCCGATAACGACTCAAAAAGCTGGATCAGGTATGGGTGGCATTGGGGCGATCTATGGAGCCGTTCCGTGCAATTAAATTGTAGGTTTTTCTACGTTAGTGTACGTGCACACGGTCAGTTGGTTCTGCGTGGGACGTGTTACTGCAGTAAAGCTGGTTTATTGTTCCACATTCACACTAATTCCTACATACTGATATGACAATAAGCAGAACAACTGTTTAATTTCCTTAACAACATCAGCTCTCACACTGCAAAAAATGAAATGTTAACAA
This sequence comes from Distichodus sexfasciatus, assembly GCA_032718565.1. Classification (NCBI taxonomy): domain Eukaryota; kingdom Metazoa; phylum Chordata; class Actinopteri; order Characiformes; family Distichodontidae; genus Distichodus; species Distichodus sexfasciatus. Next base: position 2,593,410 of record JAVGVS010000039.1, on the reverse strand, counting down.
GCCAGAAAATCTTAAAAAGAAAAAATCGATCTTGTTTTTTTTTTATTTTAAGAATAACTGACTTGACTAGACTGTACGTGTAGGATAAATAATCTGATTTTAAGAAACATTGGCTAAATTATCTTATTAAGAAAAATGTATTGATTATAAGAACTTCTTAAAATGAAATAAGAGATTTAATAAAGAGAACGGACAGGTTCTCATGCTCTCCACTACGAGTTAAGAAATTCATGACAACTTTGCTTATTTTAAGAATATTAAAGCTAAAAACATGGAAAAAGGGAAAGATTTTTTTTCTTGTTTTAGGAGATCTTTACAAGATAAATTTTCTCACTATATTGGCAGATCATTTTGCTTGATTCTGGTACCTTCTTTCTTACTATCCCTTTCTTTTTCTTATTTTCTGACACTGATTTTTTGCAGTGTAGATTTTTCTACGTTAGTGTACGTGCATACGTTCAGTTGGTTCTGCGTGGGATGTGTTACTGCGGTAAAGCTGGTTTATTGTTCCACATTCACACTAATTCCTACATACTGATATGACAATGAGCAGAACAAGCAACGCAACACACTACGACCCCAAAAGCAAATCACAACATTATACTGTTTTAACAACCTTTTCTCTTATTATCCATTGCTTTTTCTTATTTTCTGACACTGGTTTTTTGCAGTGCACTCATAATCTGTGTGTTCCTGATGGTTTTAGGGACCGTCACAAAATTACAGAACTGTTTAAACGAATAATTATTTTAATAATAAATAATTTAGCCTATACATATGGGTGTGTAATTATTACATTGTTTTAGTTAGAAAATAGTATTTAAGTCAAGTATTTTTTAAAATCATAACAGAATAATCTCAGTCATGTATTCAGACATTTTTAAAGCATTATTTTCTGTTTTCTGATTAAAGAAGACTCAGATACTTTATCGGGTTTGTATCATAATTTTACAGTATCGGTATCAGACATAAAAAGTGGTATCGTGCCATATTTACAATCTTCAACTGCTAAACAGCTCTCTTACGCAGATGTTATTGCATGAATATTTGTGTGAAGCAGCTTTCGTCAGTTCTACACTTGTACAGTGGTATACTCAGCTTTAAGCTCAAGTTTAAGAACATGAGTAAGAACATCTCGTGTGACGTGAGTCCAAGACTTTTACTGTAACCTTCAGTTGTGTTTCCTGGCTCGTTCTCGTTCTCCGTCTCACACAGTCTCACTCCAGCTCTTTCTCCTCTTCCTCTCCTCCGCTCTGCTCTGACGGATGGCTTGATATGATGGTTGTATGACAGAGCGCAGCTGGATAATTGATGAGAGTGCTGTTTAGCGCTCGGTGTGCTCCGGGTCTCCCGTCCCTCATCTAGGTCACTTGACTGAGGACCCCGGTGAGATAAATCAAAGCAGCAGATGATGGAGAACTTGCAGGAGCCGGGGCCCCCGGACACGCGGAGGCTCAGGGCCGAGACGCGCCGGACCCTCGTCCCACGCTGTCTCATTAAAAGTGACATTGGCATGAGAGCTTTGGGGATGCCAGGGCCTGGCTGGTGCGGGCAGCTTCAGCATCTCCCTCTCTCACTATCTCTCTCTCTCTGAGCTGAGAAGCGCGGGGTGACAGCACGTCTCTAACAATGATGAGGAGACGCTTTCAACACGGCGCTCTCTCCTCCACTCCACTTCTCTCTCTCCCCCTTCTTTTTCACTCTCTCTCTCTACCCCCTCCCCCCTCTCTCTTTCACTCTCACTCCCTCTCCACCTCTCTATCTCTCTCCTCCCCTTCTTTTTCACCGTCTCTCTCTACCCCCCCTTCACTCTTACGCCCTCTCCACCTCTCTATCTCTCTCTCTCTCTCCCCCTTCTTTTTTACTCTCTCTCTCCCTCTCTCTCTCTCTCTCTCCCTCCCTCTCTCTCTCTGTGTCCGGGCTCGGGGCGACGTTTACATGGCTGGTGTGTTTCTTCACCGTCTCCTCTCTCTGCCTGACTTCTCCCTGTAGTTCGGCTGCGTCTGTGTATGTTTACATCTCCTCTTGACGACGAGGAGTAGCTGGGTAGTGTTGCCCCGCGTGTGTCTTATGGCCGGGAGCGGTTAAGGGCCTCGGCAGTGCCCGTGAGAAGTTGCGGCTTCTGCAGCATGCTGAGGCTCTCGTAAAAACGTGCCTGCGGCTCCCGGGGGCCCGGCGGGGGACACAGATCACACCCCGCCCGTCGCTCTTTATTCGTCCTTCTTTCTGTCCGTCTTACACCATATCAGACAGTTTCTTTGTCTCTCTCTGTTTCTTGTTTTCTCTCTCCTTTCCTCTCTCTTTCCCTGCGTTATAGTCTACCTTTGTTTGTTTGTCCGTTCTTTCTTTCTTTCTCACCCTCCTTCCATTCCTCCCTTCTCTGTTTTCTCTCTCCTTTCCTCTCTCTTTCCCTGCGTTATAGTCTACCTTTGTTTGTTTGTCCGTTCTTTCTTTCTTTCTTTCTTTCTTTCTCACCCTCCTTCCATTCCTCCCTTCTCTGTTTTCTCCCTCGCTCCCTCTCTCTTTCACTCTGTCTTTGACTCACTTACTTCTCGTGACTGCTGACATCTTGTTCTCTCTCTCTCCAACCCTCATCATTCTCTCCACCATCTCCCTCTCTCTCTCTCTCTCCTCCTCTTTCAGTTTGTCTGGTTCTTTCTTGTAGTTACTGTTATCTCTTTAACTAGCTCTTTAACTCTTCTTCTTTGGCTCTTTCTCTCCCCCTCTACCCTCCTTCCCGCTCTCTCTCTCTCTCTCCCTCTCCCTCTCCCTCTCTCCTCATCTCTCTAGGCCCATTAAAGTCCAGAGCGCAGCATCTGTCAGAGGCGGACGAGTAGATCACACGTACAGTATTTCATTAGCTGTAAGATTAAAGGCCGAGGCTGTTCTTCCTGCTGATCCACAGCAGCAGCGTCGTGTCGCACCGAGCTGTGCATGATTTGTCCAGCAGAGAGCCCTCAACGGCCCACCGGGTCCACAAACCGCTTTTATGGGCTTTTATGGGCGATCGAATTCTTTCAGCATCGCTTTCCGAAGTGCCCCAGCCTCGCGTTCGCCGTGACTTCTGTCCGTGTCGATTAGAGAAACGGCAGGGAGAGACATTGGTCTCGCTCCTCCACATCTGTGGGAATATGCAGGGGATTTCCCATTGAGTGAGTGACTCCGAACGAGAAGCAGCAGCACTGTGTCTCCGTATTTTGGTGATTTTTAAAAAAAATATACATAAATATCTAACGTGTCAGTGGACATGAGGCGTTAAAAAGAACTGACAAACTCGCACTGGAAATGAGTTTCTGCCTAAAGGGGGCAGATTTACACTTACAGCATTTAGCAGCTGCTCTTATCCGCTTCCTCACCACTGGGACAGACAACCTGGGGCTGTTTTTGGTTACGGGTCTTACTTAGGGGCACTGGGGTAGAGCTGGAGGCAGGATAGAACCAGGATTGAACCCATGACCTTTGGTATGTGGTAGAGGTGTGAACGATTAGGTGAGCGATTCGATTCGATACGGTGTCATGATGCATCACGATGCATGTTATCAGTTTTTCTACATGACTTCACATTGCATGCAGTTTGGACAGCCAGAGTTACTAACGGAACGTTCTTTTTTTTAACTAGAATTATTATCCCGTAGCTAGAAAATCACCAAGCAATGTCATTGCGATATAATTCAGGTGTTTTCAACTGCTTCCGTCCCAGGAACCACCACTCAGACTAAGCAGCTGGTGGTGTAACGGTAGGGTGCTCGCCCGGTGATCAGAAGGTCGCCGGTTTGAATCCAGGGTCGGCTAAAGTTAGCGCTGAGGTAATTCATGAGCAAGGTACCGTCCCTAAGCACTGCTCCCCGGGCGCTTGTTAGGTGCCCACTGCTCCTTCACGGATGGGTCACATGCAGAGGTCACATTTCGTTGTGGTGCACTGTGGTGTGTTCACAATGACAAATGCTCATTCACTCAGTCTCAGTGTGGGAGGGAGTATTTGCATTAAATTCATAAAAATGCCCAAATCATCTGGAGATGTTTTAAAAAATGAAAAAAGGAATCATTTTTTAAAAAGTGATGTCTGTATTGAAAGTGGATTGCAGGAATGGCTCTCTGTTAAAGTTGGTAAAACTACAGAGGTCCTTTTTCGTTTCACAGTATATATAGAGAGGTTGTCCCTGCTCCCTTGCTACTTCTGTAACGATACTCCCTCCCCTACCCATGTCCTTCAGTCTGATGTGTCCTTGTCTCCAGTCACCGGGGGCTGCGGAAGGGTCACATGTCCCAAACCCCTCGCCTCCCGCCCCTCTGCCCCGCCCACCTTGACAACGCAACGGATGGATGCATGCCACCTCCACCTCCAACCCTGCTGCTTTTTACCCGAGTGATGAATTGCTCCGTTCTGACTTTGTCCACCCCCGGCTCCAGCTGCTGTTGTTGGTTTTTCACACTTTTCAGTTCTTTCCTTCACCTCCATATCTCCACATTGCCACCATCTGGGCCCCTTCCGATTTGTGCACTCCCTTCTTTTCTCAGCGCACTTTTGCCTCAGGGATGACTTGTTTATCGGCCGAGTGTGCTGACTTGGCCAGAGAAGATGATGCCCCTTTTGGGCAGGAATGATACGGATGGCCGAGTGTGCTGTTAGGGCATAAATGACTTTGGACACCTGAGTACACTTCTGCGTGTTTCTGGATCTTTCTGTGAGTGCGTTTTTAGTGTGAGTTCACTGAGTCTTTCAAAAGGTTCCTTACCTTATGCCGGCTTTAGCACTGAAACGATTATTTGAATAATTCGATTACAAAAGATGGTCGAGGCAGTTTTTCTAGAATCAAGCGTCGTTTAGGTCATTTCACTGGCTAAAGTATGCGCAGCTTGCGCATCCCAAAAACGTGACTTTCTTGAGGTGAGGAATTCAATTCCAGCAGAATGTTAAAAGTTTCTGTTTTGACCGCTCTACTTCAATATTTACGGTAAATCCACTCGTCGACTAGCGTGAAGATATTTCTGCGGAATCCATCTTCGTCTCCTGAGTTCAGTTAACCTAACGCAGGTAGGCTATCCGTGTGGCTGTGAATGCAGCGTAGGCTACCGTAAATACAAACGTAGCCGCGACCGCACCAAGCGTCTGTGAGTGCTACGGCGATAGTCAACTTCAAAGGCAGATTTCTCCGTTTCTCACTTGGCGTGACAGGAGAAACCCGACTCCTTTGAATGTTGATATCTCAGTCATATGTCGTCCCATTCATTCCATATAGGTATCGTTCTGAAGCTTGATTTATGCCCTTTCATGAAAACATAACTCAATTTTGAAAATTTGCGACAAGCGACTGGTTTTGCCGTGGAGGGTCACATTTGTGTTAACATTTAACCATTTAGTTATTTTTGAAGGTAAATCTGAGGCGTCTTCCAAACGTAACAAGGAAGCGTGTTCGCTGACGTATCATTGGTCAAAAATTGGAAAAGTTGCAATAAATTTGCGTGGATTGGGTGGATTTGCGTTAATTTGCCATGGCATCAGAGGGAACAGCAGGGAGTGAGATTTCTTTAAGTTCTTACTTGTGTGTGACTTCTTATGAAAGCCTCTTCCTGCTGCTCTGCCTTTGTTCTAGAAGCTCAGTTAGTTGTGGACTTTTGTCTTTGTAGTCGTGTATGTGTCTCAGTGAACTATGTGCTTTCCCCCTTCTCTCTCTCTGTCTCTCTCTCTCTCTCTATTTCTCTCTCTCTCGCTCTGCCCCCCTTCTCTCCCTACCACTCCTTCTCTCCCTCTTCTTCCATGACTCTCTTTCTCTCCCCCTCTTTCTCTCTCCTTCCTTCCTCCCTTTCTCCAGCCATCACTCACTCCTCTCTCTACCTCCCTCCCTCTCTACCCTGTCCCCCTGTCTCTCTCTCACACACACTTTTTTCTCTCTCTTCTCCCTCCATCTCCCTCTCACCCTCTCTCACTCCCTCCCTCTTTCCATCCATCACTCACTCCTCTCTCTCTCTCCCTCACTCACTCCCTCTCTCACCATCTTTCTCACTACATCTCACTCCTTCCATCCCTCTGACTCCCCTTCTTGTCTCTCTCTTCTTCCATGACTCTTTCCCTTCCCCTCTTTCTCTCTCCTTCCCTTCTCCCTTTCTCCAGCCATCACTCACTCCTCTCTCTACCTCCCTCCCTCTCTACCCTGTCCCCCTGTCTCTCTCTCTCACACTTTTTCCTCTCTCTTCTCCCTCCATCTCCCTCTCTCTCTCTCTCTCTCTCTCTCACTCTCACTCCCTCCCTCTTTCCAGCCATCACTCACTCCTCTCTCTCTCCCTCACTCACTCCCTCTCTCACTACATCTCACTCCTTCCATCCCTCTCACTCCCCTCCTTCTCTCTCTCTTCTTCCATAACCCTCCGAACGTCTCATCGACATAATCTTTCTATCATCTGCGGAACTGTCAAAAAAAATGTCCTCGTTGAGAGCCAGCGAGTTCCGTGGGGATCTGACCCGAGTTGGAGCAGGAGTAGATCGATGTCCCGACCTCACAATCAGCTTTTTGCACAGGGTGGGAACATGGAACGTGAAGATCGGGCAACTTTTCACCCTGTTGTCCTCTGCCCAGTTGAGAGAGCCGGGTCGGGTTTGCAGTGAGCGACTGCCACGCTTGCTTAGGTCTGAAGTGCGCTGGACAGCACTCAGCCACGGCAGACTGACTGCTCCCGTAGTGGAACATGAGCTGTGAGTGAGTGTGTGTGTGAACATCGAGTCCAGGCCACTGTTAGAGGTCACACACTGCAAGCGTCACTCTCAACAAAGCAGAGGGCGAGAGAGCAGAACTATTGTTTCCCCTTTTTACACCCATAAACGTTTATCTACGGGAATTACGACGTGGCCACACACACACACACACACAATCTGGAAGCCAATCAGTGCCTGAACAGCTGGGCTGGGAATTGATGATAAGAACAAGGGGGAAGAGGGACTTGTGCTTCTTTAATATCCAGCTCTCGGTTTCTCCCAGGGTGGGTGTTCTCAGGGAGATAAGCTGCAGTGAATTATGGCACATACTGTGGCATTTGTTAGCTTTAATAAAAATACAGCGTTGCAGTGAAGCCACAGTGATCCTCATATTCCATTGTCAGTATCAGAAAAGTTTATTGAGCTCAGGAGAAATTGCTTTTGCTACTACTGCAGACATAGACAGACAAAACTTGAGGACAACCGATTTCTCAGGGCCGATATCAATATCGATTATTGCTAGTTAACGAGGCCGGTAACCGAGATTTGGAACGGATATAAGGCCCTATGAAATCCGTTTTATTTTTTCCTGAATTCCGTTTTTTCCATTTTTATTCTTCTGAAATCCGTGGTTTACGTTATAATCATATTTATTCACCTAAAAAGTGTCTAATTATGGAGTGGATGGGGAAAAAAACAATGCAATAGAAAGAAATTCACATTGAATGACTGTTATTCAGCCTCAACAAAGTGCTGGGGTTCAGCAGAACGTTTACTGCTTTGGTAAAACATTTACCCGTAAACAACAAAAAACATTCATTTTTTCGTGCAAAACGAAACGTTTCTGATGTGAGTTTTTGACTTTAAGTGGTTGTCACATGTTCTTGCGGGTGCAGTCTATTGTGTGCTGGCAAAACTTACAAAAGAGTTGTTCTCCATATTCATAAAAATCATTTGGGTATTGTTCTGCTCTAACCTTAGCACTAACACATTTTATTTGTGGACTTCGGTGTTTCAGCGAGCCTCTTCGCCATAGCTGACCATTGACGTTTTCCCCTCTGTGTCTGTGTGTGTGGAAAGCTGAGTCCCACCTCAGCAAGTAACACGTACAGGGGGCTGCAGCGGCCAAAATTGATTAGAAACCATTGCTTTGCTTTGCCAACACACCGATATCAGAGAATTATACGACGTTCCGCGTTTTACAACGGATTCCATTTTAATTGTTGAATTCCACAATTCCATCTGCGTTTTCCACATCGCGCAAATCACAGAGCCCTACCGATATGCAAAAAAAGAAAAACTATCAAAATCTTTAGAATTTTACAAACGCCAAGCTCAGATGAAACTCTCCTCTCTCGTGCCCCACCCCGAGTGCTGCAGCTCCAGTCTGCACGTATTTTCGGAATGCTTCTTTGGAGGTAATACCCATGTGCAGCATCTGCTATTAAGGCTTACGTCACGTTCACTCTTCATTGTTAACATTAGAGGTGTGCTGTCTATATGCTATGTATATACAGTATGATATTTATATATTAGGGATGCAACGTTTTTGGGTATTTTACCAAACTGTTCGGCACACCCTGTTTGGTCAAAATGTCCCCTTTATTACAGACAGAACACATATGTTAGCTGATAAATAACCACAACAACCAGCGTTCTACTCACAATTCTGCCATTTATTTAGATTTTCTCATAGAGTTTCTATAGTTTATTCTGTAACGCGCGCTAAACGCTTTATTGTGACGCGGGGTGCGCAGGGGATTGTGGGAAATGTAGTCTCTCCCAGAAAGGCCAGAAGCAGCTCATTTTATAGGCCAAATTGGTTCAAAATGACCAAAAACTTAGTATTTCTTCTGTTTCAATTGGTCTGATTTTTTTCTTCGATTCTATAATGTTATAGTGTAATCGATAGGGAAGAAGAAATAAAGAAAATGTATTTATTAAAACATGTTATTCTATATTCTGATGGAAACCAAATGGATAAAGAAGTGTTAATGTTACGCCATAGATAATAAATAGACAATAATAGATCATAAAACCTCTGCAGCTCAGCAATAAAACAGTGTTCTTTTATTGTTCTTTCAGTTCTTTTATTTGACCTAAAGCTAAAAAAACGAGTCAGTTTTCATCAGAAATGTGCTGATTTCATAACTATGTCAGCATTTACACATCAAACTATGAGTAGTGCAGGGCGTCCTAAATACAGCAACATAAAGCATGTATTGCTAACTTCTACTCACACACTAGAATAAGCCTGAAAACAAATGTATTGTCTTTAAAAAAAAAAAAAAAATTCATCCGATTACTTGATTAATCGATAAGAAAATCGATAGAATACTCGATTACAAAAAGAATCGATAGTTGCAGCTCTACACCCAGGTGAACCTCGTTAGTTTGGTACGTCCGACTATAAACTTTAATTTTTTAAACCTGGTCATTGTGCACACATTCTCAGGGATTTAAGTTCTACGTTGCTATGACAGATTTCCCTTCCATTCCACGCTAGCTGTGACAAATTTCCGTCAATCGAACTCAAGTTGCTTCAGTGATGGTCAAAATTAATCTCTGGCAAAATGCCTAATATCAGCCCACGATAATCTGCCCGGCTGATAATCGGAAATTTGTTATTTAACACTGTTTTCCTGAAGGTTATGACGTTCACATTTTCTTATTTGGGATTTACGGGTAGTTTGCAAATGGTGAAGAGCATTCTTACATAAATTTATTTGCACTTATTGGGTTTTATTCAGCTCTACAGATGTATAATATTATACTATTTAAACGTCTTAACTTTGTTAAGAAAAACTTTGGGAAATATACTGGTGAATGAGGTCTAATGAGCTGATCCGCATTGCTGCTGTAGCCTGTTCAGCTATTTATGTTACTTACATAAATTGTGATTTAAATAATTAAATTTTGCATCAGTAAGTTGAAATTTTTATTACAAATTTCTGTTCTCATTTTATATAGTTGTATAATTATTACCCATATATATAATTCCTGAATTTATCACACTTAAATCATGATGTATGTTTATTTGAAAGATTTTTTAAATGAAGTAGAAAACAAGTGATCCCAAATCATTCATACTAAATATTGGCCGGTACCCAAAAACAAATGGGTGTAAGAGATGCCAATATTGAGTATGAAAGAAAGTGACAGTGCCCATGTGTTTTTGGGTATCTGCCAATATTAAGTATGAACACATGGGTGCATCTCTTACACTGGGGCAGAAGTGAAAGTGAGTGATTATTTGTCATTGTGAACACACCACAGTGCACCACAACGAAATGTGACCTCTGCAATTAACCCATCCATGAAGGAACAGTTCAGTTCAAGTTTATTTATATAGCGCTCTTAACAACATTGTCATTGTCACAAAGCACTTTACATATAACCAGCCCAAATCCTCTACAAACAAGCCTGAGGTGACAATGGCAAGAAAAACCTCCCTCTAGCAAGGGGACCCCATCCTCCTCTGGGCCACCGGGGTGTTTAAACATTTAATACGCAAGTTAACATTAGTTTAAGATTAAGTGTTAATTAATCATTTTTAAAGAAGTGAAAATATTTAAAAAGTCTGATGGAAGCTCTCAAATCCCGAGTCGTTTCTGGGGCTGCTTGCTAAGATCCACTCAGAAACATTAAGCTAAAATTAGTTATTAGTATTAATTTGGTAATTCATTAAGTCCATAGAGTCTGAAAAAATTCCAGATGATTCGGTCTCTATAGGGTCCAGGTGAGTGAGGGTTCTGCTGTTGAAGCATCAGCTCGGGAACAGCTCGGAGAAAGGGCTGTAAGAGAGTTGTGCCCTACACCTAACCTCTGGAACAGCGGGCAGCTGACTTGGACAGCACCCGGGGAGCAGTGCTTGGGGGCGGTGAGCTTGCTCATGAGTGGTGCCTTTACCAGTCCCTAACCATTACACTACCAACTGCCCCATAGGACAGAAAGTGAGTGATTCTTTGTCCTTGTGAATACAGCACACAGTGCACCACAACGAAATGTGACTTCTGCATTTAACCCATCCGTGAGGGGGCGGTGTGCTTGGGGACGGTACCTTGCTCACGATTATCTCAGTGGTAACTGGATTCAAACCTGCGACCTTCTGATCACGGGGCGACCACCCTACCGTTACGCCACCAACTGCCCCAGTATAAACAGGATGCATCAGTGTCAATGTTGCACTACGGACAAGAATCAATTCACATTCTCTTCCCATCTTAGCAAATTACATGACTTCATTATGAAGAGCGTAACATAAGAGCAAACTGTTACTGCACATGTGAGAAACCATTAATGAGGGGAAGAGACATCACTTTTACTGTATGGGGGAAATGATAAAGGGAAGAGTTTGATGGCAGTGGGGGAAAGAGAAACTTCCTGTGGCGTTCAGTGGAGCACTTTATGCCAATTAGTACGACTCAAAGTGCCTCTCAGTTCAACCACAACACTGGAGCGGGCTGTAAACATTGTAAATAATAGACTGCAGTCATGACAACATTCTCCTATCTGTCACAGTTCAAAGAGTTCGGAGAGCTTTCTTGATCGGTTTGTTTAGTCTCTCGCTGTCTGCGTCTGTTGCCTCGTGGAAATCAGAACATTTCCAACATTGCGTTATAGACTGTAAAATCCTGATATTATTGACCTACTCTGGCTGTTTTTGTAGATGGTCAGTACGTTCTAGCTTGCTTTCTAGGTGCACATCAAGATACTTACAGACCTGAATCTCCATGTTCACTCTTGGAACAGTTAGTGGCGTAATGGTAGGGTGTTCGCGCCGTGATCAGAAGGTTGCAGGTTCGAATCCAGGGCACAACCCAAGCACTGCTCCCCGGTCACTTGTCCACTGCTCCTTCACAGATGGGTTAAATGCAGAGGTCACATTTGGTTGTGGTGCACTGTGTGCTGTACTGTGGTGTGTTCACAATGACAAATAATCACTCACTTTCACTATAATGCAGGAGGGGAAGTGGAGACCATTATCTGCAGTTCAGTTCTTTTGATTCACGGATTTTCAGTAGTTCTCTGCAGGGACCCCTTTTCGTATATAACAGGGTTGGTCGGCCGGCGGCAATGCAGGTGCTCTGTGATATGCAATCCACTTTCACTACTGAAATCATTCATTCATTCATTATCCGAACCGCCTCGTCCCAACTGGGGCCGCAGTGGGACCGGAGCCAATCCCGGGAACTTTCTGTGGGACGCGAACATGGGAGAGCATGCAAACTCCACACAAAAATGCGGGGGTCAAACCCAGGACCTTCTCTCTGTGAGGCAGCAGTGCTAACCACTGCACCACTACAGAAATCACCTTTGTAAAATGATTTCATTTTATTTACTTTTTTAAAAATCTGATGATTTGGGCATATTTTTGAATAATTAATTCAATGGAAATATCCAAAATAAAATTGTTTTATTTTTCTCCCCCACATGGACACACATTGGTCCGCACACTACTGCTTAGTCTGAGCCCTGAGACAGAACCTGTTAAAAAAAACCCTGATATTTAAGAATATTTTCAAGACTCCTTCCTTTCTCCTCACCAATATTTTGAGACTGACTTCCTTTTTATTGATTATACACCTCCATCATTCATTATCTGCTTCACTTTCTTCTGCTTCTTCTTCAAGATGGCCGGGGTCATTGAGATGATTGAGATGATTCTTTTGTAGGTCAAAAAAAATGGTGGTACATTGTAGTCCTTAATGGTCACATAATCATTAAGGTTATCATTCCACTGCTCTTACTTTTACCATGGTTAGCCCCTTCCTGATGTGAGCTTAGCACCAACTGGGCAGTTGGTAGCATAACGGTAAGGGAGTTCGCCCCGCAATCGGAAGGTCGCTGCTTCAAATCCTCTACCGGTAAAGGTAAATGAGCGAGGTACCGTCCCCAAGTACTGCTCCCCAGTCTCTGCCAAAAAACAGCTGACCACTGCTCCTTCACAGATGGGTCAAATGCAGAGGTCACATTTGGTTGTGGTGCACTTTGTGCTGTGCTGAAAAATGATCACTCACATTCAATTATTTTCTTCTTTCTCATTTAAAAAAATTTAACAAGAAACTAGCACAGAAACTATGCAATTTATTTCAGATATTGCACATGTAGTTGGACGCTGCTTCACTTCACATATCAACCTTGACAACCTGACAGCTTGTTCTCTTTTTTATCCAAATCACCTATCGCTGCATAACCACAGACCAGGAGTCCTTTCCCCTCCTCAAAGGGACAATTATGTAATCAGTCCAGCTGACGCGTTGTTTAAACAGGGCTGATTGGCCCTAATTGCAAGTCATTACAGGGATCCGATGGCTATTGACCCGTTCCTCACGCGGTTCAGCCCAGGGCGGATCCGCAGGCCGGGGACACGCTAACCGCGCCACAGCGACATGTTGCGGAGACGTTGCGTCAGTGAGGCGCTGTCAGTGCCCATCATGCTTAGCCCGGTCTGCCCAGCGAGGGCCTGCCGCGTCGCTACGCTCGGATTTAGCCCCGAGTGCTGCAGCTCAAGTCTGCACATATTTTCAGAATGGTTCTTTGGAGGTAATAACTATGTGCAGCATCAGTCTTTAAAACTTACATCATATTCACTCACATTAACAGTAGAGCTGTATATAATATACACAATGTATATATATGTATGTATGTATATGTATAGATAGTGTATATTATATATAATTAATGTGAGTGAAAATGATGTAAATGTGTATGTGTGTATGTATGTATATATATATATATATTGATTACTGTATACTGTACTGTGCAAAAGTTTTAGGCAGGTGTGAAAAAGTGCTGTAAACAAAGAATGCTTTCAGAAATATAAATAATGATTGTTTATTTTAATCAGTTTACAAAATGCAAAGTGAGCGAACAAATATATATATGTACATACATACATGTGTGTATATATATATATATATATATATATATATATATATATATATATATATATATATATATATATATATATATATATTTGTTTCGAAAACAGCATCAATTTACAGGCACACTCTGCACAAAGTCAGGGATTTTGTAGGATTATAATCATTATATTATTTTGTAGGATTATAGGATTACAGATCTGTGGTTAGTTCTCCAAGATGTTTGGAACAACCTACCAGCCGAGTTCCTTCAAAAACTGTGTGCAAGTGTACTAGAAGAATTGATGTTGCTTTTGAAGGCAAAGGGTGGTCACACCAAATATTGATTTGATTTAGATTTCTTTTGTCTATTCACTGCATTTTTGTTGATTGATGAAAAATAAACATTAACACTTCCATTTTTGAAAGCATTCTTTGTTTACAGTATATTATATATATATGTGTATGTATGTATGTATGTATATATATATATATATATATATATATATATATATATATATATAAATGTAGTATCATATACACTCGTTACATTGGTGCATTGTTCGTTGCACTTTGCGCTCTGTTGAATATTGATTGAGTATTACTACAGGTTATTACCAGGGATGCACGATACTGGAACGGCCGATGTCGATATCCGATATTTTCATGCTTATATCTACCGAAGTTGATAAATAGAGAAAGCAGAGTTGAGTGCGTGAAGACAAGATATTTTGCTCGCCAAAGTTCCTCTGTGCAAATTTGTCACAAAATTAGCGCCACAGCTCTAACATTTCTAACAGCATCAAGTCAAATGAGCATGAAAGTTGAGCACAGTGCGCCACATTTTAGGAAAAAGTCACGGCCCTAGTGTACTGAAAAGTCATATAGGCGTGTGTAACTCATGCACTATCTGAAGTATAGAGAGCCAAGAATACAACCCCAGCTATTTCCTGAAATGAATACTGCCATAGAGGAGAAGAGTGATAAGAGCTACTTTACCTACTATACTATTAAGTGCGGTAGACGCGGTTTTGGGAAGCAGCTCGTGCCAACGTGTGAGGCCGACACGCAATTTACTTCGAGCATGTGTGTGCAGACAGAGTTGAGTACGTAAAGATGAGATTTTGCTGGCGAACGTTCCACTGCACGCTCCGAATTTTGCACAAAAATAACACCCATACATTTTAAAGACAGAAGTGGATGCAAGGATAAAATAGTAACTTAAACGAGATTGTGGATATGCCTGGCACAAGACGTACAATAAATGCTTTATCAAAATTGGCTGAAAATATCAGACAAATCGAAGCATCGGTCCGATGCCGAAGACTTAAAGCAGCTATCGCCTGATTCCGAGCATATTATGGTGCAGTCCTAGTTAATGTACGTCACAACGATAGCTATGCGAAAACATCTCATCAGAGCACGTAAAAAGCTGCTGATAAAAAAAGTAACCCTGAACATTGAGGTGCTTTTTTAAGTGCCTAATGCAGCTTTTTGCTATTAATGTTCCGTGTTGAACTTTAATGTGGCTGAAATTTTGAGCTGTGGTGGAGAAATGTGTCTATTGTATGAATAATGAAATGACATGCATAATAACCCTCTTATCGTCCACTCAAATACATTGATTGCAGTGAGGAAACCTCAACTGTGGGCGTGGCCGAGGTCATGTCAATCCAAAAAAGAAAGCGGCTAGAGCTTCATATGTATTCAGTCAACGCTGGAAGCGTGTAGCCCGTTCTTGGGATGTGAATATGTTATACATACATATTAGCTTTATCTGCTCGGTAATCTAGAGGTTAATGCCAGCATTGATTTAAATCCCGAAGCCAGACTCATTAATTTTTTTTCCCCAAAGTGAATTCAAGACTTCAAATACATGCAGAAAAATCGAGAGACTCCTTTTTTCATTTTAATGGTAATTGCTTTAAAATAATACAAAAGATGTTGATATACACATTATTGAATACATTTTATAATTTAATCTATCGACTATTTGATTGATTGACTTATTAATTTAAAAAAAAGTAATTTCTTCAATTTGAACCTGTAATTATACTGATCACAATTATTCAATTGCTTAATAACACACACACACACACAATATTCATTGTTATTATTATTATGCATGTACAGTATACAGTATTTTTTATACATCTGAATATGTAAAAACTGTAAGAATACAAACAAAATAGAATGATACAAAAGATAAAATAATAATTAATTTTAAAAAAGAAAGGAAAGGAACATAGGTGAGTCTATATATATATATATATATATATATATATATATATATATATATATATATATATATATATATATATATGTGTATATATATATATATATATATATATATATATATATATATATATATATATATATATATATATATATCAAGAGGCCTGATAAATATCTAAAATACTAAACTGGCAGCTTGTTCCAAATCATTGGTTCATGGCATTTACTGCACAAAAAAGAGTGCTTAAATAAAAGAAATTAAAGTAATAAAGTAATTAGACTTTAATTATGTTGTAGCAGCACTAATCTTCAACATGGGCTTCCGAGACATCGCAGGTTTCTTCAGTTGCTTTTGTAGTTACAGTATTTTTGAACACAAAAATTGTAATTTTATTTCATGACTAGCTGTCTGGTTTTACAATTACGCTTTGGAGATTGTGTGTGTGTGCGCGCCACGCTCCACAGCACTGGAGGATATTGGGGTCGCGACCTTCACATGGTTTGTGTGTGTGTTAGCATGAAAGATCTGAGCACATGCATATTCCTTTTTAAGTCTTTGTTTGTGTGTTTGTGTTCATGTTCGTATGTGTTTGTGTGTGTTTGTGTTCGTCTGTGTTGTTGCTTGTGTTCCTGTTCGTGTGTGTCTGCTTGTGTGTGTGTCTGCCAGGTGTGTGTGTGTAAGGTTCGCTTGTGTGTGTATTTGTGTTCCTGTTCGTGCTCGTGTTCCTGTGTGTGTGTGTGTGTGTGTTGTCTGTAAAGGGTGCACATGGCTTCAAGGTTCTGATGCTGTTTATAATCCTGCGCTTGCTTCATCCATTATTCAGCATCAGAGGTGCAGCTGGACGACTAATTCTGTCCAGGTCCCAAAACCCAGAAACCTAGTGAACGTTCCTAGTTTCTGCAAACCCACATTAGACACAGTTTGAGATGGGGATTAGAAATTGTTCAAAAGTAGTGGGAGGGGGGAATAGTTAAAATTTGGAACGAGCACAGAAACCTATATGTAAATGTGTGTTTCACCGCTATACCTGTATGGGCAGTAGGTATCACAACAGTTAGGAGTTGGCCCCTATAGAGTGGTCACAGGTCTGCCCGCCCGTAAAGGTACCGCTTGAGGAACCTATGAGCAAGGCACGGTCCCCTGCCACGCTGTCCAGGCGCTGCCCAAAAAGCTGCCCACTGCCTCTTCACGGATAGGCCAGATGCAGAGATCACACTTCATTTTTGTGTGCCGTGCTGTGTTCACAATGATATAATCACTCACTTACTTTAACGTGTATTTTTCCTTTAGAGAATGTTCTAATTAATCAGGCCACATTTTCAACTTATCAAACCTACCAGCCTTCCAACGCTTTCAATATTTCATTGTTGATATTTTTATCGTTCTTAATTTCTTATTTGGTCATTTGATTTATTTTTGGGGGGCAGTTGGTGGCATAACGGTAGGGTGCTCGTCCTGTGATCAAAAGGTTGCAGGTTTGAATCCAGGACCGGTGAAGTTACCACTGAGTTACTCATGAGCAAGATACCGTCCCCAAGACTGCTCCCCGGGCGCTGCCCTTGTTAGCTGCCCACTGCTTCTTCACGATGAGTCAAAATGCAGAGGTCACAAAGGACTCAAGGACTTCTTGGTTTTAATTGTCTACTCATAATTTGGGATGTTTTTTTTTTTTCTTCCAGAAAAACAGCTTTTTGTCTGGCTTTTAAACACTGTTGTATTAACTGAAGCCAAGTAAAAAAAAAAGGCAAAACATCTTTCATAAATAACAAATATTTGTTACATTCCTTAAGTCTTGTAGAATTTTACATTGACAAAATTTTACAGACAATGACAAAAGAAATTGACAAAAATACAACTATACATCATTTTTAAACATTGTGTTACGTTTTCAGGAGCTTGTGTATTCCGTGTGCTGCAGCTGCGGCCTTCGAAGCGTTGATGTTTTACAGGCTGTAAGAGGAAATAGTTTCCATTGATGCTGTTATAAGGAAAGAACTTCCCACTACATTTAATCAGGATTTATTATTATTCTTCGTATTATGACAGCGGGATTGGCATTTACTAGCTGTCTAACCGCAGCTACAGTTTGAGTTTGGCCTTGCATACTTCCATACGCATTCTTTTGTTTAGTTGTTTTTCATCGCTCGCCTCGTACGTTCGTCCTTCAGGCCATGCTTTATAAGACACCCAGTAAAGCTCTCGGCCTGTTCACATGTGCTCGCATAAACGCTTTTCTGAGATCTCGTTCATCCCACGCGGTGTGTGTGTGTGAGTGTGTGAGATCATGTAGCGGGCGGTTAGTGGTTCGAAGGCAGTTCGTGCCTATTGGGCTGAATGAGTGCACATGAATCTTTATGTATTAATAAACATTTGCAAGTAAGAGATTTCAGTTGGCAGGGCTCAGCTGATGGACAGGCTGCAGTTGATGCTCATAAACCCCGAAAAGCCTGCATCTGCCACTGTTGCCCCAAGGCTCTCTTCCCGGGCCTGGTTACTTGCTCCCCTCACCCCTCCCTCGGCCGGGTGTGTTTGTGGTGGAGATCGGAGGTGGGAGGCAGGAGAATATAGTCTTCAAAAACCTGTGTTTCATTCGTTTTTTTACATTAAAACCAAAATCCATGTATTTTTTTATTTACTTCCAAGACCAAACTGAAAAAACAAGTAACATTCCATTTAGAACTCATAGAAAATGGACGCAAATGGCGAGACTCGGTAGCGATCGTTACACGAAGTCAACCAGTCCTTCCAGGATTTCGCAAGTCAAAGTTGAGGAAAATTGTGCCATTTTGTCCCCCTTTATGATTCTATACTCTACATTTTAGTTATATTTGAAGGTAAATGTGAAGCGTTTGTATCAAACACATTTCCTGCGTCTTCTGAACGTAACGAGGAAGTGAGTTCGCTGACCCATGGCTTGACGTTTAGCGCGAAATGACAATAATTGATCAAAAATTGCAGAAAAGTTGAGGTTATTAGTGAAAATTGCACGGTAGAAAGGAATTTGCAGGATTATTGAATTTGTATTAATAGTTGCGATTGCAACATCGCAAAATATATATACTGTATATATGGATGATGACTGAGGACGGTACCTTGCTCATGAGTACCTTAGTGGTACCTTTATCGGTCCAGGATTTGAGCCAACCTTCCGAGCACAGGGCCAATTCCCTAACCATGGGGCGCCAGGCTAGACCTGACTCTGACCAAGAGGTTGTGTTCTGGCATTACCACCACTGGGTCCCTGAGCAAGACCTTTAACCCCACGTTTCTCTCGGGAAACTGTCCCAAAATTAGGAAATGTAAGTTGCTCTGGATAAGAGCATCTGCTAAATACTGTAAATTTAAATGTATAGTTATTCTTACTGTTGTTGAAAGACATATTTTTCAAAAAAATATTTGAAAAATGAATGAACAAATGATACATTGAAGCTTAAACTCTGACGCTATCTCCATCCGCCTTACTCACTGACCCTGTGTCTGTTTGTTTTTGCTGGCTGAGATTGACGTGCCCCTCGGTGCAGCGCTGGACGGCGTACTCTGGCTGCCATGAGCTGGCGTGGCAGGGAGATGAATGACTGCGATGTTGCCCTGACAGCCTTACTGAGGAAGATTGAGCAAACGCTGTGTTGTCCAGGTGCTGGAGCTTTTAGGAGTTGTTGTAGGGAGGCAGAGGAAGTTTCTTTTCACCGCTTTGAGGTGGGAGGTACGTTGGTAATTGAAATTTTATGGGCTGTGGCTCTATTCCATGGTAAATTCAGCTTCTCGTAGAGACCTTTGCTGTTGTTTTCTTTGGCCAGTAACCCAACTGCAACCCTCGTTTCCCCTTTTTTGTTCAAGTTCACTCTGGTTTTGGGCCAATTAATACGGTGTTTTCTACATATAGTCCCTTTAAATGAACCTAACTCAGTCCTTGAAGTGTCCAAAAGGACCAACAGAAAGGAACCTCGGTTCTTTTTTGATGTTCACACTGTGAGTTCATTTGAAAGGGTATCGTCTCTCTTTCTGCTCCAATTTCAGCTCAGATGGAGCCTCAGTCCTTCTCTGTTCATACTTAATTCTTATGGAGTTTGTGACCTTTTACGTTTCTCGTGATTCTGCATAGCTTATTTTATTTTTATTTTATTTTTTTTACTCAAAACAAAAACTGTCGGGTTAAACCAGGAGCGCTGTTCATTCAGAAGGTACGAGCAAATGAACCGCGCCACTGATACTTTTAAAGCGAACTGACTGGAGTAATTCACCTCCTGATGGGATCTCAGCCCGGTTCGCTTCAGATGGGTCTTCGAGTTCGCTTGGTGTGTCTAGCATATACATAAAAAATGCCACTAATCGATCTGAGTTCGCTGTGAGGGCTGAAACGGACCAAGTGTGAAAACACCCTAAGGCTGTTTTTCTAATTTTGGCCACAAGGAGACACCACCAATAAGTATTGATAGAACTGGACTGTTACTACTGCTTAATTCCGTAAATGGGCTGTAACAGGTGATTGACATAACTGTAAATTAGGGAAAAACTGACATTGACATACAAATATATACCAAATTTGTTCAAATTACTTTACCTGTTTCTGCTTCAGACACCTAGCCACTGTGATGTACAAGTAGTGCATTTTTAAAGCCGCCCCAGTCTTAATAAATAGGGACGAATGCTAGCAGGTAAGCTTGGTGTGAAACTAGGCAAAAATCAATATGAGGACAAGGATGATCCCTACAGAAGCATCTGTCAAGTTGTAGCAAATCTATTGTCTTTCTTTCATATCCTGTACAAGTAACACAGAGAGCCGAGATGATGTGTCTCCAGTTTTAACAGTACAGAAAAAACACAAATAGTGCACATAGAATAAGCAGTATATAAACAGAAAATAAAATGTACCCTAGAAGTAGAAAAAGAGGCAATTAGGATGCGATATTCAGCCTACAATTGTGACCCTCCACGGCAAAACCAGTCGCTTGTCGCAAATTTTCAAAATTGAGTTATTATGTTTTCATGAAATGGCATAAATCAAGCTTCAAAACGATACCTATATGTAATGAGTCAGACGACATATGACTGAGGTATCAACATTGAAAGGAGTCGGGTTTCTCCTGTCACACCAAGTGAGAAACGGAGAAATCTGCCTTTGAAGTTGACTATCGCCGTAGCACTCACAGACGCTTGGTGCGGTCGCGACTATGTTTGTATTTACGGTAGCCTACGCTGCATTCACACCACACGGATAGCCTACCTGCGTTAGGTTAACTGAACTCGAGACTAAGATGGATTCCGAGAAATATCTTCACGCTTAGTCAACCAGTGGATTTGAGCGAATATTGAAGTAGAGCGTCAAAACAGAAACTTTAACATTCTGGCTGGAATTGAATTCTTCACCTCGAGAAAGTCAATGTTTTTAGATGGAAAGGGTAAGTTTTTCAGCAAAATTTATCACAACAGCACAGTATAGACCTTCCACTGTTTCAAAAAATCTGTAATTTTACCCCACGCAAATATAAACGCTGTTTTTTCTTGAAACCTCCGCTTTGGCTAAGCGACTGGTTTTGCCGTGGAGGGTCACAATTATGGTCTACGAGTTGTCTTTTACACTGAATGTGCAATTGTCTGGTATTAAATGTGTGCCAGATCGGCAGCAGCTTTGAGCGATAATCCTGTACAGTCTGTAAACATGAATATTATTTCTGAGACAGGTTCAGTGCAACATGAATGAGATTGTCCGGACTGAGATTGTCCATAGAGTCAGTCCACAGTCTGGATGTGTGTGAGGGCAGGAAGCGTGTTCAAGAGTCTGATATGCAGGGGAAAAAGCTATCACGCAATGTGGTGGACCGGGCCCTGATGCTGCGATAGCGTCTGCCAGATGGGAGGAGTGTAAAGAGTCCGTGTGAGGGATGTGAGGGTCTTTCAAGGTTCTCCTGATGCAGCGCTGCAGGAAAGATGCTGTCCTGCAGCTGGGGGACACACACTCTGATGATGTTGCCAGCTGCTTTTTAATAATCCTTGTAGCTGCTTGATCAGCTGTACTGTTTCCAAACCACACAAAGTCGCAGCTGAAAGAAGAAGAAGCTCCATTTGGAAATAGTCAATAGGTGAAAGTGATGATTTGTTATTGTGAACGCAACACAGCACACAGTGCACCACAACCAAATGTGACCTCTTCTGACGATCCGGTGAAGGAGCAGTGGGCAGCTGACATGGGCAGGGCCAAAAATTGTCAGTAAATTGTTGTCTGTAAAACATCTTGTCTTGTAGGTTAGAAAATGAGAACCGGCCGTGTTTTCCTTCGTATCAAGCAGCAAAATATTAGAGCAAATTTGACTTTATTTGCAATACCTGCCACTGCACATTTTGCACATCATGCACACATCGTGATGACATTGTTAAAGCAACATATTGTGCTGCTCTAGTCTGGATCAATACCAGCGAGTCTGAACACCAAGACAGTCTTGCGTAGTTAGAAAGGGTAAATAAGGACAGATTATGGAACTAGAGGGGCGTAAAGACCCAATTTACAGTTGCTTTAATTAAGCATATGAGCTGCGCAGAACAACAACATAGATCTTTTTATATCTGGTGTTATGAGATAGCAAAAAAAATTTAGCTGAGAGAGACCGAAGGCGTGATGGAGAGAGTGCAGGCTGAGTGCCTCCGTCCTCCCCACGGTCAGCTTGCTACCCAGCTAGTTCTGAATTTTTATTTAAAGCAGGATGGAGCTTCATGTTCCTGGACAAAGGGCAGTGCTCAGCCCTGTAGCTGGGGAGGGGAGAAGGGGTGTTGGGGGGAATCAATCCTGTTATGTGCGCAGGTGAAAAATGAAGCCCTCCCGTCTCCACCGAGCCTCCCATTCAGATTCCATCAGGTCCTGTGTCTGTCACTGCAATGCTTATGTGCCCTGTGTGTGTGTGTGTGTGTGTGTTTTCCTCTCATGCATTATCTTTTCTGCTATTCCTGCCTTTATGCATAATTGCTTTTTCTTACGCTGTATCTCCCTTCTCTTCGCCCTTTTCGAGGCAAGAGGAGAGCCTCAACTCTTCTCCTTCTTTCTACTTTTCATTCTTCACTTTTCTCAGTCCCGAAGCTCAGTTCCTGTCGTCTCTTCTGGTTTTGGGTCTCAGCTGTTGGATAATGAGAGGCATTTATCCATATTTTTCTTTCTTTCATTCACTCACACACACATACTCACAAACACCAAAACCAAAACTGGCATTATTGTTTCACTTTCTGCTTTTTAAACTCCTCAAACTCATTTTGGCATTAAGGGTGCACAAGTTTCATCACCGTACAATTTTATCATTTCACTGGACAACGAGTAAATGTCTGTGATATTACAGTCTGCTACAGTAGAGTTTTGATTCATTCCAGTGGTTTATATGAGACAATATCATATGCTGATTTAAACAATCACTTTCTTACATGAAATCACAAAGCAACCAAAAGGCGGCTCTTTCGGCTTTTTATTGTCGCTTAAATTAACTTATTACCTAAAATAATGTGTAAAATGAATTACTATGGTACAAAACATTATATCAAATGTTTATTATTTTATGGCTTATTATACTCAACATGGAACAGAGTGCTACAAAAACATTTTAAAGTACAAAAACAAACACCCATGTCAATTTGACAAAAAGTTCAGCCTGTCACAAACTGGATCGGCCAGGCCGTGGTCAGACCCCTGATGGGTGACTTCTGAACAGAAAAACAGAATAGACAGAAAATAAAAAAGAAAATGGCTCCTGCTCCAATCGTTCACTTCAAAGAGCCATTTTGTTAGCGACCGACACATCACTTTTCTGTTCAGTATAAAGTGACGCTACAATGTTTGATGCCTGATCAGCTGCCATTTTTGATTTGTATCGAAATCCATGTATTGATTAGGGGTGTTGAAGTTAATCTCGTAATCGATGCAGCACAGTGCAGACGATTCTGCATCGATGCAATGGCAGACCATAATCGATTATAACAGAGGTTTTCAACCAGCGGTCTGCTGCCCTTAGTGGTCCGCGGCAGAATTGCAGGTGGTCCAGTTTCACTACTGAAATTATTCATTTTCTTCCATTTTTCAATGCAATTCCGATGATTTGGGCATCTTTATGATTCATTAACGAAATGCAAATATCTAAAAAGTTATATCTCCCCCTTCCCACTGCTTAGTCTGAGTGGTGGTCCTCAACAGAAGCAGTTGAAAACGCCTGGATTATATCATAATGACATTCCTTGGTGATATTCTGGCTGCAGCATAAAATTCTAGTTAAAACTATATAGAATCACAAACATCATGGTAGCAACTATGCAATCCATGCAAATCTGCATGCACTGCGAAGTAATGTAGAAAAATTGATGGGCTGCATCGTGGATGCATCGAGATATCGGATCGGATCGAATCGTTGACCTAATAATCGAATCAACTTCAAATCAAATCGCGGACCCCAGTGAAGAGTCACACTCTAGTATTGACGTAGACTGATGTATCATTACACCCCTAGTGAGCAGGTCCCCATGCCGCCTGTGAGGAGGGTGTGTGTAGACCGGAACTCGGGTTCTCCAATGCTGCTCTCTAGTCAGAACGGTAAATCAATGGGCTCTTATTTAGCTATCAATTGTGCGTTGTCGCTGTCGCTCATTCCGCCGCAGGTCTTGTAAACCGGGAGAGGCACGAGTCATTGGATTTATGGCCCGGGACGCGGCCGGTTCATTGGGCGAGAGGGTTTCGTGGGAATAGGAGGTTTTTGTCTTTGCTAGTCTGGGCCTGGTAGCGTTTTCTGAGCTCCTCTCTCGCAGACGGCGGAAGAGTGGATACTTCACACATACGCATGATAAATTGGCGGTGTCAAAATCCAGCCCTGGAGATCCGCAAAAGGTTATGTTGTCCTGCTCTGCCGAGCTTACACTGCCAGCCTTTAGCACTGCTTACAGCAGGGTCGTCTGATATGAGTTTTTTTAGGGCTGATACTGATTATTATTCTTATTGGTCATCAGTCTCTTATTAGTAATAATTGGTACCTACCATATCAGTAGTAGTAATCAGTAACAATAGCAGCAATATTGTTACGATATTAGCAATACTAATAATTAATAATAACAACTAATAAGAGACAGATAACCGATAGTTTGAACTGATATATTGGAAAATTGAGAATAACAAAAACTCCAACACAATATAAGTGCCTTTTAGCCTCTAATTTATTTCTGAGAATTTTTCATAATGTTTTAACTGATACAGTGCAGCAAGCTCACAGCAACCATTTTTAAATAAATAAACAACCAAATAAATTCATAAAAAAACAACTTCCTAAAGTTTTATAAACTATTAAAATAAGTTGCTGCATTAGAGCCAAAGTAGACATTTACATTCATTTATTTGATCAGCATCATGCTTACAGTGAACAATACCCATCACCATAAAAAATGTTAAATATCGGCGAGATACCTGTCCAGGCTGGATGACTGGTCGACCCCTCATGCGGTCAGTACTTCCTTGAACTCAAGTGACAAGCATTCCTCGTTGAGTGAAAATGAAATTACCTTTAGGAAGGTCTGACAGAATAATGCATGCTTGCTCAGACAGAATTCTCCTCCCTGACTGCAGTGAGGTTCAGGTTACAGAGCCATTGATTGAGCTTCTGCTTTTGAAGACGCTGCTCTGTCTGATTCAGACGGATAATTATTTAGGAAATGCCAGAAGGAAGGTGTTTTCACTTTCTGAGGTACCATGTATCTCTTTCTTTTTCGGTCTGCCTTCGCCTCTTTTTTTCTCTTCTTTTCATTCTATTTGTCTGTGCCTCTCTGGCTTTTGCATCCCACCTCCTCGCTTGTCTCTCGCTTTTGTCTCCTCTCTCTCTCTCTGTCCTCTCTCTCTCTGTCTCTCTCTCTCTTTGTCCTCCTCGCTTTGTCTCTCTCTCTCTGTCTCTCTCTCACCTCTCTCTCTGTCTCTCTTTGTCTCTCTCTCCTCTTTGTCTCTCTGTCTCTCTCTCATTCGATTCTTTGTCTCTCTGTCTCTCTCTGTCTCTCTCTCTCTGTCTCTCTCTCTCTCTTTGTCTCTCTCTCCCTTGTCTCTCTCTGTCTCTCTCTCTTTGTCTCTCTCTCTCTTTGTCTCTCTCTCTCTGTCTCTCTCTCTCTCTGTCTCTTTTGTCTCTTTCTCTTTTTTGTCTCTCTTTGTCTCTCTCTCTCTGTCTCTCTCTCTCTCTGTCTCTCTCTCTCTCTCTTTGTCTCTCTCTCTCTCTCTCTCTTTGTCTCTGTCTCTGTCTCTGTCTCTCTGCCCCTCTCTCTCTCTCTCTCTCTCTCTCTCTCGCCTCTCTCTTTGTCTCTCTCTCTCTGTCACTGTCTCTCACTCTCATGTCTCTCCATCACTCTGTCGCTGTCTCTTGTGCACTGTCTTCCTCGCTCTGTCTCTCTCCATTTTCATGTCTCCATCTTGATCTCTCCCTCGTTTTGCTGACTCCACTTCTTTCATGTTTCTCAATCTCTGTCACTCTGCATCGCTTCTGTCACTCTTCTCTCTGTCACGCCTCTCTCTATTTTCATATGTCACTCCATCTCTCTCTCTGTCTGTCTGACTTTCTCTCTTTCATGTCACTCCATCTCTGTCTCTTCATGTCTCTCCATCAATCTTGTCTGGTCGCTCTCTCTCTCTCCCCATGTCTCCATCAATCTTGTCTGCTGCTTCTCTCTCCCTCCCCATGTCTTCATTCTCTGTCGATGTCTCTGTCTACCTATTTCTCTCTCTCCTCATCCCTTCCATCTCTCTTCCATTTTTCTTTTCTCATCCCTCTCTCTCTCTGACAGACTTGGACCACAGTATTTTTGGAGCTGGATTTTGAGGACCTTCCGTTTCTGTTTGGGCTTCACGCTGTTGTGTGCTCATCACGCTGTTGTTGCCTCTCGACTATGCTGTTTGTAGAGACTCTGGGCTCTCTGGCCGTGCTGTTCGAGGCCATGCTGGGTCTGCCCCAGCTGCTGAAGAACTACACCAACCAGTCCACTCGCGGCATGAGGTCAGACACTACATTTCACCTTTGCTGATACTGGTACCGCCGTAAGGGCCTGTGTCCACCAAACACGTTTTTTTTCTGCTGAGAGCAGTCAAAACCACTGGGCACTTCCTGTTCCTTTGAGAACGGTAGTTTAGCCGACATAAAAGGGATTATCTTTATAATGGAGAGAAATCGCTGGTCTTGGCATTAGCGGCAGCGTTTGAACTAGATACATGTCTTCGAGACGTAGAGATTGGGTGCATGAGATAAACCATGCAAGAAAACATCGGAGAGATTACCACCGATTAGGGGTTTGATCACATAATTGTCGTGTTTGGCCTCATCCAAAATAAATAAAGCCAAAATTAGCTTCTCCAGCTGCTCCAGATACGCCACCATTGTTGTTAATGATTTCCCGACTGCGTATGTCCCGCCCCTTCCTCAATTTTGATTGGCGAGCAAGAGAGAAGTGACATTGACGAGCCCAGCGCTGTTCTAATAGTTGAACGGATTTCAACTTGAAGCGATATCAGCGCTGCTGTAACAAAACGTCTCCACCGACGTCTTTTTTTTCTCCACTGAATGCGCTTAGCGCTCTGAATGCTGAAGCATCGATGATTTGTATTAAAAATAGACGCTGGCAGCGCAGAAAAAACTGTGTTCAAAACCGTCAAAACACAGATCAAGTCTGTCAAATCATACACTGGTTGTAACTCCCTAACCGTTACGCTACCGTGTTTTAGCTTTTCGTTATTTAGCACTAATTGTGTGGGTTTTTTCTGCATTCTGTTAGTTCCAGTAATGATTTCAGTTTATTGTGATTGCTGGGTACCAAACTCGCTCTCATTCACGATGTTCTGATCAAACCAACTCTGGGAAAACATGAGACAAATTGGACCCTAGACCACTTCAGCGAGTCATTTGTAGTTTTACCGCCCTGCTAAAATGTACAACTATGTTTGATTCAGCTTATTTATAACTTCCTGTTTGTAGGCTCCTGTTTGTTTTTATCTTGTTATTGTCATGCAAAACAACCCAAAAAACACAGTCATGGGATCTTATGAATCCTGCTCAGCCCCCACGACAGCTTGATGGGATAGAAGTCATGACAGTCAGCTACCAAGCATCCAGAAGCAGTGATAAAACAAGTAAGCGCGGGCTTATTTAGGCCAAGCTGAAAGTGACGCAGGTTTTTGACCAACCTTGACATGCCCAAAGTCAGCTGTCATCGGCTGAACGTGCATACTGAGCCTTGAGTTACTTCTGGCACAGTACACACACACACACACACCCACGTCATCCTGTCCTGACTGATACAGTTGATACACACATTAAAAGCACCCTGCCTGGTATTGGCTGGGGATTGGTGATGCCCTTGGCCATTATAAAATTCATATCAAGGGCAAAATGTTAAACCAATATTGTGACACGTTGACTGTGTTGGCTTAAAAAAAAAAGGTATATATCCCCAGGAAAGGCGTTGAATGAAATTAGCTTTGAACTTTTCCCATGTCGTGCTTAAACGGCACTTGGAAGCTTATGCTTGACTCGGAAAAGAGCAGCCCGGCCGCTTGCCGCTGTCAGACCCATGCAGCTGAGCGAGGGATGAGGGGAGGGACGTGAGAGAATGAGAGGAGGGACGGCTTCGGCTTCATCGCTGCTGCGCCGGTTTTCTGTGTTACGCCACTGAGCCCTCGGGACAGAGATGTTGACTTTACTTACGGTCTGAGACTTGCTCGCGACGCCCAGCTTTGAGGCGGTTGCCCAGTAAAGCTTGTCTAACGGAATGTGACAGTGCTTAATGTGATATTGTTATGCTTCAGGATGAGGACTGAATACAACACACGGGGAATGGAAAAAAATTTGGACCTATGAAGTTGTACTTAGATGAAAACTAGAACTAGTTTGAACTAGTGTGTTTACTTGAGTAACATCTTATGCTGTCTTCTTGAGCACGCAGTGGAACGCTTGTCTTCTACGCCAAGTCTGCCTGCACACTCCCGAAAGTTGGCTTCACTTAGCAAATGTGAGCTAGCGCATGGCTTGTGTCCCGAGCCACCTAGTACCACACATAATAGTATAGTAGGCAAGGCACTTATATCATATATGCTATGCGGTACTATGCGTCTCAGGAAATAGCTGGGGTGGTAGCTTAACGGGGTAGTGCACATGGAGTGTCACTCGCGCCCTATTTGGCTTGGCATAATTCACACTCTTAAATGCTGTGCACCGATCAAAATGCTCGTTTCGACACGGTTTCACGCCGCTTGACTTACACTGTGTTAGAAATGTCGGTTTAGTGTTATTTTTGATTCTGCCCTCCTCATTTTTCGGCATTGGCAGAAACATGAAAACGTCGTATATCGGCAATCAGCAATCAGCCAATAATTGCCATTTCGTGCATCGCTAGTAACTGCGGTTTCTTAAGACCATATTAAAAACACAGGAAGTCTGGCTCTTTGAAAACAAAATATGAAGAAATAAAGGGTGAGTTTTGTATAAAATATATATATATATATATATATATATATATATATATATATACATACATACATACATATATATATATATACATATATATTTGTGTATACTACTTTTGAAAAATAACCACCTTTTGCTTTTGATCACTGCTTTGCACACTCTTGGCATTCTCTCGATGAGTCATGAGGTCAATTTGAAATGGTTTTCCAACAGTCTTGAAGGAGTTCCTAGAGACGTGAGCACTTGTTGGCCCTTTGCCTTCACTCTGCGGTCCATCTCTAATCCCAGACCATTCTCGATTGGGCCTAACAGTGACCGTGGAGGTCAGGCCATGTGGCGAAAGCACTCATCACTCTCCTTCTCTGGGGTCATTAGCCCTTACACAGTTCAACAAGTAGTGTTGATGCCTTCAGTGAGAATCACAATGCAAATAGTCATGAAAATAAAGAGAAAACATTGAATGGGAAGGTGTGTCCAAACTTTTGACTGGTAGTGTATATATATTCAGTGGTGCCTTGACGTATGAGTTTAATTTGTTCCATGACTGAGCTCATAACTCATATTACTTGTATGTCAATCAATTTTCCCCATTGAAATGCCATTAATCCGTTCCGGACCCCCAAAAAAACACCGCATTTTTTGGTTAAATGTTTTTAAATAAGAAAAATGTGCTTATAAATAATGAATATTGTATAAAAACACAGTACAATAGAATGTACTGCAATAAACTGGTTTTATTAAGTATAATGTAACACATTTGCCTTGGGGATCAGACGACTTGAAGATGGACGAAGGTGGAGGAGAAAGGCTGAACTGAATAACTGAATCTTATTGGCTGATTTTTGCCCGTTTTCGCCACACTTTCGTCCCTTTCATCTGCAGGGGTTCTCGATAAAAACCTGTCCAATGTGGTCTGTTTCATCCTCCCTTTCAGCATGTTTCTGAAATGAGTTAGGCAAGTGTCACTAAATAGCGCCGCCGCACGCCCAGCTGGCTCGTAGCCCGAATTTTAGCTCTCAACTCAAAGCAAAAAAACGGTCGAGAGACGGCTCATATCTCGAAAAACTCGCAAGTCAAGGTACCACTGTGTACATATATATATATATATATATATATATATATATGGCCAGTCTTACTTTCTTAAAGAACCTTGGGTAAGGGCTGCAGGGCCTTTACGATCAATTATGATAATAATTATGCAGTCAGGTGCTAATTACCGTCGTTATTTGTCCATTATGAGTGACAGCTCAGAGGAGGACTGTCCTACGGCTAAACATTATACTTGAGCTTGACTCTCTTGACCCTGCGCCAACCGGCTCACTGCCATCAGCTAGTAAATTACCTCCATATGGCCCCCTGGGTCACAGTAGCCAGAAAACACCTCGAGTGGAATGTGTTACTAGCCTGACTTGAGCAGCGGAGAGCTTTCATTGCAAGTTAACGTTTCTTCATTTGCACATGCTTGAGTCGTGATGAAGTTGTTTTGAGAATGCATGCAAGTGTGTGTGTCTATCAAACGAGGGTGTTATGAGGGGAGAGGGAGCAATCTCTGTAAGTACCTGCTCTAATGATGCATGCAGCGCAGACTCTTTTTTACAAGCCCACTCATTTCATGCACGTACGCAGCACCCACTACGGGCCGGAAGATGGGGGAACGCTCCGCTGAGACACCCTGCCCTTGATCTGGATGTTTATTGGACCTGCCGGATTTAAACAAGGCCCAAAACTTGCTCCTCTGTTCTCCGGCTTTATTCCCTTATCTGCCTCTGCCTTCCTCAGAGCTTTGGCCGTGGATATGCCTATTAAATTCTACCCTTGTTTATTGAACATCAGATGCCAGGCTACTGTTGTATAGGAGGAGGGTGGGCTATGAGCGGTGAGAGTGGTGTGAGTGGTTTTTAGTTATTTGTGAGGATGTAATTGTCCTCTAAAGGTAAAACACAAATTTTGTCAGATCTTTCTGGCTTTGCGAGGACATTTTTGTATGTTAGGACAGCTCTTTGTAAGGAAAACTACTTGGCGCAGGCTTAATTTGAAAAACTAAGAGCATAATGATTTAATTCTGGCTTCTGAGTTTGAGTTTAGGGTTAGGTGTAGCTGCAGTATTATTTAGACCTACTTATTATGGGATGCAATTGGAGTTCCTCCTAAAACGAGGCAACAAGACTTGACTTAGGTGTGTGTCTTGGTTTTTAGTTTTTTTCCTGGAGATCTGACTGTCCCCTAAAAAGATATAGGTATAGGGTTGCACAAATTTAGAAAATCTCACAATTCGATTCCGATTCTTGGGCTCACGATTCAATAGTCAGTCAGAGACTGTTGTGGGCGGGACATTAAATGAAGCAGTGAGTCGAGAGCAAACATCACAGAGAGAAGAGACGGCAGTGCACCTTGCAATTACTTAACATGGGTGATGTCAACACTGATAGCAGTAATCGACAAAATGCCTAATATCGGCCTATAATCTGTTGACCCTTATTGTACTCAGTTACAGTCATCATTATCGCATCTGGAGAATCTCCCTAAAAGTATAGCGAAGTGAACGTGTGTGTGTGTGTGTGTACTTTGGCAGACAGTAATGGAGCAGGCTTCCAGTGAGGTGCAGCTCCCTCTTTCCCGCAGAGACACACTCCATTTTCCCAGGTCAGGCATGTCCTCCTGCGTTTTTTGCCGAAGACTTTTTGTTCCTCGCATTGTTGTCTTTACAAACACTGCCTGTTTTTTTCCCGTATTTTTTTGTGCATGGCTCTCGCTTGAAAGCTTAAAAGTGGGAAAGTCCTTTGTGTTTTCCTCTGACCTTAAAGGTCAGTACCCATGGGAGGGTGCACTTTTTTTGAGGTGAGTTTTTTGAGGGAAAATTGTTGCGCGGTGAGCCCTGTGGAAGTGGTGTGAATTGGCTTCCTGTGCATTAGGCTGGACTTGTTCTCAGGTGGAGGTGGTGAGGACCACACGTGTAAAAACTGTGTTCGTGTCCAATTATGTTCTCCTTTCCAGTCCCTGTAATGTGTTCATTCGTTCGAACCAAACTCGCAACACCTGCGAGCGTCTTCGTGAATCGTGGTTTGAGTTGAAGACTCCATCTTTAGGGAGTTTTTTTGGCAGTATCCGAGTCACTCTGCCGAGTTATTTTTGACAGGCTGTGTCCCGTTAGCACTGGAGGAGCTCCACATTCATTAGCGACTGCTCTAAATCGAGTCATTAGGACACAGTAACAGCCAGTCGCGTCTAGCCCTCTCCCGGCATCCTAAATAGAGGTGTTTAAGTGCCTCAACTTTTGCAATTCTTAAACTTTTTTGCCACCGCACGTCGTCCGAGCCCGAGCACAAAATCTGTCTGGTGGAGTCAGAGACGGTCTCTCGGCCAGGCGGGTTGTTTGCATTCTGCCCCCGTTGTGTTGATGAAGCTGAAAGTGGTGTAATCTGTCTCTTAAACAAGCTGGGACATGCCGTTTGTTCCTCCCCCAGAGAGGGAGCTTCGCTGTGGACCTCGCACGTCGGCCCCATGCTGGCCTCCTGAGCCACGATGATTACCCCCGGGAGTACCACGCTCCCAGGAAAAAGTTTTACTTATTTATAAAGTAAAAAAGGAAAGAAGACCAAAATAAAAATATAACTGCAAGCAGTGATTACGGGGGCCATGCAGTTTGCAGCTTTATCAGTTTTTGATGAATCGAAGTGGACAGACGTTGAAATATGACACGTTTCATCCTTTTATCTAGGGTGCTACGGTTCAAAACTTATTAGGCAAAATGCAAAATAGCTTATTATAGCGCCACCAACTGGCAGAGTGGTGCAGTTTTTTTTTGCCTGAGCAGTGGGAGGGGTACCAGACCTACCTGCCAAATTTCAAAGCTGTAGCCCACCCAGAGCCGGATTTCTATGACACTCAGTGTGTGGCATTGCAGTCCTATGCCAAGCCCACCACATTTATTTGCATATTACAGCCAAATGAAGACCCACATTAAAAATGTGCTTGAAAGTAATTAAAGAAGAGTGTCTTGGGATTCAAATGATACCAGTTGCATGCAGATTGGACAAAAATCCAGGGATGAGTTCGAAAAAGATGAGTTTTCATTTTATGCAAATTAGCAAAAAATCAAATATGGCAGGAATAGATGCGGGGGTCTAAAAAAATTGTCTTAACCCAAGGAATAAGATGGTATATGATTTTTAAGAATGGGAACTAAGATTCGAATTTTATTAGACAAAATGCAAATTTTTTTGAAAAACCGCAAAATAGCTTATTTTGGTGAAATTTTTTTTGCCTGAGTAGTGGGTGGGGTACCGGACCGATCTGCGAAATTTCAAAGCTGTAGGTTTTACCGTTTTTTCTCCACAACGCATTTTAAGGCAGAAAAAAAAAAAAAATCGGCACAATAACAATAGGGTACCACGCAGTGTTCCACTGCATGGCCCCCTAATAAGGAACTTCTCATGGTTATGTTATAACACACCTCCAGAGCTGCCACACACACACACACAGTTTATGGAGCTGTTACTGTTTTGGTGAATCTTGTGTGTGGGGTCCTGCCCGTGGGTGCGCACAAGCGCCTGACTATATGTTTACCTGCCCCGAGCTCTCATCAAATGGTGCTCAGCTGCACCATCAGGTGATTAAATCTCATAAGTCACCTATAAGGGCTAATGAAGGGCTTCTGAGATATAGACGCTCTTTCACATCATTGCCGGCAGCCGAACTAGACACAATCATCAGGAAACTGCTCGACGGCGTTTAAAGTCGTCCATCACGTGGGAGAGACGCAAAAGGGTGAGTGTGTTCCAATGTTAAAATGTTCCAATTTAGTCCGATGAAGTATTAAATTAGTATACTTTCTAGTACACTACAAGGTACATGGTACATGGTCCATAGTATACTTGCTATACTCAAGCATACTTAATAAAATGAACTTCAAGTATACTACTTTTTGCTAACGGTTATAATATGATTCTTATATTCCCCACCAACACCTTACACTTACAAAAGCCTTAAAGTCGTCTAGATCAAAAAAGTGTCTAAAACAGTTAATTTGTTAAGAAAAAAAGTGAAAAAAAAAAATTATTTACAGTTAAAGGTCCCATATTAAGAAAAAAATCACTCTTTCTGTTCTTTGGCCATCCATTTGCGTCTGAACTGCCTCTACACACACAGTAAGTGTGATTAAAAATGGTGAATTGTGTTAGTATTAATTTATCGTCAGAAACCTTGAGCTTAAAGGAGCCGTTTAGATTTCTCCTCTACTTCTGCGTCACAGTAGGGGACATTTGAATAACTCCACCCTCCTATCTGAGAAGCTCCGCCCACCAGGTAGAACTGCTAGCGCTTCCTGATCCGCAATGTTTTCTCATAAGCGCTAGTGTAGGAATCTTAATTAAGAAGTCTAGCGGCGGAGTGTTGTGTTGAACATGTACGGCTGTGTGGATGGTCTGTTAGCAGCAGCCGTGTGGAGTATATTGACGTGAGGTAAACTCTCGCCGTGCTGTCTACACCCCAGTTCCGGAGTGAGGGACGTGTGTGGGCAGCAGCGGCTCATCTGCATTTAGGAATATTAATGAGAAACAGCCTGTTTTGAAAGGGACTGAAATAGAGGAGTAAAAAGCAAGTGAAAATGTCTGATCTGAGAAATATTTAGATATTTAAACTACTGCAGAGACGTTTAGTGGAGCTCATAGACCTGTTTTAATGTATAATATGGGACCTTTAAAGTTGTCATGTACCGTTAATATGAAAATGTCTGTGATCGCTGTCGTTATATAAAGGATTGTAGAAGGTGTGGTGGGCAATATCACAATGATAATAGAATGTATTCACATGCCAATTTAATTCTAAATACGCAAAGTGAAAGAGATTTGAAAATCTGTCAACATTTGTTTTATGGGGAAAGGTATAGAGGTCCCTTTTATTTTGATAAATTGCCTCCAAAATGCCACACCACAAATTCTCCTGTAAGCTGATAAATCATTCTTAACAGTGTTAGAGTTGGGATATAAAATGCCAGTGCTTTGTCATCTAGATTCTCAGATAATCAGCTCAGAGTAGTGAGTGACCATGTGGATGATGGTTGCTGGATAAATTAGAGAAGATTGAGGTCCTGTCTCTACCACCGCCGTTAATATTGTTTACATTTTTACCACCATGTCTCTCTAAAGCAGTGTTTCCAAGCTTTTTGTGCAGGGCCCCCTTTTCGTATAAGAATATTTTCTAGCCCCCACACCTCTTTGACTTTGACAGGAGTTGGAGGTCCCCGTGAAAAATTTAGAACAGTGTGGGCCATACAATAAATGTCTGTTTAAAATTTAATATTTTAGTTTCCAGGTTAATTTCATCTGTTAATACTTTCAACACATGTTCATCAATTTTTGAGGATCTTGAGCCAAATCTTCTTCTTCTGTCAACTACTCGCATTAGATGTACCTGCCTTGTCTGAATTTTGAGCTAAATCTTGAACTAAAATGGGCACGCTCCAGTTGTACTCATGTAGCCCACATCCTGAAAGTGAGTGATTATTTGTCATTGTGAACACAGCACAGTACGCAGCGCACCACAATCAAATGTGACCTCTGCATTTGACCCATCCGTGATGGAGCAGTGGGCAGCACCCGGGGAGTAGTGCTTGGAGACGGTACCTTGCTCATGAGTACCTCAGTGGTACCTCCACTGGTCCTGGGGTTCAACCGGCAACCTTCTGATCGCAGGGCGAGCGCCCTAACCGTTACGCCACCAACTGCCCAATCCTGTGATGTTTTCCTGCTGTTTTTCAACATCAGAAGAAGAGAAAGGACATGCAGAGTCACCATTTTAACTCACCAAGAGTAACTCATTTTCCATCACAGGCAGTATATATGATATGAAACATCTAAAAAACACCTCCGGGGGTTTCATGCCCCTTTAAGTGAACATAGGAAATATGGTAATAGTCTCCTAGTTATGTATGCTTGTCTGTGTCGTCCAGCTCTCTGATTAAAATCCCAATGGAAAAGATCTACGAGATTTCTCAAAATCATAGAATGTCCATCTTTTGAAAAATGTTCATGTTTAAGGATGTTTGAGATCTGATCATATATTTAAGGGCTTTTCTAACAGGTGACATATTGAGTATCAAAGCAGATAGTTTCATTTAGTTTACATACTAGATATAAAACCACAAGTCTGATAACCCAAAGTAGGTCCTTCAAAGCTGATCACAGAGCAGCTGTTATACGCTGTACCCTCTGTGAAGAAAGCTGTGGAGTTTGCTCACTAAAAACACAGATGAACTTGCATAACAATTACAGATTTCAAAAGCCTTTAAAGCTTTGTTCACATCAGTAGTTTTACTGAGGCAAATCGAGCTGGAAAATGCTGACAGACTGCCCAGAAAATGACAAAACTGCTTAAGCTCTCTGTAGGACTGGAAGATAATAAAACTGGTTTCACTGCTGCTTTTTTATTTTCTGGTTCTGGACTTTCCCACCCCTTGTGGCTCAGGCTTTAATGAGTGACTTGAATCAGGTGTGTAGAATCAGAGGAGATGCTAAACTCCGCCTGTGGTCCTCCACGACTACAGACTGACAGCTGTGGGTCAGATAAAGCGGCGACCAAGATGTGGACACTCAGTCTTCAGGTTTATGAGGTGGAGAGCTGTAGCAGAGAGAATTGGAGAGCTGTCGGCTGACTCATATCTCTCTCCTCTGTTTGGAACTATGAGAACTGGCGTGGATAAACCGACTGTACTCCAACCACAGCTCATCATAGCCTCATGCCAGTTGGCTCATGCTGTTGGTTGTGAATCAGGTTGGGCAAATAATCTGTTAAAAATTCATATTTATCCTGAATGTAATTGAAGCATAAGTATTAGTTCCACTGTCATAGGGTCACATTTCATTATTGCATTTAAGAAAATTACCACAATGAAAAATCCAATCCTTTGAAAATAGATAAATAAATAAATTAAGAGATTATTTGCTGCATCTCTTGAATGTTCTTATTACGCTCATCATGCTGGTTGCAAGGAATGATGGGTATCTGGTGTAAAACGTTTGCCAAAACAAAATGCTGAATTTGGGCAGTTGGTAGCGCAACGCTTAGGGAGTTCGCCCTGTGATCAGAAAGTCGCCGGTTCGGCTCCCACACCGGTAAAGGAACCACTGAGGTACTCATGAGCAAGGTACCGTCCCCAAGCACTGCTCCCTGGGTGTTGCCCATGTCAGCTGCTCACTGCCCCTTCAAGGATGGGTCAGATGCAGAGGTCACATTTGGTTGTGGTGCACTGTGTGTTGTGCTGTGTTCACAATGACGAATAATCACTCACTTTCACTGAAGAGATCAGTACATTTCCTAATTTTAGGGACCATGGGGCTGAGGACTTTGTTCATGGGTCTAGTGGTGGTAGTGCTGGGGCTGAGGTACGATGGCGCTGGATTTGAACCTACGACCTCAAAAGGCGAGTTTTAAGTCACAACATTATATCAATTTTAAGGAGGGTAATAGATGATCTTCTTACACTCAAAGTGCTGCTGTTTGTCAATAATTTACTTTTAAACCAAACCAACAAGATATGGCAGCTGATATCAGCATTGCCATCTGTACTCTACAGGAATTGATTGAGATTCTTGAGATAATGAAAGTTGTCTCGAGATCACAACTCAACCATTGAGTTGACCCTCCAGTGGACTTATAATGAAAGTGACCAGTCTTGTTGACAAGTGACAAACACTGATTTGGCGATTATTGAGCATCAACAGATGATTGAGCATCAACATGGACAAAATTGGATGCGTTCGTCCAAGCTGATATATTGCCAAGTCACTAAACCCGTCAGGAGAATACGGACAAAAACAACTTATCTTACGCTTAATCCCAACTGGGGTCGCGGGGGGACCGAAGCCTACCCTGGGAACTTACGGGCGCAAGACGGGGATCAACCCTGGGCAGGCGCCAAAACACTGCAGGTCACTCACACCTTATGTCGCAAATTAACCTACAGTGCATGCTTTTGGATTGTGGGAACACTCCGGCAAACCCACGTGAACACGGGGAGAGCGTGCAAACTCCACACAGAAAGGCCTGCGGGCTACCCGGGGATCGAACCCATAACCTTCTCACTGTGAGGCAGCAGCGCTAACCACTGAGCCACCGTGCCGCCCGGTTTCGATAGTTATTCATGTAAAAAGGGACAGCATGAGAACAAGCAGTACAAAATATGTAGCAACACATCTCATAACTTCACATCCTGTACAATATGCTCAAACTCAGGGTATCTACTAGCAAGAATCCAGCATGTGGGGTTTATCGCTCAGTCTAGATAATATAGTTTTTGTTGGTGCTAGACCTGCATTATACTGTAAAGTTTGCTCTTTGTTTCTGTCTGTGTCATGAAACAAATATTGTAGAAAATAGAAATATTGAACATTTTAGGGCTTCCAGCAGTATTTTTAACTACCTACATATTGTTTGTAAAAGGAAATGCAATAAAATACACTGCCCAGCCAAAAAAAAAAGTCTCCACCTGGATTCAACTAAGCTCATAGGTAAGAGCCTCCCATTGGATAATTACTGCATGGATGAATATGTTTCAGCTGGCAACACGTTATTTAACCCTAACTGATGCAGTGAGTAGCTTCTCATTTCTTAAACAACCATGTCGGAAGACACATCTGCCCTGATGGCACGGGCATATTCCAAGATGACAATGCCAGGATTCATCGGGCTCACACTGTGAAAGAGTGGTTCAGGGAGCATGAGGCGTCATTGCCACCACAGAGTCCAGACCTTTACCCCATTGAGAATCTTTGGGATGTGCTGGAGAAGTCTTTGCACAGCGATCCGACTCTTCCATCATCACTACAAGATCTTGGCAAAACGTTAATGAAACTCTGGACGGAAATAAATGTTGTGACATTGCAGAAGCTTATCGAAACGATGCCACAGCGAATGCGTGCTGTAATCAAAGCTAAAGGTG
The DNA here is from genome assembly GCA_032718565.1 of Distichodus sexfasciatus. Classification (NCBI taxonomy): domain Eukaryota; kingdom Metazoa; phylum Chordata; class Actinopteri; order Characiformes; family Distichodontidae; genus Distichodus; species Distichodus sexfasciatus. The sequence goes on along the minus strand of JAVGVS010000039.1, from coordinate 2,554,238 downwards.
GTCCAACAAAAAATTAGAGTGTGTGACTTTTTTTTTGGCCGGGCAGTGTATGTTTTTGTGAACATGTTCTGAGATTGTTCAAGTTGTGAGAGATGGTTTTGTCATCAGTTTCGCTGGACTGCTGTAGGTAACCTTGAGCAAGATACTGTACCCAAACACTGCCTACGTTAGCTGCCCACTGCTTCTACACGGGTGGGCTAGAACCCAGAGGTCATATTTCATTTAGTTGCACTCAGTCAGTCACTTAGCAACGACCTGATATCGACTCGGAAACCCCTCGTAAATGCTGCATTAGCATGAGCGGCGGTCACTCTCCAACCTCTAAATGGCATCCTAGCACTGCGCTTGGGGTGTCGGACGCAGGCCTGTCAGTCCCCATCTCATTTCTCCTGCTGGTGAGAATAAGCTGGAGATGTTGGAACCTCGCTGTGCTTTCAGATCGCTACGAAATGGTCTGCAGTCAACCTGCGTGTCAGGATTCGTTAGCACCACAGGAGCAGACGACACCCGAAGGAGGAGGAAGGATGGTGGGATAGAAGAAAGAGGGAGGGGGGTCGTCTCGGTAGTGGAGCAGGAGAAGAAGGTAAAGCCTCCTGCATGGATCCAGTTGATTATCCTTCTCGTCCTTGTGATTAAATCAGAGCCTCGATTGGCCCAGCGCTACACACACACACACACACACACCAGTTATTCACACACGTTATTTCCTCCCTCGCTCATCTCTGGCTCTTCAGCCCCAAACAGGAAATGAGGGAATTGTATGGAAGGGAGAGAAAAATAAAAAAAACAAAAAGAGAGACTGGGGAGAAAAACATACATGGCTGAGTTGGAGAGGAAGAGAGAGCAGGGTGAGGGAGAGAGAGCAGGGTGAGGGAGAGAGAGTGAGAGAGAGAGAAGGGTGTGGGAGAAATGGGGAGAAAGTGAAAAATGGAGAAACAGCTGTAGAGAGAGAGTAAGAAATGTGGTAGAAAAGGATGGGGACAGAGCATGAGAAATGAGTGAAAGAAATAAATGAGAGGGAGAAATGGTTAGAGTGGAAAAGGGAAAGAAAGAATAGGAGACGGAGATAAAAATGGAGGAGAAGAGAAAACTCGGGAGATAGAGAACATTGAGAAAGTGAGCAAGAAACAGAGGAAAGAGAATGTCGGAGGAGAGAAGCGGCAGAGAAATTGAGGCTGAATGACAGAGAGAGCAGAGGTAGAGTAGGAGAGAAATGTTTAGAAAGAGAATATGGAGGTAAAGCTGGAGAGACAATGAGAAATGCAGAGAAAGAGAAAATGGAGATACAGATGGAAGGAGAACAAGAAATGTGGAGAAAGAAAGAATGAGAAATGCTGAGAAAGAGAAGATAGAGATAAAGCTGGAGAGACAGTAAGAAATGTGGAGAAAGAGAAAACGGATAAACAAGTGGAGAAAGAGTGAGAAATGCTGAGAAAGAGAAGATAGCGAGACAGCTGGAGAGAGAACAAAGTGGACAGAGCATGAGAAGAGAGAGAGTAAGAAATGGAGATGAGAGAGTGAAAGAAGGGGAGGGAGGGAGGAAGAGAGAGTGAAAGAGAGGAAATTGCAAAGAGGAAGAAAGAAACAAAAAGCAGTGAGAGACAGTAAGGGAAGAAAAAGCAAGGTGAAGGAAGAAAAGGAAGAAAGAATTGGTGGCTGGAGATGAAGTTTTGGAGAGGAGAGGAGGAGAGGGATGGAGGAGGAGGAGGAGGAGGAGGGGAACGCTCGCTCGCTCGCTCGCCCGCTCGCCCGCCATCTGGTTTTATTCCTACAGACAGACATGTTTGACATCAGCTCTCCTCTTAATGGCGTTGTGTTCTACGCCACCTGTATACAGAAGCTGCAATGTGTCGATTTGTATGCACTCGTTCCTCTGCCGTTGTCTCCAGACCTCCACCTGCCGACGCCGTTTAAACTCAGCTCCGCATCCTAATCGCCCCGGTGCCGCGGTACGGGCAGTTTGGGAGGTTTGGATGGGCCGAGCCCGGCTCACGAGCCAGAAGTGTGTGTGTGTGTGTGTGTTAGCTGTATGGTGGATGGAATTACCTGCTTATTGTCTGCATTATTTGAGGCCTGCTCTCTGATTCCCACTCGCTCTTTTCTCTCTCCCTCATCGTCTGCCTCTTGCTCTTTTTTTATTTTGCGCTCTCATGTTTCAGGTTTTCTCTCTTGCTCTCTGTTTCTCTGCCTCATTTGCTCTCTCCACTCAGTTCATCTTCTTCCTCTTCTAACTCTTTCTCCTTTTTCTCTCCCCCTTTTCTTTTGCTTTTATTGACTTCTTCATCCTTCACTCCAGCTCTCTCTTTCCTCTTTCACTCTCACCAATTCTCTCTCCATCCTTCCCCCATTTTTCTTCCACGCTCTTTTCCCCTTTTCTCTCTTCTCACGCTCCCTCTCCATTTTTCTCTTCTATTTTTTACCATCTCTCTCTCTCTCCTTTGTGACTCTCCACGGCAAAACCAGTCGCTTGTCACAACGGAGGTTTCCGAGAAAAACGACCGTTTATGTTGCGTGGGGTAAAATTTTGGATTTTTAGTTTTTAGTGTTTTGAAACAGTGGAAGGTCTATACTGTACTGTTGTGAATAAATTTAGCTGAAAAACTTACCCTTTCCATCCTAAAAACGTGACTTTCTTGAGGTGAGGAATTCAATTCCAGCAGAATGTTAAAAGTTTCTGTTTTGACCGCTCTACTTCAATATTTACGGTAAATCCACTGGTTGACTAGCGTGAAGATATTTCTCCGGAATCCATCTCCGTCTCCCGAGTTCAGTTAACCTAACGCAGGTAGGCTATCCGTGTGGCTGTAAATGCAGCGTAGGCTACCGTAAATACAAACATAGCCGCGACCGCACCAAGCGTCTGTGAGTGCTACGTCGATAGTCAACTTCAAAGGCAAATTTCTCCGTTTCTCACTTGGTGTGACAGGAGGAACCCGACTCCTTTGAATGTTGATATCTCAGTCATATGTCGTCAGATTCATTCCATATAGGTATCGTTTTGAAGCTTGATTTATGCCCTTTCATGAAAACATAACTCAATTTTGAAAATTTGCGACAAGTGACTGGTTTTGCCGTGGAGGGTCACATTTCTCTGCCTTATTTTCTCTCTCCAACTTCTTTCACCATTTCTGTCACTCACCCTCTCCAGCATCTCTTTCTTTCATTCCCTTGCTTCCCTATTTCTCTCTCTAGTTCTCTCTTTCTTCTCATGCTTTCTCAATTATTCTGTCTTTCTACCACATTTCCTGCTCTCTCCAACTCTTTTTTCCTCTCTTTCTCTGCCCATTTTCATCCTGCTTTTTATTTCTTTATCCTTCTCTTCAGCTGTCTTTCCTCTTACGCTCTTACCAATTCTCTCTCCATCCTTCCACCATTTTTCTTTCACTCTTTCTTTTCCCCATTTCTCTCTTTCTCTCTTCTCACACTCGCTCCATTTTTCTCTGCCTCTCCTATTTCTCTCCAACTCTCTTTCTCTCTCTTTCTCCAGCAATGCTCTGCCTCATTCACTTTCTCCAACTCATTTTCTTTGTTTTCCCATTCATCTTTTAATCTCTGTCTTTTGATTTATTCTACAATTCTTTCTTTCCCTTTTTCTCTTCTTCTGCAGCATCTCTTTCTTTCACTCTCTTTCCTTCCTATTTTCCACTCTCCAGTTCTCTTTTTCTTCTCTTGCTTTCTCAATTTTTCTTTCTTCCACATTTCTTGCTCTCTCTCTCTCTCTCTCCCCCCGGCTCTTTCTCCATATTCCCCCTATTTCCCCATTCCTCTCTTCCTCACACCTCCGCTCTCTCTTCCTCCCTTTCCCCATCTCTGCTGTCTAGTGTTGTCAGGTTTTTCAACTGAAGGTCTTGTTTATTTTTTCAAGAGAATTCTTAATATCTTTTCCTCTTTCTACCCTCCTTCCCTTCCATTGTTTGTGGGAAGTAAACTTTCCTGTGGATCGATCAGCATGCATATTTCATATTCTGTCTCGAGCACAGCCTCTTTGTTTTTTTTTCCCCCCTCTCACCAAGTTTTTAATTTATCCTCCCCTCTCGACACAAATTGGAGCGGTGTGGTAAATTGGGAACTGGTGGACAGGGCCTGCAGGGATCATCTGCCTCTTTCAGGCTCAGCTTTGTGTGTAACAGATTAGACTGTTGGAGCGAAAGTTGTTCTGACCTGACTGACTGAAGGAAAAAAAACATCTTTATTCTCCGAGCTCTCGTCTTGGTTTTGCTCTGTGGGCTCTGACTCAGTCTTGTTTCTCTGGCCATTTTATAAAACTATGCTGGTACGCTGAGCTATGGGGGATTAGCCGCTGATGATGATGTAAATAGAAGGCAAGGAAATCAAAAAAGAAAGTGCAACTTTTCATAGCAATGTTGATGCTAGAGGGGATAGAGTAAGCGATTTAATGGAATAAAAAATCAGTTTCATTAAAGGCAACATTTTCCTGCGTTAAAACTCATCGATTGCACATACCAGCATGCAACACGGTTTCTCTGTAGTTAATCAAACTTGCCAGACTGAAAAGTAAGAATGTGTCAAACCAGCAAATCTCCGACCGGGGATCTGTGGCAAACGCTTTTTGATCTAGAGTAAGGAGCAAACTTTTCCATCTCACTTTTAACCTTAAGCTGAGAGCAAGGTTTAAAAGCCCTTCGCTTTTACAAAAGTTCCTCTTTGCAGTCCAAGGAGACCGTTTTGCACTTGCGGCTGCCCTCTTCCCTCAGCACTTTTGAAAAATCAAGCTCCAAATGGCAAAATTAGCATCTTGCGTTATCCTTTTAAGTGATTCCTCATTGTGTATCTCCAAATCTCTCCTAAGCTTTGAAGCCGGTGTCCTGTCTGGCATTGTCCCGTCCCTGTGTCCCTCCTGCTGTGCTGTTCCGCCACGCTGGAGTCCCTCGGCTCCAGCTCATTAACCGTGCTCCTGACGAGCTCGCTGTGCATTAGCCTTCCCTGCCTGTCACCTCCATTTCCTTCACACAGTGACCAAATGTGGTGAGAGTTTAAAATCTAATTAGAGACAATAAAAGATGAAGTCACTGATGATAGCAGTATTTTAACTACCTACATGTTGTTTGTCCTGCACAGTCATCTTAGTCTGGCTGTAGTTCACTGAACTGGACTCTGGGTTCGAATCCTGACTCAAGCACTTCCATCGTTGGGTCCCTGAGCACGACTCTTAAGTTGCTCTCAAGGAGACTAACCCCAAAAATGAGGAAAATGGAAGTTGCTCTGGATAAGAGTGTCTGCTAAACAGAGGTGGAAAGAGTACTGGAAATTTGTACTCAAGTACAAGTACTGTTACATTGGTTAAAATGTACTCAATTACAAGTAAAAGTCCTGGTGTTAAAAAATTACTTGAGTAAAATTACAAAGTACTCTTCTCAAAAACTACTCAGAGTATTAATTACGTTTTAACCGATGGATGTTTCATTGCGTCGTCAATAGCAGGCATTCGATTCGATTCGATTCACCAGTATAAAATATCTATGTTCAAAGCACATTTCTCAGATGAACGAGGTATAGAAAGGCAATTCGTTTTGTAAATAAATGTAGATATAAAGCAGGAATTTTGTTTGTTAAAACAGTGACAAAAATGTTTTTGAACACATAGAACAGTTTAAACCAATACACTGCGAACAACAAGCAGCAGACACTTGTCCTCCGTCTTTTCTCCATCATTTTCACGGTTGACAGTGTTGTCTTCTGTCTCCATTTTGGCTTCTTTGTCTCCAAATCTTCAGTCTATAAATGAGTTTGTACTCCACTGTGTAGTACCTCCAGACACCTGTGCCTGCTGCTGCGGCCGAGTTTATTCTTTGCTTACGTCATAGATTAATTGGCGCGGTCGCAATTGCACAGCCTTATTGGCTGCAAAGATGCAGATGAAAGGTTTGAATATTAATTCAAATTGTGGGCGTACTCAGTAGCGACTTTTGATTTTATAAGTAGCGAAGTAGATTACATGGTGTAAATTGTACTCAAGTATGAGTAAAATTACACACTTGAAAAACTACTCATAAAAGTACAAGTACCCCAAAAATCTTCTTAATTACAGTAACGTGAGTATTTGTAATTCGTTACTTCCACCCCCGCTGCTAAATGCTGTATCTGTAAATCTATATACAAGTACTGTATACAGAGAGACGAGACGACATGGCTCTAGTTTTTGTTAGAGTATAAAGAAGGCGCATAGAATCAACATATATAAATAAATAAATAAATAAACTCTAATTATAAACTCTAAAGTAGAAAATTAAAATCTGCAATTTTGGTAACATGAGGTATTTTTAATATGAACAAATATTGTAACAGGAGACTGGTGGTGAAAACACTAACTTCTGCTATACACCAGAGGTATAACGATACATCAGTACGTCAATTCAGGGGTCAAGTCAATAGCATCGATCCACAATAAAAACATCAACCAGACGTTGTGAACATTGTGTACATTGTGAACAAACCACAGCACAGTACACAGTACACCACAGCCAAATGTGACCTCTGCATTTGACCCATCCGTGAAGGAGCAGTGCTTGAGGACAGTACCTTTCTCATGAGTACCTCGCTGGTACCTTTACTGATCCAGGGTTCAAACCAGCAGCCTTCCAATCACGGGGTGAACTCCCTATCTGTTACGCCACCAGCTGTCCCATGACTGGAAGTGATTGGGTTAAATCAGCATATGATCGCTGCTACTCTTGAGCACACAATAAGCTCATCGTATTCTGGTCGTATTCACATGTATTCACTTGGGGTGTGCAAAAAATTGAATTGAATCACGATACTTTCTCTGTCGATTCAAAATTGATTCATGTTTTTTCAACGTAATGCCGCTACTTTTTCTCCGACACAAGTTCAGCTCATATGCGTTACATTTAGTAAACCACATTTGATTCAGGGTAATTTTTGGTTGATCTGCCACAGTCAAATGCAAAAAGTAACTCAAAACAGCAAACTGGAAGCAAATTCATCTATGTATCGAATCGTGAGTCATTTATAAACTTCGATTCACTTATGAATCGTGAATCGAATCATGAGCCCAAGAATCGGAATCAGATCGTGGGGTTTTGCTGAATTGTACACCCCTAGTATTCACATTTTAACAACTGCTCATCCAGAGCGACTTGTCGTTTCCTAATTACAGCGATAGTTTCTCTGGAGCAACTTGGGCTCAGGGGCACAGTGGTGGTAGCGCTGACCGAAGGACAGAGCCGGATTTAAAGCTATGGACTTCTTGATGAGTATTCTGCCACTAGACCTCCTCCACCATCACATATTTAACGCTGAGGCAGCAAGTGTTCATCTTTTGTGCTGTATTTCCTAAAGATATCTTTAAACTGTCATTCCATATTTCCCTCTATGTACGCATTGTGGGGATTTAGCCCTCTAAGTAGCTTTTCTGATGATTAAGTGCAAATAAAGAATGCAGTTCTCATCACTTTCTAAAAAAGTTTTTATTTTTAACAGAGGCCCATCTCTCTGCCAGAAAAGTTAAACACTTTTTAGCAGCAGGCACACAGCGTTTTCCAGCGACCGTTTCTGTTTTGGAAGAGGCTGAAAGCAGCCATCTTTTAGGAAAAGTAGAGCTCCTGTTCCATATAAACTGATGTTAAAGGTGAAAGTGAGTGATTATTTGTCATTGTGAACACAGCACAGCACATGGTGCATCATAACCAAAGTGTATTTGACTCATCCGTGAAGGAGCAGTGGGCAGCTAACATGGGCAGCAGCTGGGGAACAGTGCTTGGGGACGGTACCTTGCTCATGAGTACCTCACTGGTGCCTTTACCGGTCCTGGGATTTGAAACGGTGACCTTTTGATCACAGGACGAACTGCCTAACCGTTACACTACCAACAGCCCCACATGTTACGGTAAGTTTTCATTTTGTATCGATGCTGTGGGTTTGTTAATCAGTCAATCGATGGATCGTTACACGCCTGTTTCTCGATACCTTTTGATTGGGGTGTGTATGTCATACCCTGGGTCTCAATTTCTGGGAGGATCAATGTGGGACTTGTCAGGACTGAGTGCAGAATGGTGTGGTACAGTCCAGAGGAGCTGAACCGCTGGCCTCGGCGCTCTTAATCAATACAGTAATCATTTCTACTCTGTTCCGGGCCCTCGGGGGTCGACCACGAGCGCTTCTCTCCGCTCTGCTGTCAATCTGCGGAATAGTTGGACGGGAGAGGAAGAGAAGAAATGGCAGAGGATCAGAGGGTGTATTTTATTGCCTGTGAGTGTGAGACAGAGAGGTGGAAGAGTGTGTGGATTTCCCTGAAGAAGCGCCAAGAGTCGGAGTGTGTGGGCGAGAGACGGGCGAATAGACGCGGCGTTCTGTCTCCACAGTGAAGTGGCGCTGGTGTCTTTGCTCTTGTGCGTTTGACCCGCCCCTGTTAATTACCTCTTTAATGTTTCGTCCTCGTTAATGATGTTTGTGCTCTCTGAGGCATAGCAGTGCACACGGAGGAGGAGAGAAGGAGAAAGAGGGGTAGAGAGAGAGAGAAGGTTGGAAGAGGGAGTGGGATTAATGTTGCAGGGCAGTGGGTTGGTGGAGGGCTTTTCAGATGACGGAACTCAAGGGCAAAGGTTTTTCTCTTTTTACGGAAACTCTCTACACTGCATGATTTTGGTAGAACAATAAAAGGAAATTTCCCCGCAGAGCGAAGCCTTGGACAGCGCTTTAGCTCTCAGTGAATTCACCGTTTAAGACGTTTCATACAGCTCCTGTTCATTAACGGAGTGCAGTGGTGGAATCTCACACAGCGTTTAAAAGTCAGGAGGGATTCACCACCGTCAGTTGTGTAGCTCGGCCTGAATTTTCCTGGGCGTGCACACACTACACATGCATGCCACACAACACCACACACACACACACAAAGACGCACTGGATTCACAACACACACTGAGCAGACCCTCAACACACCTCCCACAACAACACATCCTCTAAAATACACATGACCCAAATCTCACGAATACAAACACACCAAAACTAAACTGCACACCACACCAAAAACAATAGTCCAACACACACCAAACCACAAACCACACTAAGACATAACCAGAAAACCCTAATACACACCCTCACCCCAAACAGGAGACCAGCACACATCAAATCACACACTCTCACTCCAAAACAGTAGTCCAACACACACCACACTAACACACCACCCGAAAACCCTAATACATGCCCTCACTCCAAAACACGCACCAAACCGCACACCACACTAACACACCATCCATAAACCATAATACACACTCTCACCCCAAACAGGAGACCAGCACACACCAAATCACACACTCTCACTCCAAAACAGTAGTCCAACACACACCACACTAACACACCACCCGAAAACCCTAATACACACCCTCACCCCAAACAGGAGACCAACACACCACACTAACACACCACCCGAAAACCCTAATACACACCCTCACCCCAAACAGGAGACCAGCACACACCACACACCACCATAAACTATAATACACGCCTCACCCCAAACACAGGGACTAACACATCAAGTTTACATGTCATCCCAAAAACAGTAGTCCAACACACCACACTACATACTCACCCAAAACCCTAATACACACCTCAATCTCTAAACAGGAGACCAGCACACACCAAATCACACACTCTCACTCCAAAACAGTAGTCCAACACACACCACACACACTAACACACCACCCAAAACCCTGCACACACACCTCCTCACCCCAAACAGAGACCAGCACACACACCACACTAATACACCACCCATAAACCACACACACCCAAAACATGCACCAAACCGCACACCACACTAACACACCACCCATAAACCCTAATACACACCCTCACCCCAAACAGGAGACCAGCACACACCACACTAACACACCACCCGAAAACCCTAATACACACCCTCACCCCAAACAGAGACCAGCACACCCCTAAATCACATTAATTTCACTCAAAAACAGTAGTCCAACACACACCACACTACACACCACCCAAAAACCCCACACACACCCACACAACAAAACAATCCCCGATATACAGTAAAACACAATGTACTAACACATGCAAATGCCACACAAACACAGCCAACTGTACACTACACTAACACATACCAAAAAAATCTAACCAGCACACCCCAAAACATCTAACCTGTACACACCCGCTGCACACCATATTAACACACAAAACCTTTCATGCTAACACACACCACAATGGTGGTGCAGAAACAGCACACACATATGTGGTGTCTGTCTGATTGTACTGTGTGTGGTAACAGAGCCGTGACCACTGGGCGTAATGGTTTTGGCTTCTAGCTGCCGCCGCTTGAGCCTGACAGGTGATCATCTTTATTCTGACATTACCACACTTCACCGCCCTCGCCTGCTGAGATGGGGCCATTTATTCAACACTCACCCCATCTCCCTCCGGCCCTTTAATGCTTAAACAGTTTCGGTAGCGGTTAGAACCGTAGACCACCGACGAGTTGAGGTGACTGTGGAAGTCCGTCTCATCAAGGTGACCAGCAGGAGAGACGGACTTGCCCATTACTGTATTCATTTGATTTGTCTGGCATCATTTCGAGCGGTGCTCTCGTTTCTCACTCCGCCTCGGCCCCCGGGATGCTCAGGAGTCAATCGTTCCTCCTGCTCCCACATCTGATGGATGGTCTGCACTCATCCGCGGCCCGTCCCTCTCTCTCCGCTCCGATGATATGAGTAAACTCACTCTGCGAATATTTCCTGAGAGGGTGCCTGTGGTTGCAGAGACAAATGACTGACGGAGAGGATAACCGGCTTTTTCCTGCCTCTCACCAAGATTTAACGCGGCTTCATTTTTTTATAATTCTCGATACTATTTTGATTCTGATTCTATGGCCTTCCGGGAAATTTTGGCCAGGAATTAAATAAAACTTTCAAAGTTATCTCAGATGATCGCAGGTGAACTGCGCCCCAAGATAAATTCAGATCCGACACTGCTGTCTGACCTTTATAACTGCAGGCAGTAGTTAAGCACCATAATAGTAAGGGAGTTTGCCCTGTGATTAGAAGGTCACTGGTTCAAACCCGTACTGGTAAAGGTACCACTGAGGTACTCATGAGCAAGTTACTGCTCCTTCACGGATGGGTCAAATGCAGATATGACATTTGGTTGTGGTGCGCTGTGGTGTGTTCACAAAGACAAATAATCACTCACTTTCACTTAATTGTGTGTTGCACTGCCTTTTGTGTACCCTTAGATGGTGGTCTAAGGGTCAACACGCTCGTTTCTGGATCAAGAGGTCATGGGTTTGAATTCTACCTCCAGCACTACCACCTTTGTGTCCCTGAACAAGACCCTTAACGCCAAGTTGCTCTGAAGGAAAACTGTCACTGAAATCAGGAAATGGAATTCGCTCTGGATAAGAGCATCTGCTAAATGAAAGTGAGGGATTATTTTGTCATTGTGAACACACCACAGCACAGCACACAGTGCACTACAACCAAATGTGACTCTGCATTTGACTGTGAAGGAGCAGTGGGCAGCTAACAAGGGATGGTACCTTGCTCATGAGTACCTCAGTGGTAACTTTACCGGTCCTGAATTTTAACCTGCAACCTTTCTGATCACAGGGCGAACACCGTACCGTTACACCACCAACTGCTCCAAAATGTCATAAATGTGAGTGGATGTTCTGTCTCTCCACTCACATGCAACCATCACTCCCTAGATTTATCTCAGCTCACGTTTCATAATTCCACTATGGCTCGCCGGTGGACTTTTTGGCACTGGAAGTAAATAAAACTTTCATAGCATCTCAGATGACTCCAGTGGACCCCCGTTCCAATAAGGGACAGTGCTTCTCTCCTAAGATTGAGCACGCTTCACTTTTCATCATTCCACTTTACAGTTCCATTATACTGTTTCATGTTGTTCTATCACTAGAGAGAATAGAGGAGCAAGAGAGGAACATATTCCTTGTACGTTTTATAACCTACTTGGAAAATATCTCTGATACTGTTCCCATGGTTTACCTGTGGACTTTTTGGCACTGGATGTAAATAAAAGTTCCACAGCATCTCATATGACCTCAAGACAACTCCAGATCAGGACATTTCAGTCTTATTTTTTGAACTGCAGTTCTAATTGTGTGTTGCACTACATTTCAGGTACTTCAAAGGTTGCAAATTGCTCTGAGTAATGTCTGGGTGAGTTCTGGGTGGCGGTGTGTGGGTGGCAGAGACAAATGACTGAAGAAGAGGACATTCTGTCTTTCACTAACACCGCCTTTCTTTTTTCTTACATTTATCTGGGCTCACGTTTCATAATTCTACTACGAGTTGCCCCTGGACTTTTTGGCCCTGAAAGTAAATAAAACTTTCATAGGATCTCAGATGACCCTAGTGCATGCGGAACTGCTATGTTATGGACAATGTTTCTGTCAAAAAGATTCTGCTGACATACTCCCCACACAAAACCGCACGCAACACACACCAAAAACAACACACACACCAAGTCATTAATTGCTACACACAAACCCCACCTAACAGCAACTGCACACCACACTAACACACACAACACCCTGTTTCATGGATCTATATTTGTCTGTATTAGTACAACACAGGGCAGTGGTAGCGTGAATGTTGAGAATTTCGTCGCCATTCTCTTCTTGGACCTGTAAGGGTACCACTGAGGCACTATGAGCAAGGTACGGCTCTGCCACTGCTCCTCGGGTGGCGATAAAAGCTGCAGAGGTCACATTGCGTTGTGGTGCAGTTTGTGCTGTGCCGTGTCCACACTGACATTTTACTCACTCACTTTAATTCACTTTTAATTGATTTTAATTCATAAGAGAGACATTAATAACTGGAGGCAAACGCCTTGTACGTTTTACACCATCTGCAAAAAATCATCTCAAATGATCCCAGTTGAACTGCTCATCGCTAAGACATTCCAGATCTGGGATGATCCCAAAAGTATAGTTACAACGTGATATTGCTAATGAACACAATGTTAGTTGCTAATGTATGCTATGTTTGTTGCTAACGTACGCTATGTTAGTTGCTACGTACGCTGTGTTTGTTGCTAACGTACGCTATGTTAGTTGCTAACGTACGCTGTTGTTAGTTGCTAACGTACGCTATGTTACGTTAACGATGCTGCGTTAGTTGCTAATGCACGCTTATGTTAGTTGCTAATGCACGCTGGTGTTAGTTAAGCACGCACGCTTTGCGTTAGTTGCTAACGATGCTATGTTAGTTGCTAATGTAACGCTTATGTTAGTTGCTAACGCGACGCTATGTTAGTTGCTACTGCACGCTTATAAAGAAGGCTAACGATATGCGTTAGTTGCTACGTACGCTTATGTTAGTTGTTAATGCATCGCTATGTTTGTTGCTAACGACGCCTATGCGTTAGTTGCTAATGCACGCTTATGTTAGTTGCTAAATGCACGCTTATGTTAGTTGCTAACGTGAGGCTATGTTAGTTGCTAAATGTGACGCTGTGTTAGTTAACGACGCTATAAGTTAGTTAAGCAACGCACGCTATGTTAGCTGCTAACGACGCTTATACATTAGTTGCTAACGTGACACTATGTTTGTTGCACCCCTGGCATTTATCCATTTTTGCACTTATTAATTGTGTATTGTACTGGGTATTAATCTGTTATTGAAATTACTGCCCATTTTCTCATGACTCACTGCAGTCTTTCTTGTATATATTTTCTGTGTATGTAAATGCTTGAATATGTTGGACATTTACGTGCATTTATCAGACGCCTATCCACAGCTACTTCCGTTTTTTAATTACACTGGCAAGCTCCCTGGAGCAACTAGGGATTAAGAGTCTAGCTCAGAGCACTGAGGTGGTAGTTTACATTTATACAAGGAGGGCAGTTCTGTGCTGCAGGGGCGTGAATCTGGGAGGCTTATTATCCAACATGGTGAGTTACTTCTTGACTGAGGCCAGATATCGATGTTCTGGAGTCAAGGATGAGGATAACCTGTTGGATGCTGATCATGAGGATGGAAATTGGCCGGGTCCTGGCTTAGACGCTGTGTCTGCCTAGGCCACAATGCTTCCGCTGAGAGCGGTCAAAACTTCCAGAGCGCTTTCTCTTGGCGCTTGTTGTTGCTAAGGTTACAAGAAGCCGGTATTGGGAAGTTCCGTTCGTTCCTTCCTTATTTAATGTGTTTCTTTTGAGATCACTAGTTTAGTCGAGTAAGATGGAGAGAAATCGTGATTCAGTATTAGCGGCAGTGTTTCTAAAATAGGCCACTAACATGTCTTCTAGGATTTCCAGAATGGTGCATGAAATAAACTTTGTTAAATATTGGAGAGGGCACTAATTTATGTGTCCCGCCTCTTTTCCTCAGTTTATTATTGGCTAGCAAGAGAGGGCGACATTGATTTGAGGAGCAGCGCTATTCTAAAAGCGTAACAGATTTTTTAACTTGAAGTGCTCTGAGCGCGGCACAAAACCTATGGAGCAGCAGGCGTAACGGCAGGTGTGTTTGCAGACTGAAGGTCGTAGGCTGGAATCCAGGACCGCAAAGTTACCGGGCGCATAGCTGCTGGCCAGTTTCTTCATGGATGGGTCAAATGCAGAGGTCAAGTATTTGGTTGAGGTGCACTGTGTGCTGTGTTGTGGTGTGTTCACAATGGCAAAAGAACCTGGGATTCAAACTGGTGGCCTTCTGATCAGAGGGTGAACACCCTAAGTCATTCTAGATGAATTATGTCCATAAATTTACATTTTAAAAACGCTATACTTGTAATAAATATTGAAATGTATACAGTATATTGCAGGAAAAATATGACTTGGACTTTGCCTCTGTATCCGCAGCACAAATATCATTATAAATTGTTTTAATTCTGGGTCGAGGTGAGACGACGCCTTCTTACCTTGTGGAAACTTGGGAAATTTATGAAAATGTTGAGTTCTGAACTTTATCTCGATTTCTCTTCCCTCCTAATCTGTTTCTAGAGTTGAACACCTTGCACATTTGGGTTGTGTATAATTTTGCTGTGTAATTAGCACAACTAATGGTTTGCAGCCGAGGAATGCACTTTATGAGAGATTATACTGGCCGCAAATTGATTTTGCGGTGGAAGATTTCAAAACTACCGAGTTTTTAAATACTGCTCCTTGATGACCTTTACAGAGCAGGTTTATAGCACGAGGTGAAGGAAGTGAGATTCCAGAATTGATGAAAAATTGTCGTAATCTTTTTCTATGTGAGTTTTGGTGATGTATTAAACAGAAAGCAGCTCATTTCTAATACGTTGGACATGCTGGATCTACTTTAACATGCTCTTTATGATTTAACTATAACTTTTTCACTCTCTCTCCCCATCACTCTTTTCTTCCTCCCCCCCCTCTTCATTCCCATCTCTGTCTTCTCTTTCCTCCATTTATCCATCTCCTCTCTCTTTTCTCTCTTTCTTCCCTTCCCTCGTTCCTCTGTCTTTTCTCTCCTTCCTTCTCTTTTGTGTCTCTGTATTTCCCTCCATTCCTCTTCTTCCCACTCTCCTCTGTCCCTCCTCCCTTGCCTCTCCCCATGTTCCCCTCCCCCCTGCTCCATCCCTCCTTCCTCTCTCTCATTATCTCACCCTCCTTCCTTTCCCTTCCCTCCATTCCTTTCCCTTCCTCATGTCTTTCTCAATCTTTCTCTCCTCCCTCGCCTTCTGTCCTCTGTCTTTCTCCATCCCATCCTCCTTTCCCCCTTCCGGCCCTCCCTCTCTCTGTCCCTTCCTCCCCCTCCCTCCTCTCTATCCTCCTGGTCCTTCTATCCTTCCCTTTTTATCCCCCTATCCTCCTTCCCTCCCACCTCTCACTCTCCACTTTCAGTATTAACATGGTGCTGCTGTGGACTGCTGGTGACATCTTCAAGACGACATACTTCGTGATCAACGAGAGTCCTGCGCAGTTCTGTGTGTGCGGCGGTGTGCAGATTTTGATCGACATTGCCATTCTTCTACAAGTGGGTTACTACGGACACGACTCCCGGGTCAAGCTGGGATGACCTTCCTGGAGGCCACAGTGCTCAGATCAGAACGACCTCCTCAAAAACAAGGGCTCCTCTGCAATCTGCATGTGCTTTTTTGGAATGTATTTAAACTTCTCAATTTATAAAAAATATTTATATTTTTACATCCGTGAGTCTGAGCTGTAGTTACGTTGCAGAGCACACACACGCACACACACACACACAGGCACTGAGTTGGAGCAGCTGTAGTATTGAGTGCTGTTTGGTGTAGAATGGCTATTCATATTTTATGCCATTAATCGCTGCATTTAAGATGATGCATCTTCCCAAAGCCGTGCCACAAACACTGTCTTATTTATTCATTACAGCCATTTAGGTGGTTCTTTGATGAATGGCACTTTCCTATTGTGAATTTTATAAATAACTCCGTTCTCGGCAGGCCGTGAGAGAAGCCCACAGCGTTTTTTCAGTGCAATTGGAGCTGGCAGGAGACTCCGGAGAGAGAGCGTGCCAAATTCATCTGCCACAAAAACTGTCCACAACGGCCACTTGATCGTTAGAGAGTTCCACCACCGCTGGATCTTCCCTCCATTCACTCTCCATCTTAAAAACTGCACCTGTCGTGGTGAAAGTGGCAAAAAAAAGCAGCTTTTAAATGGTGATGAGGCGTTAGTAGAATTGCTGCAATTCCACAAAGTTCCGCTTAAATAAACCGACAAGAAAGAGAATGTTGCCTTACAAAACAATCTGCTTTTGAGGCCCCGTACACACGTAGCCGGGTATTTATAAAAACTGGGTTTTTTTCCTCCTTTTGAGAAAATAACTTTGTACACATGAGTCCGTTTTCAGAAATATCTCTGTAAACACGAATCCGGATAAATATGCCATCAAGAGCTGCGTAGAAACATGTCAGCCAATCAGAAACTTGGACAGGACAGAAGCTCACGACATAGTGTGGCGTTCTTAACGTAGAACAATGTCATAACAAACTCGCCACCATTCAGAGGTGTGTCTGCTTCAGAACCTGCGGGGTCGTTGGGTTGAAAGCTGTATAAAAGCATGGCTTCTCCTCAGAGCACTGCATCTCCTTTACTCAAAAATAGCCTGAATAAGGGAGTGTCCGTCTTCAGTCTTCAGCCTAAACAGACGTCGCACACCTGACGCCAACGCATTTCCCTGTCACACATTCAAGATGATTCGAGATTTGTCACATGCAAATTATACAGGTACAACATGCAGTGAAATGTATCCTGATCCGCTCTTTGACTATGCAATTAAGGCAAAAATGTAAAAGTAAAATAATTAAAAAAATAATGCAAATAACAAGTAATAAATAACATTAATAAAATAACATTTATGGCGCTTTGAACCTAAAACCATACGTCCACACGTCATCACTCAAGCCAGAGTTTTCAGAAATCTATACTTTGGCCGGAGTTTTAAAAAATTGTCAGTGACTGAATCCTCTATTTACGTGTGGAAGCGCAACTGCACAAAAATATATGTTTTTATAAATTCTCGGCTACGTGTGTGCCAGGCCTTGGTAACTGGTTTAAATCAGGGCTGGGCGATATGACTTAAAATTACTATCATAGTTAATTGAAGTTTATCTCGATAACAATTAATAAACAGTTTTGTTCCTAGTTGGGTTTTTTTGTTCTCATATTTCACTGACAATATTAGTATAAATGTGTTCAGCTTACAGGTGGGATATTTATATTAATAATCACTCTCTGCGTTTCGTAGATGAATTGCCACTCGAAAGCGAAACCACACTCCAGCGTGTTGTCTGAACTTCCTGGTTAGCGTCTCCTCCGTGGCGTCTCAAAACAACAAAGACGCAAGTCCGGTCGGCTGCTGTGGTTTGCTCTTTCTTGCTCTGAAGTGTAACTCGTTCAAAAAAGCACAAGGATTAAGGTGAGGTTGACCGTACGCAAACTTCTGGGTCGAGCCAGCTTAAATAAACAAAAGCCCAGCTGTGAAGGATCACCTCGAAACAAGTGAGCGAATCAGCATTGAGGGTGACGTGCCACCATGATGTAATCTTTTAGATTAGAGGACACTACATGGACACACTGCTGCTAATATTTATTAGATCTAATCATCATGAACAAGATGACATCGATTAGACGTTCTGAATATCGTTTTTGATGAATTTTCGAGTCGTTACCCAGCCCTAACTTAAATCTGAATACTTAGAAACTTGCCACAATATTTAAAAATGAGTGTCTAATATAATAACTGTTCATTACAGTCTGTGGTTTTTTACGCTGTGGACACTCTGACCCTGTGCTGTTTATGGGTTAAGAGAAGGATGAGAACGCAGTGTGCCGACACAGTTCCGCCGATGCGAGCCTGTTTTTCCGAGCGTATTGATGGAACAGTATGACTGCTAATGGTCAGCCAGGAAAACAGCACAGACGTCGAAAACAGGGACGAGTGTTCCATCAGGAAAGCGTTCCGCCCCATTAAGCTTCACTTTACTTTGCACTGCCACTGCGAGTGAGGCGACATTGATCATTGGCCAGAATGGACAACTCCAACTCCAAATTTGTTCCCAGTGCCTGAGTTGCAGGGCTGACCCCTATGCGTTGCCTTAAAGTCCCTTCAGCTGTTCCCTGACACTCCGACTTGTTTTCTCTCGGCATGTTGCGTCTTCAGTGTTTCTGACATTGCGTTGCGATTCCTGTTTCCCTGATAAAGGAAAGTGAGGGCGTGTATGTGCTAGATGCTGATATTGGGCCTTATTCATCAGTGTTCTTAATGTTTTGCACATTAAACTTTTACATCCGTGCAGTACAATTTGTGTAAGAGAACTCTGCAGCTTTTTTTAGGTTCTGTCCTGACCTAAAACAAATCCCAAATAAGAAAACTAGAGATGCACCGATCCAACTTTTTCATTTCCGATACCAATGCCGGTACCTGGGCTTTGGGTATCGGCCGATCTCGAGAAATGCTCCGATACCAGTTTTTTTATTAATAAGTTGTGTGTTTCTCTGTGAAGAGGAGACCGAAGTTATTCTGTTATGCTTAAGGAAATACTTGACTTAAATACTAACTAAAACAATATAATAATTACACACATATGTATATGCTAAATTATTTATTATTAAAATAATATCTAAAAAAATTAAACACAGTTGTGTAATTTAGTGTCGGTCCCTAATCCTGCGGCGCTAAAACCATCAGGAACACAGAGATTGCGAGCGAGAGCTGCTGGTGTTGTTAAGGAAATTAAACAGTATAATCTTGTGATTTACTTTTGGGGTTGTAGTGTGTTGTGTTGCTTGTTCTGCTCATTGTCATATCAATATGTAGGAATTAGCGCGAATGTCGAACAATAAACCAGCTTTACTGCAGCAACACTTCCCATGCAGAACCAATTATGTGTGACCGCATGCGCAAAAATAGAAAAAGGTACAATTTACAGATTGGCTCCATAGATCGGCCCAGTGCCACCGATACCCCATCAAGTTATCGGACCAATATACTGATCTAGTTATTTGAGTCGTTATCGGACCGATATACAGTCCACGTATCGGATCGGTGCTGTCTCTAAAGTCTTTGTGAAAACTGTTAAGTGGGTTTTAAGAACAAATTTCTTCTTAAGAACAGTTGGTGAACGAGGCCTATTGAGGTATTTTCCCCCCATTTTTACGCCATTAACTTTAATTTCCCGAGCTGTGTGTGTGTGCTTATTTGTCCTACGCTAGTGTGAACCCCCTCCCTCCGGGCGTTGCATAAGTGGCTGAGTGTGGACGCGGTAGAGCTCAAAAACCAGCTGTCCCCTCGTTATTAACACAAAGTCCTGTACGTGTGATGCTGTCCCTGTACAAAAACAAAAGGACATCTGAAATGCAGCGAGGTGCTATTTTAAGGGGTGTTACGGTCCCGTGGACGGCGTGCATTGTTCCCCTCATCACCCAACTCTCATTCTCGTTTACCTCGTTTTTATTTCTCCACACTGTTTGACTTTCCAGGCTATTGATCCATACTACATGCTTATGCAACAAAATATATGGCCATGTACGTTTCTTAAAGCTGTTATAGCCAAAGATGTTCACATGTGATGTAATGTTTACCAGGGGTGCCCAGTAGAGGTCGACCGATATTGGGTTTTCAGGGCCGATATCGATACCGCTTATTGCTTGTTAACGGGGCCAGAAACTGATATTTGGAACCGATATGCAAAAAAAAAAAGAAAGTGTGTTATAATTTTGCATTTTACAAACAACAAGCTCAGCTGAAACGCTCCTCTCTCCTCTTCTCCTTCTCGGAGCTTCACGCTGCGCTCGTGTGGTGTGGGTTACAACAAGACTTCAGCATTGACTGCCTACTACTCGTGTGACGTATAGCCAATCAGAGACTGTTGTGGTCGGGTCATTAAATGAAGGGTCGAGAGCAAACGGCACAGAGAGGGAATATTGGTGTAATATTGGTGGTAGTACAAATTAAACACCAATACCGATAATCAGCAAAATGCCTAATGTCGGCCCCCCGATAATCGGCCCCGCCTATAAGCGGTCAACCCTCACTGCACACACAATATGCTCAAAAAATCCATTTGGATTGTATTGCTCCCTTTCATTGGGAGCTGGACTGTGGTCTTCTCCTGTATCAGTTTTGTACAAGCCAGTATTATGATAATCATAATTAAAGTGCCCCTATTATGCTTTTTCAAATATGATCTTTCATGCAGTGTGTCATGTAGCTGTATGTGAACATAAACTATCTGCAAAGTTGTGACGCCGACAGTGCACGATAAATGAAGTTTTTGTCTATCAAAAAAAAGAGTCGGCTCACATTCGCCTAAACGAGTCGTCAGCAATTCGAATCTTTTTCTGTTACGGCCACACGTCACAAAGTAACGTATTTGAATAATGTCCGCCCACGTTCTACGTCACGAACAACGTGCCCGCCCACAAACACTCACCACTGAGAAACGTCCTGCTCCAGTCGTGCTTGCGGAACAGTTTCTTGTCGATGTGCCACTTCAACCGTTTCATCGTCAGACTCCGGCTCGAATTGATAGGGTAAAATCGAGGCCATCTTTTCTATGTATTGACAGGTTTCCAGAGCTATCGTTCAGTTATGGCAATGGGCGTTTCGTTTTCCGACACACTCTGTAGCGGTAGACCAATCATAAAGGACTGCGCCATCTGACCAATCACAGCAGTGAGGGCTCACGGAAAGGAGGGGTTTAGACAGACTGATTCTTCCAACTGCTTCACACGAGTCGTTTACGAATCATTTAGAAATGGGGTAAAATTATATCTATTTTTGGAGAAAACTAAAGTGTTTTTTGACCTTGCGTACATGTAAACCTGTTTTAAGAGACTCATAGAACAATATTAGCAACCTTTAAAATGGCATAATAGGGGCACTTTAAAACAATGTATTGTTCGGTCCTGATGTACACAGGAGTGTGTAATAATTATGTCATTCGTCGTGCATGAGCGCCGGACGGCTTCGCGGAAGCGTCAATGACGAGCGCCCTGACGCTCCATCGTGTGTGTGATGTAATGTGATAATGCCCGTGTAATGTTTCCTTAATTGTCAACACTCCATCAGTCCTCTGCCTCTCGTCACAGAGAAGCCTAGCAGACACTCTAAAGCAACCCGAGCCTTGTTGATGGTCTTTACTTCTGGAGATGAATTTGTTGAGGTGCCGGTATCTGTACGGGTTTGTGTTGGTGTTGTATTACAGTGGCTTGGATCACAAACTCAAGGATGTGTTACTGAACATCAATAAAGTGAGAGATTATTCAGGGAAGAGCGTGTGTAAGAAGAATGTTTTCTCGTGTGCATGTGGGTGATTTTTAAAAATCATTTTTTAATGCATGGATTTGCAGTGTAACATCTTAGTGCACACACACACACACACACACACATCTCTGTCTCTCGTTGTACATTTGTCACTGAGTAAATGAAAGCATTCAGCTCCGGGTGGTGTGTGTATCTAAAGCAGCTGTCAGTGAGCCAGACAGATCATCGTCTTTTATACTGACATTACCATACTTCACGAGTCCATGAGAGCGCTGTATGCACGCACTGATATTGGTAATGCCCTTTTATTGGCAGTGGCCACTCAGAACTACATCGTTCTTCATGCGGCGGTGCCAGTATCGAACGCTGGCTGCTTATGAAATATTTAAAGGTGTGGGAAGGCTTAGATTATGCATGAGGGACAAGGTCTGTTGGATACTTGCCCCAGCCGTTAATCGAAGACCCCCTGCATTAATGATATAATACAGTCAGGCGCCATGATGACTGCTGGGATTTTGGGGCTTTAACCTCCTCTCTGGGCTAAGCTTGGAGGATATAGAGCAGCCCTCGTGTAAAAGAAGGGTCACCGAAAGATGGATTGAGCCGTTCCTTTTTCTCCCGCTTCCCCCCACCTTCTTTTAAGCACAACGGGGCCTGACGAATGACTTGGAACAAGGTGAATTTGAGTTAAAACAGCCTGACATAACGCCGAGTTTCACAGAACTGGAGGCAAAGTTCCTGAGGGTACACAGACGTACTCTATAATAATATCCACATTTACTGAAATTGCACATAAAATTGTCAGAGTAATTTTTACGATCGCAGTCCGAGACAGTAATAAGCGCAGTGTGAAGTACTGGATGAACCTCCCTCTCCCTCTCTCTCTATTAGACCATAATTGCATTTTTTTTTAACATGACTGCAGGGAAGGGCAGTGCAAGTTCCTTGCTTAGGTCATGACTCGATGCGATGTTTGCGTTTGATATATGTGTGTGGGTGAACTCTGTGACCCAATGTAAGACTGTGTTTAATTTGCTCATGTCAGTAACTATCCGTATTCCTATTTAGCTTTTTCTACTGAGAAATGGGCCCCGTGATCGGAAGGTCGCCAGCTGCCCCCAAAAACTGCCAAAAAATGACCCACCGCTCCTTCATAGATGGGTCAAATTTAGAGGTTACAGCTGTGCTGTGGTGCATGACAAATAACTATTCACTCACTTTCAAATGTTTTGGTAACTTAACATCATGTCTCTTTTATGTTTGCATGCAGGTGGCTGTGTGTTAGGACCATTGTAACTAAAAAGAAAATAATAATTGGGACTGAGGCAAGAAATTCCAGGATTAAAGTCACTAAATTATGAGAAGAAACATGGCCAAGCGGGCGGCACGGTGGCGCAGTGGTTAGCGCTGCCGCCTCACAGCGAGAAAGTCCTGGGTTTGAGCCTCGGGTCGGCTGTAGGGTCTTTCTGTGCGGAGTGTGCACGCTCTCCCCGTGTTCGTCTGAGTTCACTCCGAGTGCTTTCCTGCCACAATCCAAAAGCGTGCAATATAGCTTAATAGGCGAATCTAGATTGGCCCCGTAAGGGGCAACTGAGAGTGTTTGTGTGAGTGTGTATGCCCTGCGGAGGGTTGGTTCCCAGCTCACGCCCATAGTTCCCGGGATAGGCTCCGGTCCACGCAACCCGGATAGGGATTAAGTGGTCCAGATAATGAATGAATGAATGAATGAATGAAACTTGGCCGAGCGTTCCCATTGTAAAGCCATACATTTGTCAGCCTTGAAAGTCCTGTCTAGAGCCGAAACGATTGTTTGAATAACTCGAATAATTCGATTACAAAAAATGGTCGAGGCAAATTTTCTAGAATCGAAGCTTCGTTTAAGTCATTTTATTCGCTACAGCATGTGCCGCTTGTGTTTCACACAGACGCTTATTAATGACGCACAATATTTTCAGCGGCGCGATCAAGACGAGAATAGATCCCTCTGTATGTGAACGTATTTGTGAGATACTGTGTGCACAAAAACAGAAGTAAATGCGTAAAAACACATAAATGACATTCTTTGCGATGTAAACACGTGCACTGTGTTTGTGAACGCGCGAGCGCCCGCGTAAGCGCCATTACTCGCTAAAACGCTCTGTTTCCGGCAAAACGTCCCCTTTATTACAGAGAAAACACATATTTTAGCTGATAAATAACCACAACAACCAGTGTTCCACTCACAATACAGGATTTATTGAGATTTTCCCATCAATTTTTTCATAGTTCGTTCCTGAACGTGCTGAACCCTTTATTGTGACGCGGCTCCGTGGCGTGCGCGGGGGATTGTGGGAAATGCAGTTCTCTTCCAGAAAGGCCAAAAGCAACTCATTTTACCGGCCAAATTGGATCAAAATGACCCTTGAACTTCATGTTTCTTCATTTTCAATTGAATACAACATAAAGCGTCTATGACTAACTTCTACTCACAGCAGAATAAGCCTAATAACAAATGTATTGTCTTTTTTTTTAAAAATGTATCCAATTACTCGCTTAATCAATAAAATAATCGATAGATTATTCGATTACAAAAATAATCATTTGTTGCAGCCCTAGTCCTGTCTTTACAATGTCAGAGATTATTCCAGTTGCTCATAAAATATTATCTTCAATGTCTCCAATATTCCATTGTATGTAGGAGACAGGTTAAAGGTGTTACATGCAGCATTCCGACGGTGGTGAGATGTACGGTGCTGGGCAAAAGTCTTGAGTCACTCCTCAGTTCTCCATATGTCGCTAGGACAGTGAGAGAGTAGGTCAGTCAGTCATTATCTGAACCGCTTAATCCCAACTGGGATCACGGGGGAACCGGAGCCTATCCTGGGAACTTGCGGGCACAGGCAGGGAACAACCCTGGGCAGGCGCCAACACACCGCAGGGCACACACACTCACACCTTGCGGAGGCCAATTTAGAGTCGCCAATTAACCTATGTTGCATGCCTTTGAACCGTGGGAGGAAACCGGAGCACCCGGAGGAAACCCACGCGAACACGGGGAGAGCGTGCAACTCCACACAGAAAGGCCCTACGGCCGTCCCCGGGGCTCGAACCCAGGACCTTCGTGCTGTGAGGCGGCAGCGCTAACCACTGCGCGCGCCACCGTGCCGCCTGAGAGAGTAGGTATAGTGATTTATTGTCACGTGTAAATATATCTACTACAACTAATATTGCTCAACACTACATTAATAACAATAAACTGTAATGTCCGACTCTTTGGAAACTAAATATGTTCTCAAGACATTTACCAGGTACTCTACGCCTACATCTAAGTAAGATCAGGTCATGACGCAAGCCGGACCATCTCACCATCACCGTCACCATCTTCACATTGCAGCAGTGTGTGTCCAGTATCTCTCCTAAGAACATATACACTTGACATTTAATGCATCCGACCGTAATCGGATGTGTCAGGTCACGATGAAAGGTCAGGTGTAACGAGGACTTTAGTGGAGCGATTACAGAGCTGTAAGATTAATGCTTTTTTTTCCCCCCCAAGAAATAACAGAGTTTGGTCCTGCAACCTTTTGTAGTCGTGTGTATATCGGGATGAAAAGAATGAGTTTCATTTACTCTAAACACTGGTAGTCAACTGCCACAGGGATGTGAGACATGTAATGCAGTTAAGGAAGCACAGCCTTTTATCTTGTGTTTGAGTGTCTGTGTGTGTGTCCATAGCAGAACGATATGTTTGGTGTTGTGTTTCAGAGCACATCAGCTGATGTAAGCGGAATTGCACTCAACAGGATGTGGTTTGTAAGTGTTCATTTCTTCAAAGTGTGTGTGTGTGTGTGTGTGTGAGTATTATGGAATGGTAATGCATATGTGGGGAGTAGAAACATGATCTTTAGTGCTTAATGTTCACTGATGGAGGTGCAAAGGTTATACAATGCCCTTAGAAAATTTGCCCCAAAGATGTGGATGTGTGTGTCCATTAGGAAGTCACTGTGACATATACGCAGTGACTATTTGCCACAGGGACTAGATTTTTGATATTTAGTGCTCAATCTGCACTGATGGGGGTCCAAAGGTTATGTAATGGCCTTAAAATTTGCCTCTTGGTCAGCGTCTATTATTGTGGTGGGAGTGTGTGGGGGGTTTTCTGTTGTTTTTTTGTGGTGTGGTTGTTTTGGAAAGATGCTCAATGATTAAAGCTGGGATTTTTTTTCTTTAGGATGTGAAAATAATTGAAGGAAACACAGATGTTACAGGCTGGAAGGGTCAAAATCAAACAACACAAAAATGCTTTGAAATAATATAAACAGAAGTACAATAGTCATGGGCATGATCACGTCGATTACAGGTTCTGAATATTAGTTTGGATTAATTTTTGATTAATTGTCCAGCCATAGTTCCTGGTATTTAACCTCTAGTAGGGTTGTCACCTTGTTGACACGCCCTGTCGTCCAACAAGTTGTTAGGGTCACACAGCAGTGTGTTGGATGGCACGGTCAACCTTGGTCAGTCAAGATGTGATGGCCACATGAGTCCAGCTGCAAGACATTTGTGGGTCTTTTGGCCCTGTATGCCTCTAGGGTCTCATTTAAATCACTCGTTAAGGGATCTCAACACTTTTAGTTGGCTTGTAACTGGTGTTTTATAATTGGTGTTGTAAGCCACCAGCTCTGTTCAGCAATGGACATAGATGACCTCCTTCACTACTCTCTCTAGCTATCAATTCAATCCTAATTTATTTGTATAACACTTTTACAAAACATTACCACAAAGCAGCTTTCGATATAACCGACCCAAGCCCCTAATGAGCAAACCTAAGCGACAGTGGCAAGCATAAAAATCTCTGTAGTAAACAGGAAGAAACCTTTAGACTACCCAAGACCCAGAAGAAGTTCAAGAACTCCCTGCTAATACCAGATGATGAGAACTCTGTAATACCCAGGTAAGGAGCTGGACTCTTCAGACTCTATGGATTTGAACCGAATCCATTCATCATTCATTCATTCATTTTCTGAATCGCTTATTCCGGGAACTTATGGGCGCAAGACAGGGGACATCCCTGGATAGTTATCAACACACCGCAGGGCTTGAACTGAATCCTAATTGAATACTAAACTGATGTTAAATTTAATCAATGTTGCTGAGTGGATCATAAATGGCCCCAGCAATTAGTAATCTTAAATTAATTGTACTAAATGTTCACACACCCTGGTCGCCCCCTTCCGAGTCCTGGTTCCTCTCAAGGTTTCTTCCTGCTAGAGGGAGTTTTCTCTTGCCGCTGACGCCTCAGGCTTGCTTGTTGGGGGTTTTGGCCGGTTATATGTGACTCTGCACGGCAAAACCAGTCGCTTGTCGCAAATTTCATGAAAGGGCATAAATCAACCTTCAAAGCGATACCTATATCGAATGAATCGGACGACATATGACTGAGATATCAACATTCAAATGAGTTTCTCCTGTCACACCAAGTGAGAAACTGAGAAATCTGCCTTTGAAGTTGACTATCGACGTAGCACTCACAGACGCTTGGTGCGGTCACGGCTACGTTTGTATTTACGCTAGCCCACGCTGCATTCACAGCCACACGGATAGCCTACCTGCGTTAGGTTAACTGAACTCAGGAGACGAAGATGGATTCCGGAGAAATATCTTCACACTAGTCAACCAGTGGATTTACGGTAAATATTGAAGTCAAAACAGAAACTTTTAACATTCTGCTGGAATTGAATTCCTCACCTCAAGAAAGTCACGTTTTTAGGATGGAAAGGGTAAGTTTTTCAGCCAAATTTATTCACAACAGTACAGTATAGACCTTCCACTGTTTCAAAACACTAAAAACAAAAAATCCAAAATTGTACCCCACGGTCGTTTTTCTCGGAAACCTCCGTTGCAACAAGCGAACTGGTTTTGCCGTGGAGGGTCACATGTGTAAAGCGCTTTGTGACAATGACTGTTGTAAAGGGCACTGCATAAATAAAATTGGTAGAGAATGTTGTGGGTGCACCTGAGTCCTGTCCTGATGCAGGTCTTTTACAGGTCCAGTGCCAGGAACCACTAAAGGGCAGGATTTCCACGTTCCTCGCTGGCTCTTCCAGGGGTTATGGTCATGAAGGTTTCCTCCGGCATAACATGGTAAAGCACCGCAGCCCTCTGTCTTCTCTGTCTAAAATGTGAACATTTGTTTCCTCAAAAGAGTGTTCATCCTCCTTTAGGTGCAGATGTACAGCTGCATATTGTCCTGATGAGCTGCTCTCCTGTGTTGTGCCATGCGTCTGTGCAGTTGTCTCTCCTATGATTAAGTTCATTAGCGGATCATTGTGGATTTCCTGTAACAGCTCTCTGCCCCAAGTTACTCCTGTCTAGTCCACACCGATTGACTAATCACCAGTCAGTCCATTGCGGGGGTCATGCACACAGGGTGACTATTGCCCATCCGAGTTGGTGTTCGCTCACCCGGGTGATGGCGTTAATTGAGTGTGCAGCACTTTCTGGCCCACCATGTGTGATTACTTCTGTGTCCTGACCTAATCCTCTCCATCCTTACTCCATCCATCCCCTCATTCCCTCACCAGCTGTGACCTTCTATGACGAATCGGCCTCATTCTACAGCCGTTCTTAAGAAGGAATTTTTTTGTGAAAGCCCCGTATGCAGTTTTCACACAGATCCTGACATTCGTCCAATGAGATTTGTTCTTGGGTATCCGTTCATGGGTGTTTTTATGCAAATTATATTTACATTTATGGCACTTTAGAGTGACTTCCATTTTACAATTGCAGAGACAGTTTCCCTGAAGCAACCCTGAAGGTACTTAATGATGATTGAGATAGGATTTGAACCCACAACCTCTGGAGTTGAGTGAAAGTGAGTGATTATTTGTCATTGTGAACACACCACAGCACAGCACACAGTGCACCACAACCTCTGCATTTGACCCATCCGTGAAGGAGCAGTGGGTAGCTAACAAGGGCAGCGTCCGGGGAGCAGTGTTTTGGGATGGGACCTCTGTTCACGGGGCAAATGCCCAACTGTTACGCCACCATCTGCCCCAAAGTATCATAACCACTACACTACCACCCAAATGCATGCATGTTTGTGCAAAACATTACCTTACTGAATTTTCTCCAATTCTGCGGTTGTATAACACTATACCAAACTAATTTATGTTAAACATCTCAACTTTCTTAAGAACAAATTTTAAAAAACATAAATATTGGTGAATGATGTCCAATGAGTCACCCTGTGCTGGGGTCAGTGCTTAAAACAGTGGCCTGGGGGTCAGATTTGTTGTAGACCCTCCCCTCCACTCCCCTCCCTCTGCTCTCGGCATTTTCTGCCTAAATGACTCAATCTATTAGCGTAACGAGAGTGCCAGTGTGCCAAGAGCAGCAGAAATTTCCATCCTGCCATTGCTCATGAGCAGTGTGTGCCAACCTCAGGGAAAGCCCGCTGTAAATCAGCTCCCGCCTTCAGGTGAAGGTATAAAGATGAGGGGAGTGCCGGTGCCGGTGCCATGTTATTAGTTATGCTGGCCTAGCTCTTTTTCTCTTTATTTCTGCCCATCCTTGGCCACGTGAGGTCATCCTGAGTTCACGCACCAGCTGTTTGTGAGTGATGGAGACAACCATGGCTCTGGCAAAAGGCTGTGCTGTGTTCACACCCAAAGCAACGAGCACTGCACCTCGCTATCTGCTCCCCAAAGGGTTTGTGTGAGAGCTCGGCCTCTGCACCTCCACCCCTGCGTATTGCTCACTGATGCCTCAGTTGGCTGCAGCACTGCATCTTCCAAATCAATTGCATTCAAGTTTCACTGTTGGAATTCATATTACAAATTGATATGTTGCAAAAATTGTGTTGGCAGCGTGTAAGTTAAATAAAGTGCACCAACACATCATCATTTTACTAACAATGGTGCCTCATTTACCAACAATTTCAGTTTTTAAAACTTGTTCAGAAGAAGTTAATACATTTAAATAGTATAATATTGTACAACTATAGAATTTAAATTTAAAAAAAAAAACAATGTGGTATTGTTTTGAACAAACAGGCATGCGATAAAATATGTGTAGTTTTGTAGATTTTTTTGTAGATTCTGTTCTTACTAAGGTCAACTTGGAAAAACATGGGTGAATGGTAAGATCTTGGTGAAATTTTAAGAATGGCTGGTGAATGAGGACCAATAATTTAAATGATGTTATTGCTTTCATTTTATATAATATTCTCAGCAATGTTTAGTGCTGTTATGACGTGACGAGAGTTGAAAGCATTCCATCAGTAACTTGATATAGCAGCTGATAGATCCATTACCATATAGTGGAAGTTTTGGGAAGATGTTCTTCCTAATAGGCTTGTTTGTTCTCAGTATAAATGAATTATAATGCTTTGGCCTTATCTCATGTAGACCTGTGCTGCCTGCATCCATTCGGTGGAGAAGTGATTATCTCAAACCCCATAATGGAGAATTATTCAGCTGCCTTCCTATAGTGTCAATGTGAATATTATCATGAGATATAGTGAAAACAAACTCATCTTTGTTGTTTGCCACAATCTGAGCTTTCAGAAGGCCTATGATAAAGTGAGTGATTGTTTGTCATTGTGAACACACAATGACAGCACACAGTGCACCACAACCAAATGTGACCTCTGTATTTGACCATCCGTGGAGGAGCAGTGGGCAGTGAGCAGTGCTTTGGGACGGTACCTTGCTCATGAGTCTTCATCACTTCCTTAGTGATAACTTAACCAGTCTGGGATTCGAACCGGCAACCTTCTGATCACAGGGCGAAAACCCTAACCGTTACGCCACCATGTATGAAAAGGCAGAAACCCAGAATTATGGTGATTGAGGCATGAGATGAATTCAGCATTAGCCTCTAACCGTAGTGTTGTTGCTTGATGCAGTAATGTAGTTGAGTATGTCATTATGGTACTTAAGTATTATGTAAAGACATTGGTACTACATGAATGGAGCATTGGCAGTATTAACAACTTCCTACGATTATCATGAATGTAATGTATCTTTAATTGTAGCACATTTCCACTGTAAACATTTGTTACCTGATACATTTGTGAACAAATTGCAGTGAGGGCTTCTTTTAGAAATTTTAAAAGCACATTTGTATGTAACTGGCATATCCTAAACCTTACGTTCACGTGAAACACTTAAGCGTGTTGTAATTGCTCCATATTATTGTGACAGTGATTGGTGCCACAGAATTTGACAATAAGGGTCTGGGTCTACCAAATGTGTTTTTTGCGCTGCGAGTGGTCATTGAGAGCTTCTCTCAATGCTTGTTGTTGCTAAGTTACAAAAACTGTCAATGGTCACTTCCATGTTCATTCCTATTTCATGTAAACGTTGTAACGTGTTTCTTTAAGAGCGGTACCATAGCCAATATAAAAGACGTTAGCCTTACAATGAAGAGGAATCGCTTCTTGGCATTAGTGGTAGCGTTTGAGCTACATACTCACATGTCTTCGAGACGTACAGATTGGGTGCATGAGATGAACTGTGCAAGAAAACAACTGGCAAAGTAGCACGATTAGTTCAAGAGTTGCATCTGGATCGTTTCAAGGTGTATTTCAGAGAGGTTTCTCCGGCTGCCCCAATACGCCACCATTGTTAATGAGCTCTCGACTGTATGTCCTGCCCCTTCCTCGATTTTGACTGGCTAGGAAGTTCTAAATGTTGAACGGATTTCAACTTGAAGCGCTCTGAGAACTGCGGTAAAAAACATCTCCACCGACATCTTTTTTCTGCTGAAGCTCATAGAATTTGTATTAAAAATTAGGGGTTGAAATTAATGGCATAATCGACACCTCACGATGGACGATTCTGCACCGATGCAGACCATAATCGATTATAACGGAGGTTTTCAACCGGCTGACCGCTGCCCCTTAGAGGTCTGTGGCGGCATTGCAGCTGGTCTGTGACATGCAATCCACTTCCACTACTGAAATCCTCCAAAACTATTCCTTTTTTCATCTTTATGAATAATGAACTTTATGCAGATATCTGAAAAGTAATAAAGAAAAATACTGCTTAGTCTGAGTGGTAGTGACTGGGACAGAAGCAGTTGAAAACCCCTGGTTTTCTGGCATAAAAATTCAAGTTAAATAAAAATTCTGGTAGCAACCATGGCTGCAAGGAAAATCTTTAGTTTTACTTAAGGTAAGGTTTCATGTACGTTATACACCACTGGCCATAGATGGCATTTGCCGTGGCTGAACTACATTTTAATCAGTTTTGATTTTACAGCAGTTTCAGTCTCGCTCTTCATCTCCCTCCCTCCCTCTTTCTCTTTCGTCCCTGTGATTCAAATGAATCTGTCACTAATCGGGCTGTTACACATAATAACAGGACTTGAGGCTGTAGCGCAGCATATTAATCTCACGCTGCAGCCGTTTCCAGCTCGCAGGTAATTACAGGCTGCGTGCCCAAACGCCCCGGAAGTTTATGATCCAACTCTCCCTCTGCCTCAGTCTCGGCATCCGCTTAATGAAAACCGCCAATTTGGGGCTTCAAGCATGATGATGAGACATATATCTCCCTGACTGATATGGGTCATAACTGCCATCGGGGCTGCTGTGCTTTCGCTACAGACCCGGGCAGAAACACAGGGCTGGGAAATTGAACAGAGCCATAGGACGACATTGGCAATGGGGCGGAACCGGAGTTCTAGGACGTCCGTGTGCTTATATAAGAAAGGAAAATCTCTTTGGTTTTGTTTACGAGCGGGCGATGTTTTCCATTTCGCGCCTCCACCTTGCTTTTTGGCACAGATACATATTGGTTGTTGATTTCATACTTGACTGCTCAGGGATGGGCTGTTCTCAAAGGAGCACAAAAACCTTCAGACACTATGTAAAACGTTACTTTCTATGTGTGTGTTGCCTGTGATGGAAAGCAGTAATGGCAAGCCTTGTTTGGGCATCTTCCCTTTATCTGATTTTTTTGACTAAGATTTAAAAACAAATTTGTTAAACATTTGCTGTGTAAGCTTTGGATCATGGGGTTAATGGAGTGTTATTTAGAGCCTGTGTTGAGTGTTTTTAAGCCCAATTTTAGTTTTTGGAAAAAAAAAAAAACACGTCTCCTGCTGGTAGTGGTAGTGACCGCTAGTACTGCAGTATGTCTCGACTTACAATATTGTCAAGTCAACTCCATCATAATTTGGGGACTTGGTGTTTTCCTTAATCTGTGTGTTATTTTACCTGTCCCTTTAAAACTGATGTTAAATTTTTTAGCCACATGGGCACACTATGTCCACGTTGTCCCTGTCATATTCCTCCTGAGGAATCCCTCGCATGTGTGTGTGTGTTTCCAGCCCCATCACATATCACCTAGCACAAATGTGTGAAAGTCCTGGGCGGGAGTAATGTCCTGTCCTCTGCAGTCACAGCAGTCTACTGCATCATATGAGCCTGGATCATGCATCTCCCCCCAGGCCAATTATTACAGCTGCTTGCACGGTTGGAGAACTGTTTTGACATTACGCTAAGCTAATCCGTTTAAATATTGTGAATAGGTAAGAAAATAAGAGACTTGAGGGTTTATTTTTGCTTCTTAACCATTTTTTTTCTTTTCTGGAA
Organism: Distichodus sexfasciatus; assembly: GCA_032718565.1. Classification (NCBI taxonomy): domain Eukaryota; kingdom Metazoa; phylum Chordata; class Actinopteri; order Characiformes; family Distichodontidae; genus Distichodus; species Distichodus sexfasciatus. The sequence goes on along the minus strand of JAVGVS010000039.1, from coordinate 2,520,932 downwards.
ATTCCACTTCAGTCAGTTTGTAATATTTTTCATCCTGTTTATTTAACTGTGTGAGACAACAATTATCTCCAGGCATGTGGAATGTTCTGTCCTTTTACGCAACGAAGCAGGTTTTTGACCTGATGGATGAGAATATGCTTTACAACGTTAAAATTACTTGATGCCCTTTGAAGCATTTCCCCCTCATTACACACAACCTTAAGCGTGTTCACACACGATTAAATGACTTTTGCAGCACTGTAATCTCATGATGAAATTATTCATTACTTTTTTATCCTTGGCCGCTTAAAGAGGCATGACACCCACTGAGATTTTTTTGTTTCACTTAAGTGTCACATGTGTCTCGTCTCTAACTGAAAACAATGTTATTGTAAGATTCTTGTGAATTCAAGATGGTAATTTTCTACTTTTCCAGTACCAAACGCCAACAGCACACAAAAACATTTGGTGCTTTCTGTTTAAGATTCATGTCAAGGTCAAATTTTGGAGCCCTTCCTTTATCTCTCCATTCATATCCCCAATTCATCCCGCTTGCAATCACCGGTCTTATCGTACCAACTGCTATTCAATTTCAATCCCACCATTGTTATTCCTGTCTCTCCTCGGCTTTTAAGCCAAACTTTCTATTAGCCACTGTCCTTTCACTTCCAACCCTGCGTCTTTGCCGTTCATTGTTCGCATGTCCTTCCCCCTAGTCAGTCCCTCCAGAGGGAACAAATTTCTTCCTCTCTTGAGGCCTGGAGGTGTGTGAAGGGCACACAGTCCACCCCACTCCACCTACTTTTCCCTCAGGAAAGAACGCAGGCCATCCACCACACTGTAACCCCACACTGACTAATTAACCAAGGCCAGAACCATTATAGAGCACAGTGTGGGTCCATTGCCTTCTCTGTCCACCTGACACTAGTGAAGGTGATCATGATTTCCAAACTTTAGCTGACATTGCAGATTTAATAGTAGATACTATATGTATATATGTATGTATATATATGCCTTCTGGCGCAGCATATCTCATCCTCTCTCTAAATAGAACTTCGCTTAAATTATGCTCTTATTCACCCGCTAATTCACAGCATGGAAGACAGCTTTTCTCTGCCGAAGTCAATTTTGGGTTTTGTGCAAATCCGAAATGTTAACCGCCTTTAAACCGGAATTGATTTTTTTAGGACACTTGAAAAAAATCTCATTAAAATAGTTCAGCTCAGCAAGGCAAGAGAGGCAGCCCACACCTGAGCACAGCACCTGTGTCCTTACACCGGCCCTCATTCCGACCTTGCTTGCTAATTATGAAAACCATTCAGCATGCTAATGCAGAAAGGGATTCGGTCACAAAGCGTTTCGCGTCCGGCTCATCAGCCCTAAGTGAGTTTTGTTGATGTCCAGCGAGTCTCACTGGCGCTGGCAGATGCAGCTGAGGTCCAGACTGCAATTGCCAGCCTCCATGTGAAGACTCTTGTGTGTGTGTGTGTGATGCCGGGTTTTATGGGTTTGGGTTCATGACCTGATGTAGGAAAACAATGTCAGTCATGAACTTGAGCTCTGGTTCTAATTCTCGTAGTTATTTTCAGCCTCAGCATCCATCATAAATGTTGGCAAAGCAGATTAACTCAAGTCACTTCTGCAAACGCACTTTGGTTCAAGACCAATTCAGACCTAACATTTTGCTGTCCTAGAAAAGCTTTGGCCTTTAAAACCTACTTATCAAACATTATTTTGCTTGGTTATAAATTGTCTTGGGTGGCACGGTGGCACAGTGTCAGCGCTGCCGCCTCACAGCGAGAAGGTCATGGGTTCAAGCCCCGGTTCAGGCGTAGGGTCTTTCTGTGTGGAGTTGGCATGCTCTCTCCGTGTTCGCGTGGGTTTCCTCCCACAGTCCAAAAGCATGAAGTATAGTTTATTTGGCGAATCTAAATTGCCGTGTAAGGTGTGAATACTCGCTCCTGCCCAGGTTTGGTCCCTGCCTTACGCGCGTAGTTCCCGGGATAGACTCCGCTCCCCACGACCCTGATAGGGGTTAATTGGTTCGGATGATGAATGAATAAATGAACAAATTGCGATAAAGTGTCAGTGCATTTACAGCCGCTACAGATCTTCTGTGCAACTGTTTAAACGTCCAGATATGAGAGTGGAGATTTAAGCAGAAATGATCAGCATCACTATATGTAAATATAAATAATTAAACCAAACTCACAGTTTCCACAAAATTTCTTGCTACATTAATTCTCTTACTAATTGTTTAGCACATGAAGGTACTTTCTTACCTACTTTAGGGCCAAGTATCTCTTACATTACCTAGTTTTCTTCTTTATCTCATTTCCATGTATTGCTCTCCTCTGTGGCTCTTCACACTTCGTTCAATTATTCTTTTACGGTGCTTGACCGGTTGGGAGAGAGGTAATACCTGTGCTTTACAGAAGGTGTAGAAACTTTTTCACCTTTTTTGTGCCTTACTGATTTTGGAGGAGCGTTTCATAAAACATTCACAGGACTGCTGACGCTAAGTGGCGGTGACTTTGCGCAGTGGGTGTCATGCAGCGTTGATTAAGTGCTGGTATTCTGCTCTCATATGACATTGACCAGGACGGAGAAGGGGATTGATGGTTTAAACCTCTTTTTTCTTTCTCCTCTCCTTTATCTCTCTTTCTTTTTTTCTGTATAATGAATGATTCAAGTGAGGAAACCCGAGTCTAGGAAAGACTGAGATCAATGAAAGTGATCCTGGGTGTGTTTTTACTACTCGGTTTTCAGTCAGATGTTGAAAATGGTGCTAAGTAGAGCAGAAGAAGGGCGGCTATTGACATGGTAATGGACGAGCCCAGACGTTGTGTCTGTACAGATATCTCTAAAGTGCACGCACTTTGCTGACAGGATAAATGGTACATGACACCTGTGATATGCATTTATAACCTGCATTTTGAATGAATAGTCAATAAAATAAAAATGGATTTTTAGATTTAGGGTTGTTTTAATCAGTGATTTTTGGTTTAAATATATGCTTTAAGTTTTGTGTTGTTGGGTGTGGCAAATAGTAGTTTATGTAACATTGTGTTTGGTATTTAAATTTTTGATGTGGCTTGTCTATTTTGTGTAAAAAAAACATTACAATAAAAACATGTAATTAGTGTTGGGGTACTCGAGAACAGTTTTGGTCTTGTCTCGGACTTGGACAAAGAGGACTCTGGACCACAACTCTGAGAATATTACTATTAAAACTCTTTGAGAGTGATGCAGGCTTTTCACTTACAGAAACCACACACATACCATCAGAATCATAACACTTTGAACTTACAGGACATTATATTCATTCCTCTGTATGTGAAATAATTTCTGAGTAATTTCGTGCACAGAAAATGAAGTGATTGTGAAAAAGGCATTACTTATATTATTTTCTATGTAAACACTCACATTAGCGCTCGTGTTGGTCCGGTCTCGGTCTCGTCACGGTCTCGGTCTTGCCCCGCCCCGGTCTTGGTCTCGTGTTGGTCTCGGCCCTTCAGAGACTTGGTCTTGTCTCGGTCTCGACACACTCTGGTCTTGGACTTGTCTCAGTCTCAGTTTAGCTGGTCTTGTCCCCAACTCTGCATGTAGTAGTAGTAGACTGCTGATTTATCATGGCAGTCAATCTCGGTTCTTTGACAATTTTATAGCACTCTTGACCGTGTAATTAAGCATAATGAATTCGCCATATTATGGTATAGCTACTTTTTAGAAATACAGCAAAATGACAGGAGTTTTTTATAACAGACATTCTCAAGAAATATGACTAAAGATAAAAAGGCAGTTATCTCATACAGTAGTTGATTGATTTCTAGAGAGCGTGAACATTACTGGGTGTTCTAGAGTCTCTTTAAAGCTCCCCTAATAGTTGACCTGACCTCCTTTGCCCTTGACCTTATTGGCAAACACAGAAATAACATTATAAAGGTCATGATTTTATCACTACAGGTCAGCCCACACTCACGAGACTTGTGAAAATAGCCACTTAGAATTGTACTTCTACATTGTATTGCACCCTTCGCTTCACTGCTTTGAGTTGCCCCACGGGCAAAGTGAGTAATGCTTTGTGACGGCAGACCCGTCCATCATCGCCCGAGCTGATGGAATCTTGTCGCCCCTGGAGAAGAATCTGCTCTCCACGGTGCTGGAATCTCCCTTCGGCCTCTTTCAGCACCAGCTCTATGGACAGCTCCAAGTTGAGTAGCCAGAGGGCAGAGTTCCACTAGGGAGGATCACCTGTTGGCTCTGACCCAAAGTCGACTGCAAAAGCTCTTTAATGGCGATGGAAAGTTGAGTGGAAACAAGACTCCCTCTTCATAGATCTCTTTCGCCCTCAGACAAAGACACTGACACTGAAGAGGCTGCGGGCTAAGGGTACATGAGGGTATCAGACCCACTTCCCAGCTGTCTGTCCTCCACACTGCAACAAGAGCGGGTGTGAAACCTTTACACCAGAGGTTCCCAAACTTCCCCCCCCGTCTGTAGATAAGAATAATTTCTCTTCCTTGCTTTATCTCCCCACCTTTCTGTCACTACGTTTACATCAACGTCATTTAGCAGAAGCTCGTTTCCAGAGCAACTTTCATTTCCTGATTTCAGGGACAGTCTGCCTGGAGCAACTTGGGATCTTTCTCAGGAACCCAGTGATGTTAGTGCTGGAAGTAGGATTCAAACCTACAAACTTATGGTCCAGAGACGAGCAGTCTCCGGGTGCTCTGGTTTCCTCCCACAGTCCAAAACATGCGCTGTAGGTTAATTGGCGACTCTAAATTGGACCCGCAAGGTGTGAATGTGAGTGTGAGTGTGTATGCCCTGCGGTGTGTTGGCGCCGGCCCAGGGTTAGTCCCCACCTTGCGCCGTAGTTCCGTACGTAGAGCATGCAAACTCCACACGGAAAGGCCCCATGGCTGACCTGGGGATCGAACCTAGGACCTTCTCGCTGTGAGGCGGCAGTGCTAACCACTGCTCCACCGTGATTATACAATGATTAATCGATGTAATAAAAAATGACTCTATCCTGCCTCTATCATGAACATCTTTGGGCCTAGGAGCAAGGCTCTTGACCCCAAGTTGCTCCCGGGACACTGTCCCTGTCATTAGACACTGTAAATTGCTCTGGAAAAGCACATCTGATACATGCCCTAAATGTAAAAGTTTTTTGTCACACAAAATCTCCTATAGCACAGTGATGTCAAACTTAACCCTAACTGCTTCAGCCATTCTCCAATACATTCTTCATAAGATATTAAATATTAATCTTTTCTTTGAAGGCAGGGTCACACAGCAGTTCATCCTTTCTTCCTTATTTCTGATTCTCATGTACAAGTTCATTGCTGAAAAAGTTGCTTTTGTGACATATTGGAAATAACTGTGTGCTGACTTTCTAACATATCTATTGGATCTTTTGCTGTTCTATAAGCCCACGTTGCTTTGTGTGTTTTGCATTTGAAAAACAACACAAAGTTCCCCTTGTTTGTACTTTTATGGTAATAAATTATGAGATTAAAACCAAACAGGAAATAGAAGAGATGAGGAAAATGAGCTGGTAAAATGAGATAGCTCATTAGATGTCCCCACATCCCATCTCTGTTCTCGGAGAAAGTTGATTTCTCTCACAAATTCAGAGCATCACATATTTTCACTGGGGTATTTCCGTGACCGTAAAGTTAAACGGTCGCCTCGTCTCTTTTGCTGGCAATCGGTGTGCATGTTTGTGCATATTTCTCAATATATTTAGATTCATGCGATGCTGTGCCCTTATCTCCCTTCTCTTGACTTACTGCCAGTGGGATATTTAGAGGAAGAGAAGGAGGATGAGGAGAGGTTGTCTGGTGATAATGCGGTTTGGTGTGGATGTGAATGCAGTGTAAGCATATCAGCAGAGTGTGGAGAGAGACTCGGCCTCTCTGATTTCCCCCTCTGAGACCAGACATTGCATGTGGCATTCCAGTCATGCGCCATTTCTTCACTTTGCTCTGTGCTGGATTCTAAACAACACTGTATTAAAATACTTATACATATCAAGGTGTGTGCCACCATAATGACATCCAGCCATGTAGTCTTTATTTGTATCTGTATTCTTTGTCTTTGGTCTTAAGTTGTCGAGTGCTCATGCCCTACGCATATTTAGGTTTGGTGTAGACAAGTACGGCATGGTGGCGCAGTGGTTAGCGCTGTTGCCTCACAGCGAGAAGGTCCTGGGTTTGATCCCCGGGTTGGCCGTAGGGCCCTTCTGTGTGGAGTTTGCATGCTCTCCTTGTGTTCGCGTGGGTTTTCTCCGGGTGCATCTGGTTTCCTCCCACAGTCCAAAAGCATGCGATATAGGTTAATTGGCAACTCTAAATTGAATCTCAGTACGCACCAGAACCACTTGTCTGCATCATGGTTTTTTTTTTCCGTCAGGCAACATCCGTCTAGCGTGGATTACCATACAGTAGCCTTCTTCATGGTTACCATAGTCACTAGTGGTATATAATGATTTTAAGGAATTGAGGTCCTGTGTCCACCAAACGTGTTTTTTTGTGCCTATTTTTAACACAAATCTTATGAGCTTCAGTGTTCAGAGCGCTAAGAGCCTTTAGAGGAAACAAGACGCTGGTGGAGATGTTTTTTTAACTGCAGCATTCAGAAGACTTAAAGTTGAAATCCGTTCAACTTTTAGAACAGCACTGGGATCGTCAATGTCACTTCTCTTGCTACCCAATAAAAATCAAGGAAAGGGCGGAACATACACAGTCAAGAACTCACTACAAATGGCGGCATATTTTTAGCAGCTAGAGAAGCTTATTTGAGCTTTATTTACAAAGTTCAAATAAGGCAAAAAAAACTACAATTATGTGATCAAACCCCTAATCGGTGCTACTCTCCCGGCTGTTTACTTGCACAATTTATTTCATGCACCCAATCTCTACATCTACAAGACATGTGAGTATCTAGTTCAAAAGCTGCTGCTAATGCCAAGATGCGATTTCTCTCCATTGTAAATCTCTTTTATGTTGGCTAAACTACTGATCTCAAAGGAACACGTTACAATGTTTACATGAAATAGGCACGAACGCTGATGCTTTCCGTAGCTTAACAACAACAAGCGCTGAGAAAGCACTCTGAAAGTGAGGTTTTGACAACTCTCAGCACAAAACGCATGTTTGGTGGACACAAGCCCTTAAAGGCACGCAAACGATAGAACTAAACACGTCATTGTTTTAAGAAAACTGTTTAACTTGTTTACACGTATCCACAGAATCCAATGTTTTTAACAATCGTCACTTTGGAGAACGTTTTTAAAAATATGCGTTTGAGGTGGCTGAAACGATAAAAATATCCGCATACATGTTAACTGGCCCTAAGTAAAATTTGCACTACATTTTGAAGTCATAGTGACCTCTCTCAAATCTTCAGACTCTATAGCACTGAGTTTTTGACTTAATATGCTTCTTCATGCTTCACCTCACTCCATATGCTTCCTCATGCTACACTTTATTTTCTCCTCTAAATAAACCCCTTGTCAAGTTTAATATTGAACTCCAACACACTTCAAATTTAAGACACTTGGCACAAGCGGTTTGTATCATAATAAATAATGCAGGACCAGACAACGGCTTATTATTCTTTATGTGTTGCTCGTGAAATTGAATGCCTTGACCAACCTGATGGCCACAACATAAACTGAAGACTGTGTGATGATGGAGTTAATAGTTTTGTGTGCGTGTATGTGTGTGTCTATTTAAGCTGGGTGACTCACCGTCCGGCCCTCCGACTGCGCTGTGTGGCCTGTACTGAGGGCCAGTGGCGATGTTGGGAGGAGAGTGCGCGCCTTTCATGTCTTTCTACAGCTCTCTTCCCTTCCCCACTGCTCTCCTCAACGCTTAGATTCCTTATTATTCCGTCTGCATCTTTTTATTTCGGATTTCATGTTGTAAGATAGGAATTAATTAATGTCTTCGCGGCCAAGCTAGCGAGGGCTTCAGAGCGGTATGTTTTTTTTTTCAGAACCTCATGCTCTTCCATTTGTATTGTGTGTGTGTGTGTGTGCGGGCATGTATTTATCGCATTGTGGGGACCTTTTGTCCCCTAAAATCACTTTTATCTGTTTTTTGGGCTTTGTGGGGACATTTGAGAGGTCCCCATGAGGAGAAATGACTTTATAGAAAATGTACTTGTTTTATTTGAGAAACTAAAAGAGGTAAAAGATGTGCTTTTGGTTACTGAGGTTAAGGTTAGGGTTAGGATTAGGTGTAGGTGTAAATTTATGTACTTTAGTTATTATGGGAGTCTATGGAAGATAGTAATACAAGACTGTGTGTGTGTGTGTGCGTGTGCGTGTGTGTGTGCATGTGTGAGTGTGTGTGATTAAAGGCAAAGGAGGAGAGAGAGCCCCATGATGAAAGGAGAACAGGGAGGCTGGCCGACTTTGACCTGTATGTGATTAAGAGGAATACTGAGGAGCCGCTGTTCAGCTCTGTACCCTGGAGGGGTGTGTGTGTGTGTGCGTATGTGTGTGCATGTGTGTGTGCGTGTGTGCGTGTGTGCGTGTGTGTGTGTGTGTGTGGTGGCTGGGTATCACATTGAAAGCATTTTAATCTAGCTGTCTGCCTTCACTGTACACCTCAAAGCGCAGCATTAATCTGCACCCCGAATGCTGAATTAGCTCCCAGACTGCACCTTAAAGTTCTGCACTAAGCCAATTACAGACAAGATTAGAGCTGAAATACTTAACAAGGATCTCATTAATACCAGTTACACTTACAACTTAAACATTAAGACATGTCTTCAAAGTCATATTAATAGTGCTGCATCTGTTTTTGATCTAACCTGTTAAATAACTGTGATAAAAGTTTTAAAGCATTTCTATATGTGAACTTCGTACTGGACTGAAGGACAGATAGAGCCAAACGTAAACCCACACACCATAGGTAACAACGAATTTGACCACTAGACTAAAATAGTGGATATAGAAATACTTGAGAAAGTTATCCTGTGTATTACTGTACAAGCGCTCAATACGGGTAAACAAGCTGTTATCTCCACGCACACTTTAGGTTTGAAGCCACAGCCAAATCCAGACTCCCAAATCATATAGCTGTGAAAAAGATTCTTATTGTGCTGTAGGACCATGGAAGGTAAATTAGAATTCTATGTGCAGACTTTACAGCACTTTCGTAGCAAGAACCAGTTTGCTGCGGCACTTTACAAATTACACATATTTTAATTAAACTGGCCCTGTGGTAATGCAGAGAGGGATGTATTGCTGCACAAAATAATGATTATAACTTTATAATTAGCACAGCACTTTCATTAGTCTACATCTGAGGTGCAACTGGGGATCCAGAAATCAATAGAGTCCTCGGCTATATTTTGGTCATGTGGTTAATATTGTGCCACGCTTGTGTGTGTGTGTGTGAGGGTGTGTGTGTGTGTGAGGGTGTGTGTGTGTGTGAGGGTGTGTGTGTGTGTGTGTGTTTATGTGTGTGTGCGCCTGCCCAGTGTCAACAGTCATGGAATAAACAGGATGTCGAAGAGGGAGAGCGAAAGAGGAAGCAGTCTGAGTTCTATTAACTCTGTGTTGGAAGCAAGAATCACACTCTGGCAAGAATATTGAATTCTGTTCCAGTTGAATAATTAATAGAACAAGGCAGTGTAACACCCAGCATGTGTTTGTGTATCAGAAAGAATTAGTCCTTACCTAAAATTAAAATCGATAATTCCTGGCAGCTTTTAATTATTGAGAAGGTGTTTTTTTTTGCCTCCAGGTATGAAAGAGGGAGGGAGTGGGGGGGAGGGAAGGAGCTGTTGAAAGCCGAGAAGCAGCATGGGAGAAACGGGAGGGAGAATGACTGTGGGGGGTGGGGTTTGGCCGTGAAGAGGCAGCTTCGCATGAGCTGCGAGAATGATTCATTTGAAAACTGGGACTTGTTATAGTGGTGTTAGGGAATGTGTTAATGACTAGTTGCACAAAGGTAGATTTAATAATGCGTGTGTGTGTGTGTGTATGTGTGTGTATGTGTGTGTGTGTATGTGTGTGTGTGTGTGTGTGTGTGCCCAAACTTGTCTGTTTTTACAACAGATCTGGCTGATTCATCCTTCTCATGACTTTAATTCCTCCTCTCCAAAATATAGTCACTGCTGAGCTCAAGAGAATGTACATCAGGCCTGCAATAAATTATTTGGGTAGTTGAATAATCTGATTATTTTTTAAATTACTCAGTTGTTATTTCTATCACGCCCTACATCCCTGCTTCCTGTGGGTGTGGCTTCTGTTCACCTGCTCAAGTCTGTCACCTCGCTGTTCAATCTCTGCCCTAACATTAGGCAGGCAAGGCAAGGCAAGGCAAGTTTATTTGTAGAGTACATTATCATACACAAGGGTCATTCAATGTGCTTTACAGAAACAATGTTGAAATTAAAGATAAAAAGAAAAGTAATAAGAAAAGAAATAAAAATACAGATAAAAAAGAAATAAAATGATTAAAAGTGCTATAAAAATATTTTTAAAATCAGGCACAGTCAACAGCTCAGCACTCAAGTATGGGAAAAGCAACAGAGAAAAATGCAGTTTTAAGCATCCGTTTAAAACTTGTCGCAGTTGGGGCAGATCTGATATTAATGGGCAGTTGGTTCCAGCATTGGGCAGCATAGTGGCAAAACGCCATTTCACCTTGTTTAGTTTCAGTAGTAGTTTACAAAAGTTCTGCAGTAAATTAAAATAATGACCCACGAAACACAAGTTGGACTCGCTTAATCAAATGTAATCACAATTAAAGTGACCTTAATTGAATAATATAAATTAGTGCTCCCCAAATGGCGGCCCGCGGGCCAGATTCGGCCCAAGCAAGCGATATATCTGGCCCCTCACGTCACATTGGCAACAAGCGTAAACAGACTTGTGCGCTCCCTGTAGCCATGTGATTAGCGATTTCCACGTCAGTGGGTTGACATCTCCGCTAGTCATTAAGAGTGATTGAAATCTTAACGATAACACTAACTGTCTTAGAACTTACCGGACATTATATTCATTCCTCTGTATGTGAAATTATATCTGAGTAATTCCGTGCACAAAAACAAAAGTAATTGTGTTAAAACGCATTAATTACATTATTTGTGATGTAAATACTCAAGTTAGCGCTCTCAACCCTTCCAGAAAAGCCAAAAGCAGCTCATTTTATAATAAATAAAATAAAAACTGCAAGCCAATAAAACAGACACTGTTCTTACTATTTCTTGCAGTTATGTCAACAGTTTCAGCATTTTTATACTACGTAAAGCTAAAAACAAAAATAACTTTACATTTATGTCGTTCATGTTATCTGTTGTGTGTTGGGAGATGGGTTGGATGATGGATTTGTTGGCCCTCAGCCTGACTTGCTTTACATAATTTTGCTCTCGGGGAAAGATAATTGGGCACCACTGATATAAATGAAAGTATAGGTTGCAAGTGCTTTAAGCGTTGTCACAGGTGTCTGCATTTGATGATAGTTATAGTCAAATGTCACGTCTGAGACGTAAACATTAAACACCCTTCTTCACTGAGTAAATTGCAAGTGGCTCACATTCTTCAAAGGTTAAAATAGGCAGTAACATTTTGTTCTGTTCCTTGGTCTCATTACACCCTGCATTATTTTGACTAATCGTTGCAGCCCTAAAGCGCACCACTCCGGCCTGTCCGTTTGGCCAGGATTTGAGATGTCATCTTCATCGCCTTTGCCCTTTTTCCTCGCTTCCTCCCTGGCTCCGGCCGCAGCGCTCTGACAGGCCGGGGTATTTTGGGGAGCTGAGAGAGAGACCGGCGTTGATTGGAGCTGTCCAGTCTTGCGTGCTCTTTTCTCGGGTGCAGAGCAAGGATGGAGAGAAAGAGGGGAGGGAGATTACAGCAGAGCGGAGCGTCAGGACGGCTGGCTGACAAACGGCTTCTCGCCCAGCTACATATCACACTGCTATGGATCGTTGCCCCGCTGGAAAAGTTTAGCTCAGGAAGGAAAGAATAGGGGCAGGGGTGGAAAGAAAGTGTAAAGAAGGATGGAGGTAAAGAGAGAGAGAGAGAGACAGAGAGAGAGGGAAAGAAAGAGAGAGGGAAGGGAAGAATGGCAAGAAAAAGACCATGGCAAAGGACGATGGGGGGAAAAGGAAGGAGGAATGGAAGGAACTGGAGAAGGGCTAGAGTCTAAAAAGGGAGAACAACGGGTAGGTTAGGAAGGAAGCAGAAATTCATGAGGAATGACTGTGGAATAATGGAAGGAACTAAGGCTGGAATTAAAAAGAAAAATGATAGGAGTGATAAAACTATAGTCTACAGAAGAACCCATGCAGAGAGGAAGGCAAGGATGAAAGGATGGAGAAGAGCACAAGAAAGAGGGAAAGAAAGGGAATAAGAAAAGAAAAAGGGGGGAAAAAAGAAAGATAGCATTAAGTAAAATGAGAAGGAGTAAAGGAGGTGTGAAGAAAACAATGAGAAAGAGAGAGTAAGAGGAGTAAAGTGAAAGAAGGGAAAAAAATAACTAGGGAAGGAAGGTAAAATTTAGATAGAGGTGTAGATGACAGACAGAAGTCTGGAAAGATTGATAAAATGGTCAGAGTACAGGAAAAAAGCAAAGATGGCAAAGAAGAATATAAGAGGAAGGCAAAGATGGCAGTAAAGTGAGTGAGGGAGCGAGGGAGGAAAGGGAACCGTGAAGAAAGAAAGCATAAGAAGTATAAGAATTAAAAACAGACCAAATATATAAAATAATCGCGTAAGAGTCGATGCTTCCAGCATCACGTGTGAATGCTGCTGTTATAGAAGTTTGACCTTGGTAAGCAGGAGGTCAGAGGGTACAGTGGTCTTCCACAGTTCCCAGATCAGCGGTTATCCGATCCACAGCGTTGAAGAAAGCAGAGCCACGGCCTGGTAAGCTGATCTGGAGGTGGGGTGGAGTGGGGGTGGGGGTGAATGGTTCAGGTTGGCCTCTCGGGTTCTTATTCAGGTGTGTCATTACAGGTAACATGAGATCAGAAAGGAGAAGGGCTGCTGATGTAAACAGGCTCAATTATGAGGAAATCAAACCCTGACCAGAAGGAGGAACCCAGTGGCCAGAGGGACTAGACTTCGCCTCATTAGTGTGACTGATGGTGGCGGACAGGCCAATGTCATATGTCCATGACCACCTCCCTCAGTGCAGACGTGATTAATCTCCCAGGGCTAGCGCGGAAATGACATTTAATGAACATATAGGCCATAAATAGCTGGTGTTACCCTATAGCATGTGATATTCATATTCGCCGGGGAAAACGCTGACACTGAGGATGCCGAGTAGGAAGCACTTAGTTATCTTTTATTCAGTAGAAATGATGAAGGAGCTGTTATTTTTGGCCGTCCTGTATGAGGATATCCGGTTTGCCCCTCACACCCACACAGTCACATCGTTCTGTCTTTGTGAGGTCTTTTAATCTGCTCCCATAATGGCTAGAACCCTGACCTTAAAGAAGCTACGTATATGTAAGATTGTGGCCAAAACTGGTATTGCAGTCAAATTCAAAATACTATAGTGTGTTTTTGGCCGATTTAGTGTCTCTTGTTACGTTTAGTATTACCATAATTAGCGTGGTAATGTTTGCGCTGTTACCACGCCTGTCTCAGCGTAACGCGATGCTGATGTTAGCCATCACAAGTCACCGTTTTTGTTTCTCAAACAATTCAGTCGGTTGGATGACCCACCTGCACATGGGCTACAGTCTATGATCCAACATGAATAATGTTATACAACTGTTGAAAATTTTTGAAATATTCATCCCTACGTCTACTTAGCCAACCTTGGAAAATTAGCCACTTCGGCATCTGTCTTCAATTTCTCCTCCGCTTTCAGCCGTCTCCATCTTTCAAATGCATCTCCTGTCCCGATCCTGGTTTTGTTTCTGCTTTGGTCAAGATGTTTTTGAGAGTCATAGTGAGGCCTCTTAGTTTTAGTAACATCAGACATTTGTAATCCAGAATTTTTATAGCTGCAGCTCAGTGGTAACTGGCAACCTGGATGCCGAAATGCTACTGACTTCATGACTGACCGATAGCTGTGGGTGGGGCTACAAATCAAAATATAAACATGATTTACGTGCTGCAATTAAAATGTTAAAATGTGAGTGTTCTGGTTGTACTAATTTTGTCAGTGGGAGCAGTATTTCAGATTAACATTATTCCTTAATCTCTTGGTACATATTAGGTTCATTTTATGATTACTTGCCATCATTTTTTAACATATAGCTCATTAAGCTTAGGAACAAAAGTATTTAAAAACTTTTGACTCTTAGGCTTTATGACAAAAGCTGAAACTTTCCTATAAAATGATTTTAGCTCATGAGGAGTAATCCTTGCATAAAAATATTACCACAAACCCACAAATATCTGTCAAATCTCAAGGTTTACTATGTTTAAAAGAGACAATAAGGTCTCAAACATATTGGTAAAAACCTTCTTAGTTTTATATGTTTGATCCAGAGATCAGTAATATCTAATACTAATGTCTATCTAATGTATTATGAATGTATAACTATGCCTAACCTTACCTTCAATTACAAACATTTCACCCTGTAATCCTTCTTCGTCAGGTGTAGTTGGAATAGTCTATTCTGTCAAACAGTCTATACACTCACGCACCCTCCCACACACAAACACACTCACAAAGGTAGGGATGTGTCTGTGACTGCAAAGCAGTCCAGCCTATTCCCTTTTAAGCTCAAAAGAAAGTTTGATATTGATGGATGGTGGTGGATCTATGCTCCCCCAGTCCACATGCATTAAAGTTTAACACAGAGAACTACAGATAGTTCTCACAAACAGCAAGGTGCTTCTGTCCACTTTTACAAAAAAAAAGTTGGAGTGGAACTACAGCCTTGTAAATATCATCAGAATGACAGATGTTTTTTTCCTCTGAAGATCATGCACGAAACTGACTTTACTTGCCTTGTTGTAAGACATGATTAAATAACGGTAAGATTATGTAAATGGCTCTGGATTAGGACGACTGCCCAGGTCACAAAACAATTACAATACAGTGCCTCCCACAATACCCTTACACCATCTCAACAAATCTCTCTTATACACGATCGAAAATCTCTCTTCAGATTACATCAAATTAAGTAGAGCTGCGGGGAGTGAATTAAAGACCAATTAGTGGGATAATCTTTCAGATAAGTGCAGCGTTTAGTATAGCATGAGGAAGTCCCAGTGGGGACTGTGTCAACTCTCACCGCCTGTCTCTGCTACACTCTTACCACACCTCCCATTCATTGCTATTTCAGGCCCACATAATTCTCTCTCACTCCCCTACTGACTGCCGGTGTTTATCTGACCGTTCGCACCTCTGCTTCGGAAATGTTGTGGGACATTTTCAGACCTGGCCGCACCCTGCACCCGGTGTCACCTCCCTCATCCGAACCTCACCAGCGCCGCTGCGATCCCATCTTCTCACTACGGATTAAAGCTTAATCCTCTGGCTGATCCCTGTCCTCTCTCTCTTCCTCCCTTTCCCTCCCTCTCTCTCTCTCGCTCTCTCTCTCTCTGTCACTCACAAGCATCATTCTGCCTACTGCACCAGTTGTGGAGTCTTCATTGAGGTCATCTGGGGGGCTTCTATGTTAGCATGTTACTTTTTTGCCGTTATTTTACTATAAATGCCCCAAAAATAACCTACTCTAACATCAGAGACTCCATGTGGTTCTAGCTTGGCATGAGAGAGAGGAAGGTAGATAAAATGTGATCACGCTTGGGTTGTATTTGATTGTGATAACCACAATCAGCATAAACTGATGGTGAGTGTAAATAAAGCAGCTTTAATTTCAGCCTCGCGTTAGACCCTCTCTCAACGCCCTGCCACAGCGACTTGCGCAAAGTGCCGCTAGTTTTAGCATTTCCTCAGGCATGCTCAGCCTAATGAGTTTTCATAAGGACAAAGTGCAATTTATGTCTCTCTCCCCCTCTCTCTCTCCCTGCCTGTGCATGTTTGCAACCCTTACACTGCACAATTCCGCTGTCTGATAAACAGATGATGTATGCAAAGGGGCACTGCGCTCAGCATGAAATGAATGAGCCTCTCCCTGCACGCGTGTGTACACAAGTGCACAGTACACTGCTGCTGTCGAGTTCATTTGAAATGTACAGTCACAAGCCACTGCAGTCTATATTATTCACTTTCAGTGAAGCAAACTTATGTATGTTACTACAATTACATAGCTTTTATTATTCATTTGCTATCACAAAGTGAGGTTCCTGCATGCTGTTTATGTGTTTTAAATAATATTGTAAATAATTATATAGGTTGAGATTTTTAAATAAGTACATTTGAGCTTCATATCTTGACACATATATATATGTGGGTCTTTGTTATGGTTTGCATTACCTGAACTAGTGTTTATGTTTTGATTTGGGTTCAAGTTCAGGTTTTAGTTCGGGTTTGTGTTCTTGTTCAAGTTCCGATTTATGGTCAGGCTCATGTGTTTCGGTTTGTGTTCTGGTTCTGGTTCTGGTTCGGGTTTGGATTTGGGTTTGTGTACTGTTTCCAGTTTGTGTTCGGGTTTAGATTTGGGCTCGTGTACTGTTTCCAGTATGTGTTCCGGTCCAGGTCTGGATTTGGGTCCATGCATTGTTTCCAATTTGTGTTCTGGTTTTGATTTGGACTCGTGTACTGTTTCCAGTTTGTGTTCTGGTTTTGATTTGGACTCGTGTACTGTTTCCAGTTTGTGTTCTGGTTTTGATTTGGACTCGTGTACTGTTTCCAGTTTGTGTTCTGGTTCAGGTTCTGGTTTGGATTTGGACTCGTGTACTGTTTCCAGTTTGTGTTCTGGTTCAGGTTCTGATTTGGATTTGGACTCGTGTACTGTTTCTAGTTTGTGTTCTGGTTCTGGTTTGGATTTGTTCTTGTGTACTGTTTCCAGTTTGTGTTCTGGTTTGGATTTGGACTCGTGTACTGTTTCCAGTTTGTGTTCTGGTTCAGGTTCGGGTTTGGATTTGAACTCATGTACTGTTTCCAGTTTGTGTTCTGGTTCAGGTTCTGATTTGGATTTGGACTCGTGTACTGTTTCTAGTTTGTGTTCTGGTTCTGGTTTGGATTTGTTCTTGTGTACTGTTTCCAGTTCGTGTTCTGATTTGGATTTGGACTCCTGAACTGTTTTCAGTTTGTGTTCTGGTTTGGATTTGGACTCGTGTACTGTTTCCAGTTCGTGTTCTGATTTGGATTTGGACTCCTGAACTGTTTTCAGTTTGTGTTCTGGTTCAGGTTCTGATTTGGACTCCTGAACTGTTTTCAGTTTGTGTTCTGGTTCAGGTTCTGGTTTGGATTTGGACTCGTGTACTGCTTCCAGTTTGTGTTCTGGTTTGGATTTGGACTCGTGTACTGTTTCCAGTTTGTGTTCTGGTTCAGGTTCTGGTTTGGATTTGGACTCGTGTACTGTTCCAGTTTGTGTTCTGGTTCAGGTTCAGGTTCTGGTTTGGATTTGGACTCGTGTACTGTTTCTAGTTTGTGTTCTGGTTCGGGTTCGTGTTCTGTTTCATGTTTCAGTTCGAGTTCTGGTTCGGTCGCAGCAGGCGCTGTGACGCGTCTGGCAGATTGACACGCGCTAGCACGCGCCCGCACTGACTCATCTCCACTCGGTAAACTCGCGGCGGCGGTGAGAGCGCGTGCAGTGCGGTGCCGCTGCGCGCGCGAGCGAGCAAGCCAACGGGACGTCCGCCTTCCGCGCGCTGCTGCTTCTCCGGGAGATATATACTCGCCTCCGCCGCCCGGAACGCGTGTGTGTGTTTCGTTTGTTAGTCTTATGACGGGAGGATTAAAGGCTGCCGCCTGCGATGGGAACCGCGATGTTTAACGAGAAAAGTCCCGGTAAAAAGTGAGGAGCGGCGGCGCTGAAAGCGGAGGAGGCAGCGGGAGGTAACGACTTTTCTCCTCTTCACTCGTGTGTGTGTGTGTGTGTGTGTGTGTGATGTGGTTGTAAACGTCGTTCTTTTAAAATATATAGATGGAGCGCGAATGTCTGGTTGTGATGCTCGAGTCAGCCAGAATCTTCTAAAGATAACATTTTAAATGATGCGTTATTGAAATTTCGCCAATGTCCATTTTATAACTTTTTGGATTTCACAGGCTTGCGGTAGTAACGACGTTCAAGCACATTTCTCGGCTTAAATAACGCACATTAGCATTTATTCCGATCTTAAATCATACTCTCCTACATTTTTGCTTATTATTCTTTTCTAACCGCCCCGGCGTCTTCCCCACTGAACAGTCAGTTCGTTTCTGACCTCCTGGTATTTAAGTTTAAATTAAAATTCTCTTGAGAATTCTTAGATCTACATAATATGAAATTGAAAGTCACTGAAACTCTGGATTGCATTTAAAGTGCATATATTATCATTGCGATCAACAACTTTTTGACTGTTGGATGCTCATGTATGTTTCGAACCATTATATTCTTGTGAAATAATAACAAAAGCAGGTTTTAACGCTCATTGTTGTAAGACTGTATTATGTATTCCAGATCAACGCTATACTGCTTTTGAGACTGCTACATAACTTATATATCTTATCTCGGGCTGCTATGTGTGAGCCTTTGGTGGCGAGTGATGTTCTTATCTTTAGTGTTTGTGTCTTATCTGTGTGTGTGTGTGTGTGTGTGTGTGTGACGCTTAAAGCACTTAACTTTCCACACTGCAAAGCAGATCTCCCTTCTGTTGGAACTTTCCACTGATTCTATTAATAAATAGTTTATCATTCTTTCCTCTCTGGCATCAACAGGAATTAAGAAATCCCACTACAGTTCTACAGTTTTAGCCTTTCATATCATACACCCGAACCCTGATTATCCCCTGAAAGATCCCCAGATTAAAAAAAGAACAGGGAACAAATAACTACATTGCAGTATTTTACAACATACCCATAAAACGACAAACACCTAGTCATCTAACTTTGGTCTAACTAGGTTAACTACACTGTGATTAAATCTTTGGGGGCATTTAATCAGCATGAAATCCATTCTGAGATTTATTGAATGAACTGAAATGAGAGCGACTCTGTAAAGCTGATTACAATGGCAGTGGCAAATAGCGTAAAGCCAGGACTAAAGTAAGATGGAAGGTAAAGTGTCATTTTTTCAGTGGGTAATGAAGTTAAAGCCCAGAAAGCTTTATACTGATGACAAAATGTGTTTGTTCCTATAGAACAAGGTTACATGGAGTAAAAGGGTGTCTGGTTTGCTGTGTTCACCATGAAGTGTTTTAACTTAGTTCTGGAACTCCCAAAATCCCAAATTTGATGTAGCTTGAGTGAATGTCTGAGTGAAATTTTAAAAAAGCTGGCAGAGCGAGTAAAACCTCTAAAAGCTGTTGAGTAACTCCAATGTCACATGCATAAAATCTGCAGAACCTGCTACAGACAGATTCGAAAATGTCCATATTCAAAATGTATCTTTAAGTTTGCTTCTGGAAATGATATCAGAAAATAAACACCACTTTCTCCCACCCACCCCCAACTGATAGTATTTAATGTATATGTAAATGCAGTATAATTAGCGTTTAATCTTTAATTTGCCTAATCTCTGTTCACAGCCATCTCCTGCAGTGACCAAATGATGCATGCTAAATGGCTAGCCCATGAACTTTGCTCCACATCCTACGGGCTCTGTTGGATGATTGCAGCACTCAGTTCCAGAGATCTCCTCCTTTAATGCGGAGGACTGATTCCCCTCACCTCTTTGACCATCTCTCTACCCAGATGCCACCATGCCCATCATCAGCAACGCCAACCATGACTTCAGCAACCTCTCGGTCAGCGACGACAGCAGCTTGGACCGAATCTTCACAGAAATCCCTGAAACTGAGACCATTAAGGGCGTGTACTATCAGCGTGCCCGTTTTCTGCGCCGACCCGAGGACCTGTTGTCGGTGGACCACGGCCTTCAGGCACTCATCAATGTTGGGGGCAACCGTTACACGTTCCCCTGGAGCACCCTGGAGCAGTTCCCCTTGACCAGGCTGGGCCGTCTGCGCAGCTGCAGCAGCCCCGAGGAGATCGCCGGCGTGTGCGATGACTACGACGAGGCGCGGCGCGAATTCTTCTTTGACCGCAGCCCCAGTGCCTTCCGGGTCATTCTCAACTTCCTGGCGGCGGGGAAGCTGCGCATGCTGCGGGAAATGTGCGCCCTGTCGCTGCATGACGAGCTGACCTACTGGGGTGTGGAGATGGCCTACATGGAGCGCTGCTGCAAACGTAAAATGTACACACGTCTGGAGGAAGTGGCCGAGCAGGAACGGCGAGAGCAGGAGCGACGGCGACGCAGCACCCAGGCGCGCCCCCCGCTGGAGGAAACACGCTATCGCAAGTGCATGAACCGCCTGCGTGACATGGTGGAGAACCCGCAGTCGGGCCTGCCGGGGAAGTTGTTCGCCTGCCTGTCGGTGATTATGGTGGCCGTGACCGTCATTAGCCTCTGCATTAGCACCATGCCAGACCTGAGGGAGGAAGAGAACAGGGTGAGTGTGTGGCAGAGCGGCAGACGGCCTTGTTCACACATGCACTCTAGGCGCAAAAAAGTTCTTGCAGTTATCCAGGACAGCGGTAATTTATGTGGGGATTTAAGCTCTGAAGCAGTATACGTGAAAAAGTTTGTAGCAGTCGTGGCGTTGTTCCAAGTCCCTTCTGTAAGAAGTTACTTTTGGAATTTGACAAGTGATGGCACTCAAAACAGCAATTCAAAACCTTTGCAATACTAAATGTTTTAGGGCTCGTATCACAGTTACCAGGTCACAAAATTCTAATAAATAGTTTTGCGTATCTAGAAAAAGTGATCACTTCAACAAATTGTCTTGCTGTTGCATTACATGCATCTCACTAGGAGATGCAGTTCATCTGTGACGCTGAACATAGTATGAACAGAGTAAGATTTTCCCAAGTTGTTTGTCTCACCTGGTTTAATTGTTTAAATAGCACAGTTTCTGTCCTAACTTAGTGTATTGTAATCTACCTGGTTCTCTTGTGAAGAAAATTGAAGGCTGTGTTGGTAGTAAAATTGTATTACATTTAAATTTGGATTTGGCAGACACTCCTATCCAAAATGACATTTTTTAACTCTGACAGTGGTCTCCCTGGAGCAACTTGGGGTTAAGGGTCTTGTTTGGAGGCTCAGTGGTGGCAGTGCTGGCAGTGGCAGAGCTAGATTTAAACCAACAAACTTTTGGTCCAAAAGTTTCCTTCCTAGTGGATCCTACCACTACCACCCCTTTTAGCTGAATTGCTGGCCATTTTGACATAAAATAAGAGTCATTTGTGACACATCCTGCTGTATAGACACAAGCCGGCATGGAGAAGTCACTTCCAACCAGATTATTGTTTTTGTATAGCAGTATTCAAGTTTATTTTTATTATTGAAGGTTTATGGTGGGATTCAAGATTCAGTATTTATCACATAGTGAAATACACCCTGATTTATTTGTGACCCGATCTGCCGTAATGAGTCGGAAGTCGGCGTTCTATTTATTTAGATACGGGCCGATTATGTTGACAAACATCAAAAATATTGATTTTTCTTTTTTGGTCTTATATGAAAGAAAAGGTCTTCAAAATTAATCTGGTCTCCAAAAAAGAAAAATCGATATTTTTGATGTTTTTCAACATAATCGGCCCGTATGTAAATAAATAGAACACCGACTTCCGACTCATTACGGCAGATCGGGTCACATTTGTATTATAATTAGGCAAATCTGAATAGAAATGTAATAAATGTCACAATATTGATATGTGACATATATGATACATACAATGCATAATGAAGTATAATTGTATAATGATCTTTTCCAGATCTTTTAACTTTGTTTGGCACCTCAACAAATTGGACAAGTCATGCATCCATTGTCACAAACTGTATCAAACTGGGGTGCGTTTCCCGAAAACAACTAACAGAGTGTACTAACAAAGTTAGCAACTATACTTTTGGGAAAGGCACCCCCGCAGTGATGGTGGGTGGAGCAGTGGTCTAAGTGAGACCCTAAGTAATTAAGAAACGGAAATGGAAGTTGCTCTGGATAAGAGGGTCTGCTATATGCTGTAAATGTAAATGTACCAAACAGCACACAATTAGTACATTCAGGTTTGTACATTCTACTACATGTTACATGTAACTCTGACTTGTTGCGCCTCTGTGTGTTATGACCTTCCGATTCACTCATTAGAGCACATGCACCCTGTCTTTAATTTAGCCGAGATACATTTGCATCAGCATGGAAAGCGGGGGCAAAATCCCGCATGACTGCTCTTATGTGCATGTCTGTGTGCCTCCCAGTCCTGGTAAGGGAATAACGAAGGTAGTACAGGCGGAGTTTCGCAATGTCAGTAAATACCCAAAGAGTAATGAACCTGCCCAGCGAGGCATCCACAGTGTCAGCAAACACACACACACACCGCATAATGAACCAGCTCCTGAGAGACCTCCAGAATGTCAGTGGGCACGCAGCGGGTCTGCTGGAGGAACTTGGGCCCTTTGCTCCTGTGAATTACCATACAGTTTTTCAGACTTTATGCGCACACACACTCACACATCTACACACGCATCCAACTCACATAACTTATTCACTTACCCTGACTGGCACCGAGGGAGAACAGAGCTGACGAGGTCACGCCTCAGTCCTGTTCTGCCTTTTTAAGCCTCAAAAACACAATGGTGAATGATTCATTAGCCAAACACTTCTTTTCTAACCATTTGTGCATGTGTGTGTGTGTTAAGGGGTGGAAAAAGACCAAAACTACGTGTGTGTGATATCACAGAGCGTCCAGCTGTTGTTGGAAACAGTGCAGCTGTCACATTGGAGTCTTTAGGTCATAGCCATTTGTCATAGTTGCTGACATGAGCATGGAGGCCTGACTCACCCGGGGTCTCATTCATCTCTGTTCATTTTGTGTGTGGGTGTGTGTGTCTGTGTTAACAAGCATGGGTGCTCTTTGAGAGATAATAGGCTACTTTCTACCTGACCCATCCTTTGATCTATTTTGCGTGCAGCGACAGCAGATCGGGTCACGTGAAGATGCATATTGCGCTGTAGTTCTCATGTTTACATGCACGTAATTCAATGCAGCAGTCTGGCTCTTGCTGTGTAACAGGCCTTTGAAGAAGAGGCTGCAAAATCCCCTGAGTAAGCAAACATACGTCCATCTACAGCGCATAAACGCGTCCCTGACTTTGTAAACGCGCTATGAGCTGAAAGATAAATACGCCGAATAAAGCCAAACAGGCTGCGGGCTTATTAAGCTGCGTTACACAACGAGGACTCAAACAAAAACCTCAGCAAAGAGTCCAACATTAATGATGTTACAGCTGCTGTTTTGAAACATGAAGCGTTCAGGCTGTGTGCAGCTCTGTTGATAAGGCTAGATTTAACGTTTTAGCAGACACTCTTACCCATAGCATCTTCCATTTCCCCCCATGAGGGTCTTGCTCAGGGATCTAATGATGGTGGTGCTGGAGGTAGGATTTGAGCGACTTCTAGGTTCAGAGGCAAGTATCCTAACCACCAATCCACAACCACCCCGTAATCAAATTAGTTTAGATGTTGATGTTTTGGGTGCATGCAGTTCTGTTGAAAAGGGCAGGTATGTCTAGTTTTAGGAGAAGTTGTAGAAGTTAATCAGGGACAGTCACCGGTTCAAGTCGCGGGCGGGTAAAGGTACCACTGAGGTTATCATGAGCAAGGTACCGTCCCCAAGCACTGCTCTCCGGTCGCTGCCAAAAAAGCTGCTCACTGCTCCTTCAAGGATGAAAGACAAATCAGTGCAGAGGTCACATTTCGTTGGGGTGTGCTGAGTTGTGTATGCATTTGTTTTTGGCAAAACTTTTATTTTTACTACACATTTTCCTGTTTTGCTACACTGCTGTGATGTGTTGTGTTTTTTGGTAGTTGATCTGTTTGGTTAATTTATTCCTGTTCATGTTCTTGCAGCAGGTACAGTGATTCAATAAGAGAATAAGTATTAGGAGATGTCTTTTCTTTTTAGCCAGCCTGGCTGGGACATTTCTTCCTTTTTTCCGGTTTGCGATAGCTGTGCATGAACTGGATTATATTTTTTCTTTAATGACCTCCCCAGACATTAATCACAGCCATTTCAACGGCCGACGTAGGTCAGCCCGGGTCTGCAGTACTGTTCAAATTTTAAACACTATAAAAGACGGAAATAGCGTGGCACACCTGTGCAAAGACTGCAGTTTGTGCTAAGCCTCTGAGATAAGGCCATTTAAGACTCTGAAGTCAGCATGTACATCCCATGTGGCTTAGGTAAGATGGACAGGGAGTAATCGCCACCACTGGAATGACCTTTTCCGTCGGATTGTTTGCTTCTCTCCATCCCTTTCTCTTTCCAGTCATCCTGTCTCTAGCAACCCCCACAAGTCTCCGACACTTAGCTTGCCACTGCTCTCATCTGTTTGGTTTATTTTTTTTTTATTTCTGTTTTTTATTCATCCTGCCTCCGCTGTCCACCTGTGCTGCTGTCACTGACCACTGATCTTTTTTTGAATTTCTCTTCTGGGTAGCATGGCATGTGCTTTTCCTTCTCTTTTCACGTCTTATTTTCAATCTTTGCTCCTCTCTCACTGCTTATTCTTTGCTTCCATTCCCCCTCCCTCCCTCCTTTCCTCCCTCTCCCTCTCCCACTCTCTCTCTCTCTCTGACTGTGAGTGTAAATTCTGCTCTGTTTGAAGTACAGCAGTGAGGACTCCAAGACGACGGTGTTAGCATGCCAGTAGCGTCCTGCACGCACTTGCTCTTTCAATCTGGACACACTCACACACACACACACACTCTCACACACAACACACCCAGCAGTGCTGCTAGTGTATGTGTGTGAGATGCAAGACAATTTCCGTGAACGCGCCAAAATTTGACACATCAATCATGAAATACATTTCACCAAATATTAATTCAACAACAGTAATTTGCTTTACTACTTGCTGCTTGGTCAAAGGTTCAAAACGCAGCTCAAGGCTGGTTTTTGGAGGCAACAAAATAAGCCCGTAGGGCTTCACGAAACAGCGTTAATCTGCTAACAAGTCAAATTGATCTTTATGGGCCATCTTAAGCTGGAGAGGAACAAAACCAAACCCATTGGCCTGAGCTATTTTTATAGCAGAGAAACCCAGCATGACTTCAGGCTCTCTAAACTAAAATAGCAAAAAGAAATCTTTTTGCAAATTCACTATTTAAACAATTAATGCATACTGATGCACTCTGATATGACAGTCTAAAGTGTACTGCACAAAAAGCATTGGAACACACTGTGTAACACTGCTTGTGCTTATCTTTTCCCCATAGAGAGTTTGTACAGTGCCAAACTGCGCCTGCGTACATGAAAATCACAGGGGAGCAGAGCCAACCTGCCAACCGGGTCATTATCCCTGTACTTTAGGCGGGATGGTATCAAATAATTAAGATTACTACAAGCCTGTTGGATAAGAGTTCTTGTTCTAATGCTTGGCGCGCTCTTAGCTGTGCCCCATATTACAGCACATTCTACTTTTATGTTAACTGTACATGCTTTCTGTACATGCTTTAATGTTTTCCCTCATAGCAATGAGCTGATTGGACCAACATATTTTCTTAAAATAAATTCGCTGTAGAAGTTTTTGTTTGGGTGTATGTTTATGATGAAAAATACAGAGAAAAGCAGTGATCATAACTGAGCTTCAAACTTTGTTCACTGTTGCATTCAGAATTACTTTTGCAAGAATGTGATCATTACAGTGTCCACCACAGTAGAATTGAATTGAAGAGATACTTGTTGAATTTATCATTAATTGGCATTTAAACTAGTCATGTATCGTTAATATTAAATATTTTGTTTGTGATTATTGTTATTTCACACCAAACCTTTTTTCCTCTGAAAGTGCTCAAAACCTCACATCCAGAGCACTTTTTCAGCACTTTCTCCCGGCACTCGTTGTTGCTAAGTTACGAAAAGTGCCATTGGGCGCTTCCGTGATCGTTATTATTTCTTTGAGATCGCAAGTTTAGCCGACAGGATGGAGAGAAATCGCATCTTAGCATTAGTGGCAGCATTTGACATAGATTCTCACGCCTTCGAGACGAGATTGGGTGCATGAGATCTTCTCCAGCTGCTCCAGATACACCGCCATTTGTAGTGAGTTCTTGGCAGCATTCGGTGAGCAGTGCTTGGGGACGGGACCTGGCTCATGAGTACCTCAGTGGTACTTTTACCGGTCCAGGATTCGAAACGGTAACCTTCTGATCACAGGGTGAACGCACTAACCGTTACGCTACCAACTTCCCCCAACAGGTTCTGAAAACAGATACAGAAGTCCCTTTTTGACTCACAGTGTAAAAGAATACAGTGTTCATTTTTATATAACATATTTTTTGTATCTTGTATCCATCCTTGAGAAATTTTATTCCACATTCACTATATGTATGAATATGTGATAGTGTACATGTACAAAAATGATCTCAACCTGAAGTCCTGCATTATATATAGAGTAAAGCATAGCGATTTTACTTGAAATTATTATCTTTATTTCAAACATCTACCTTGGTAATGATGAGTAAAGACTTTTTAAAATATCTTTTGGTTGGACATGAGGGAGGCATGTGTCTGAGCATGAATGTTTTTAAAGGGAGCAGTTCATGAACACGCATGTTGAGGAAAGTATAGTCAAATTAACCCAATACGAGCAAGATTAAGTCGGATAGAAGTTCTAAATGTCAGTTTCAATACATTTTCAGTTAATTGCTTAGTCCTAATGTACTCAGCTCAAAAGAGAGGCTGTGAAGTGAAAGATTGAGAAGACAATTCAAATTAAGGGATAAAAAAAAGTTATATTAATTTGGGGCTCTATTACTTATCCTTCCCTTCAGTATTTTATGGTGCTGCACTTATCCTCTTTGACTTTGATAGAAAAGTGATGCCCACTCCTCACTGTTTGAGCTCAGAGCACACATATCGGCCTTCGTTCCAGCTCCTAAATTACAGAGCCGCCCTGCTTTGTCTCCAGGTTGTTAGCATGAACTCACACACACACACACACACACTTTACAGAGCCAACTCCAGCGCACCATATTTTCTCCTCAACATTGGCATTTGGGAGGCACAGTGGCATATGGCGCCCCATTGGTCATTGTGGAGTTTATGCAAAGAACTCCAGGCAGGCAGTTAGGCAGTTAGGGCGACTGTAATACAGATAACACTGGACAGATTTTTTTACTCCCAGTCCCACACACTCACTATTCACTCCCCCAAATGCATGAATGCACTCTGAAGCAAACAAGCCCATCCATCAGCAGTCCCCCTCCGCACCCCTCCCCAACTCCCGCCTTCCCCCAAAGCGCTGGTCTCGGAGAATTAAAGACTCGCTCTTAATGTCCTCCAACTTCATCTCTCCACTCGTAATTTTCACACATTAGTTTGACAGGCATTAAAAAACTTTCTCTAAATTGGCTTGCATGTCTGTGGTGGAGGAGGCAGCCTCTCTCCCGCCCTCCCTCCCTCTCTTTTCTTCATCCATTCACACACCACTTGGCTCTCTCTGTCCGCTTGTTTATTTCTTCACACGGTTTGCCGGTAGCTTTTCAAGCTACTTATGAATAAAAGTCGTTAAGCTACAGCCAAGTTACTGTTTTAATATAGAGAAGGTGTTAGCTGCACTAACTAAGTAGCTACATTAACTATGTAAGTACAATCAATGCTATTTCACAACCTGTGATTCTTGCTTCTGTCTTTGCCAAGGTGGGCTTCCTCCTCTGACTCCATGTCACAGCTGCCAAGATCACGCTGTGACACACCGATGCAAAGATAGCCAAAGGTAGCAAAGATGCCACTGTGAATCAACACCCATCAGAAATACCTGCTAGTTGAAAAATGCCTGTCTTTGCAAAAACAGAAAGCTAGAGTTCCTGGGTTGGGTCCCCAGGTTAACAGCGGAGCCTTTCGGTTTGGAGTTCCTGTGCTGTCCTCGTGTTCACACGTGTTCTCCGCTGCTCCAGTTTCCTCCCACAGTACAAAAGCATTTGTTATAGGTTGACTGGTGACTCTAAATTGTCCCATAGGTGTTTGTGTGAGTGTGTGTGCCCTCCAGTGTGTTGGCGCCCTTCCAGGGTTGATCCCCGCCACGTGCCCATAGTCCATAGAGATAGGCTCCAATCCCATGATCTTTATGGGGATTAAGCAGATTTTAGAATTTGCTTTTAATTTACAACGATGTGCTTATAAGATATATCGTTGCTTTCGGGCAGAAACCTCATAAGTCCTTTTTTGGTTTTTATTTTTTGTCAATTCTGTTTGACAAGTTAAAAAAATTTTTATGTTGCTTTACAGTTTTTGAAATAATTAACCAATGAAAAGTGTTGAAAACGACTTGTTCATATATTTATATACAATGTTAATTTATTTAGAATATACATCATTTTTTTTGACTTACTGAAAAATAACCGTTTTGAACATAAGAGGTTTCCACCCAACAGCGACTACTGTATATGTTAATAGTACAATTCCACGCTGCTGTTTTTTTCCTCTTGGCACCGCCCCCTCTCTACATGTCAATCACCCCCTGAGTCATTTACAGCTAGCGCCTGGTCTGATGCTCACCGTGGCCTTTTTTTGGCATGTCCCTCGCCTATTCTTGCTGCCCTACTTTCTTTGGTCAAGTACACAAATGCCTGCCACCAGAGGCCAGCGCCTGTGCCATCATGTAACCTCATGGTGTTTTTTTTTTTTTTCCATTGAGGTGTTTATGAGCAGGCAGGGAGGTATCCGACTCTGTTCTGTGTCTGTTGCTCTGTGAGCTTAAGTGCTGCAGAAGAGCTGCCTGACTGTACGGCACTCGACTCTCTGGGGGAACGCAGTCGGGACTAAGTGCTTTCCACTGACAGACAGCGGACTAACAGCAAGTGGCAGACTTCTGAACAGGATATTACGACCAAATGTTGCCTCTTTACACATAAACTGATATACAGCGTTGGGGAAGCTAGTTTTAAACTGAAGCTTTTCCAGCTAAAAGATACTTCTGATTAAAAGTCGCTGCAATATAAGCTACGGAGAAAAAGTAGCTACTACATTGGAAGCTGTTGAATCCATATTTGTGCTGTAGGAAATTTTGCACTGTAAATGTATTTAAAAAGCTGAAACATGATCTTGTAAGTAATATAAAAATGATTTTTAAAATGTCAAATCACAATTAAATTTCAGTGACGTTTTGTAGGTAACTTTGCCAAGGTGAACTCCATCTCGCAGCTGCTAATAGCTCAGTGAGAAATAATTTGTGTGTACTTGTGAGGTACTCATGACTAAGGTTCCATCTCGAAGCACTGTTACCCAGGCGCTACCCATGTTAGCTGCCCACTGCTCCTTTAGGGATGGGTCAAATGCAGAGGTCACATAAAAAAATGTGGTGCACTGTGTGCTGTGCTGTGCTGTGCTGTGGTGTGGTGTGCGTTTACAACGACAAATATTCACTCACTTTCCCTTTTTCACTTTCAAATTAACCGTCTTTGTAAGGAGAGAAAAGTACTAGTATTCGGAACAATATAGTATTTTACCTTTTATCTAGAAGTAGTTAAAAAGAAGTAGTTAGTTACTCACAGCAACGGCTTTATTACTGATAAGTTGCTGAAAAAGTAGATAAGTTAGTACTATCACTACTAACACTGCTGATATACCTGCAGCATGCACAGAAATGCTGTATTTTGCTGTTAGATTAGAGGAGCGCTGGCATAAAAAGAGAGAGAGAGAGAAACAGAAAGGGGCTATAACCATAGAGCAGCTGGCACTGGGTGGAGGAAGTAAACCTGGCTGGCAGGATTTACAGTAACGTGGCCTAAAGGACACATTGGCTTGGATCGAGCCCAGTGTGTTCATACGCACAGGTGCCGGGGACAACCAACTGGACCGAGCTCAACGCTACGGATCCTGGATTTTGGCAGGGGTTGAAGGCTGAAGGGATCGTCCTCTGTTTTTGTGCTTTTGTGGAGTGTCTGTTTGTGTGAAAATGTGAGGAGAGTATTAGTAGAGAAAGAAAAGATTTGGATGTTGTGGGTGGGAGCTTTCTGGTTTGTGATGAATATGCAGCGTTCATTTGAAAAATAAATAAGCCAAACCAAATGCTGTGGTTATGATTGGGGGAATATTTAGGTGTGTTAAGTGTAGGAACAACGTTATTTTAGTGCTGTTTCATTCAAAACATTTTGGAGACGATGCCAATTCAGAATGCAGTTGCAGTTGGGCCACTTCCAAGAAAAATGCTTCTAGACAGAAGTGCCCAAGAACAAAATACAAGGAAAGAGGTCTTAAATAAAAACAGTACAGTACTGATAGTGTGAATGAAAATCGATGCTGGTATAGTTTCCAATAAAACACATATTTTTATTTCACACATTCCCAGTAAGCAAGATATCACTGTACAGAACTGGTGTTACACAGAATTCTGTGACCATCTGATTTTCTGTGCATTTTCTTGCTGAACAAACGTAGACCCCCTTGCTTGCACGACATCAATCCACAGTTTAGGTAAACAAGTAAAATCATGAAAATCTTGTGTATAAACTATTCTCCATTTAAAGCAAGACAAAGACTAGAGCTGTTATTTTTTCATTCAGGTTTCTTCAAAAACCAATGAAGTGGGAAATAACCTTAAAATTAAAGTACCAACTATAGGAAATAACATTAAAGAAAAAGTATTAACTACATATTATTTCAACACTTTTTTAGTATGTTGTTTATGGAATATAGACATTTACATGTCTATTTTAAAAATACAAATCTAGAGGTTAGGAACTCACCTTTAGACCAGGACTTGCTGGTTTGAATCTTACCTCCTGCACAACCATCATTGTGTCCCTGAGCAAGACCCTTAACCCCAAGTCGTACAGGGAGACTGCCTGTATATTTGGAAATGGAAAATTGTTGTGGATAAGAACGTCTGCTAAATGCTGTAAATGTAAAGCAGGGGGCTCAATATTTGTTCATCAGTAAAATGCAAAACAGCATTCCTAGCGTCACAAAATCTGATGGTCACAGAATTCAGTGTAACACTGATATGGAGTCTGTCCTCTCCTCTCCTCTCCTCTCAGCTGTCTGCTCCACAGCTCCATTCCAGGTCTTTAGATTGACCTGTAATTACCAGATCAAGTTCACCTGTGTTCTTACTTCTCTTCTTGTGTAAATATGCTTCCTCTGTTTCCATAGTTTCCTTGAAAGTATTGACATACAGGGGGCTGTTTTTGCCTCACTTATTTGACGTTTTCAGATTATGATTTTGCCTGTCTGGAATTAGATTTCTTTGTCCCACTGACTGCCCTTGCCAGATTCAAACGCTGCTCATTTGGGTACTACGATGTCTGTTTTTGCATTGTGCAAATTAATTGCTTTGCTTGCAGTGCCAAACTTGGGTCTGTCCGCGTGATCGTTACGAACGCATCAGCATTTGAAAATTTAGCAGGAATTCTGAAACACTTTGCAAAATTAATGCTTGATTGAGAAAAACACACTGAACACTGCATGTACACAATGCTCAGTGTTTGGGAAGCTGCTTTTAAACTGTAGCTTTTCAAACCACAAGCGAGGCATCATTATTAGAAGCTAAGCTACAGCCAAGATCTTGTTTTAATATACCGTATATCTTCTAGTAGTGGCCTGTCTCTTATTGACGCCGGTTTCCAATAAACGCCGGGTTTGAAGAGATGTCGCGACAAATAGTCGCCGGTCTCCTTTAAGCGCCGGTCTGTAGTAAAAGATCACGCTGGTGGCATCATTGGCAAGAAAGTTCAGTAGACGTCTGCCGTACCTGTTTTTCATGCTTACGGTAATACCGTATACTGCTTTAATAATACCGTACTGCTGTAACATACCGTATTTTACCGCCAGATGAACCCCGTTTATCTATCACCATT
This sequence comes from Distichodus sexfasciatus, assembly GCA_032718565.1. Classification (NCBI taxonomy): domain Eukaryota; kingdom Metazoa; phylum Chordata; class Actinopteri; order Characiformes; family Distichodontidae; genus Distichodus; species Distichodus sexfasciatus. The sequence goes on along the minus strand of JAVGVS010000039.1, from coordinate 2,489,047 downwards.
CCGTCTGCGAGGCGAATAATGGCCGGTCTCCAACAACTGCTGGTCTCTTTTAAACGCCGGGCCGTCCGAATAATTTTTTGAATAAACGCCGGGGCTACTATTGGAAGATATACGGTAGTAGTTAGCTACATTTTAAGCTACAGGGGAAAAGGAGGTAAGTACATTGAAACAAATTCTTCCAGTAATACTTACAATAATGTAGCAGTTGGTAAAGTAACAGTTAGGCAGTTGGCCCCGTGATCGGAAGGTCGCCGGTTCAAGTCACAGACCGGTAAAGGTACCGTCCCCAAGGACTGCTCCCCGGGTGATGCCCATGTGAGCTGCCCACTGCTCCTTCACAGATGGGTTAAATGCAGCGGTCACATTTCATTGTGGTGCAGTGTGTGCTGTGCTGTGCTGTGCTGTGGTGTGTTCACAATGACAAATAATTAGGGATGCACCGATCCGATATGTGGATATCGGTCCGATAACGACTCAAATAGCTGGATCGGGTATCGGTGGCACGGAGTCGATCTATGGAGCCGATCTGTGAATTGTAGGTTTTTCAACGTTCTACATGATCGCGGACGCTCAATTCGTTCGACATTGGCGTTACTCATATAGAAATGAAGATGAGCAGAACAAGCAACAACACCCTACCGCCCTAAAAGCAAATTATACACGATTATAACGTTTCATTTCCTTAACACCACCAGCCCTCGCTCGCAATCTTCACGTTCCTTGCTGTGTTTTTTAGCATGCGCGTCTCTCACAAGGAAGTCCGACATTCACTAAATCGTTCCAGTTCAGTCAAATCTTCCCCTTCCAGACTTTTTAAGCTGATAAATAACAAAAACCGCCAGCGTTCTACTCACAATACAGCCGTTTACTGTTGTTACTGATGTTTTCATTGTTTATTCCGAGACGCGAGCTCGACACGTTATTGTGTGGAACGCCATCGTGCCAAACAAATCTCGTGTGGAATGCCGTCATGTCAAATTGAGTCCATAATGAGGCGTTGGCTAAAATGAGTCAGTTAATCAGAAAACCTTTTTTTTTTTTTAACATTCTATAGTGTTAGAGAGTAAAAAATTAATATAGGAAGATGCATTATTTCTGAAATCATTTTATCCATATCTATATCCAGACGGATTCCAAATGGATAAAGACGTTATTTTTTCTTTATAGTGCTAAGCTATAGAATATCTCTACATAATAAAAACTCTACACAAACACTATAATAAGCCTAAAACCAATGGTAAAGACATTCATTCATTCATCCATTATCCAAACCGCTTAATCCCAGCTGGGGTCTTGGGGGCACCAGAGTCTATCCCGGGAACTTACGGGCAAGGGGGACAACCCTGGGCAGGCGCCAACACACTGCAGGGCATGGTATAGACAGTCGCCCCAAATTCCCTTAGAGCTGTAAAGGTGAAAAAAAAACCTCATATCGGATCGGTACTCTGGATCGGCCGATACCCAAAGCCTAGGTATCGGCACCGGTATCGGACCTGAAAAAGTTGGATTGGTACATCCCTACAAATAATCACTCACTTTCACTTTGTCATAATATTTCATATAGGTATAAAGCAATATTTCGTAATATATGATTTATTTCACATAGCCAATGACTGCAGACATACAAGACTAGTTGTGTGTGTTGTCTCTGAAGGTCTGGTCAGCCGTCTCAGCCTCAAAGCTGACGTCTACTTCCCTCAGCAGACAGACCCTTCCAGCCCTGCCGCTAGGCAACACACATAAATACATACAAACAGACAGACAGACACACACACACACACCAACACACAGCTACTCATCACTATTCAGTTCTGCAGCCCTGTTGTGCACATCCATGTTTTCACCTCCAAACTCCGACACCGTCCCTCCTCCTCCTCCTCCTCCTCCTCCTCCTCCTTTTTGCCCCCACCAAATATCCTCCCTGCTGTTTGCTGACGAATATTTTTAGCACTGAGCATGTACATTTTAAAGACATGGTCCTTGTTGTGAGTGCACAGCTTTTGTGCTGTTATTTTGTTATTTACTGTGTTCTTGTGCGGATATGGTAATGAACTACAGCTCTAACAGGGAGCTCCGGGGTCAGCTTAGGCTTCCCCCGCTGCGTAATTGGACGGACGGGAAAAGACACATCGAGCGTGAAGGCGCGCACATGCTTTCCATGTCAACTCGTTCTCATTTGCTCCTCTCATTCTTCTCTCATCCCTCCATTCCCCTACGGTGGACTCTTGTCTATTACTCTTCATTATTGAAGAAAGAGCCAGCCTGTTAGCCAGAACGAGCATCAGTCTGTTTCAATACTGACTGGGGGCCAGAGAAGAGGAGAGACGGACATGTGTGTGTTTAGGATTCTGAGCGAGTCTGTCTGTGTGTGTGAGTGTGTGTACTGCAGACAGGTGGGATCTACACTGTCTGACTGTTCCGAGGGTGTGAGTGGGGTTGAGAGAGAGGTGCTTCAATCTGTTATGAAATGTCTTTCAGAACCTGCATTCAGGGAGCTGACTTTTGACGGATTACACAGATTAAAGCTTTCAATTTTGAGACAGGAGAGAATTTGTGTTCATCTATGCATGTGTCCCTCTGTGTGTTTGTAATGTTCCCAAAAAAAGTAAAACCTAAAATGGCGACTAGGCAAGTCTTTCTGCAAAAGTATTTATTCATGGGTTTTATATAATATATATATATGTACATACAAAGCTACTTTTTAATAGCTGTGAAGCGATCAAGACAATTAGTGAAGTAGTGAGACGTCGTTATAAAAATGTATTATTTGCTGTTTATAAAAAAACCAGTCAGGTTTTTTTTTTTTCTGGTGTTGAATTCGCAGAAGTGCCGTCTGATAGGCTACTGTACCCACGTGATGCATGCTTGTTGCATCACAACATGCTCTTAGCTGCGAAATGGAGTCCGTCTAGGAAAGATGGAAACAGCTCCAAAGCTGTGAATTATAGTGCGTTCCATTTGACGTTGGTGCTCGGTTTCCGAGTTGTTTTCCTGAGGGCTGAAGCCGTAATGCGTGTTCCCGTTTCTCAGACACCCGACCAAATATCTCGGAGCAGCACAGAGGACCCCAAGTTCAGAGTTCAAGATGGCTGCTCAGTGCAAATGCTGTGATTTTTTATTTTTTTTTACCACTTTAGTGTTTTTTAACTTGGTCAGCTGTGTACTTAATATAGTGCTGTTGTAGTCTATAGACGTGTTGCTACAGCCATGTTATACGTGAAATAGCGCATTATTCGTCGTTTATCAAGTGGCAGTGCTAAACTGACTGATCGATGTTGCTAAAAACAAATGACTAGCCTTGTTAGCTGAACAAGGGCGCGTTTCCCAAAAGCGTATTTGCTAACTACATTAGCAACTAACGTAGTGTAACGTAGTTAGCAACTATGCTTTTAGGAAACGCACCCCAGAAAGGTGAACAGGATCAGCAACTCGACATGTGTAGATGTGTTAGCGTTAGCTAGATGCATTAGCATTAATAAAGTCAACCCTCTTCTACCCGAGTCCACCTCTCCTGTGGAAAATTAAACGCATCCAACTCGGTTTTCACTGTGTTTTTAGCGGATGTGACGTAATCTTGTCAACTGAATCTTGGATCCAAAGGTAAATGGAACACACCAATGGCTCCAGTGTAGCTCCAATCTAACTGGTCCTCCGTAGCCTGTAATGTAGCTAATGACTGTAATCATAAGTAGCTTGGAGCTTGAAATATTTAAAAATAGCTTCTCCAAGACAAAGTATAAAGAAAAAATCTACTGGACACCGACACTTCAGGACTGGAATTGGTTGGAAATACAGTTAGCCCTCAGAACTACCTTTTATTCTTTATTTCATAAATTAGTACAGCAATCCTTATTGTCACAGCTTCAGTATTAATATTTATATTTACATTTACCCCGCAATTGGCCGACGCTCTTATACAGAAAGGCTTATATGTGATAATTATCGGGAAAGTCTATGGGCTATGGAGCCAGCTGTCTTTTTGAAGGCTTCAATCTTATAGTCACCAGCACGGGTTTCAGTAACTCAGACCGCTGCACCGCCTACACCACTGTTATTTTCAAGAAACCAGTGTGAGTTGATATGTGCTTTGTGATAAGGCGTGCTATCCTGCTGGAAGTGGCCATTAGCTGGGTACAATGTGGTCATAAAGGGTCAGTAACAATTCTCAGATATGCTGTTGCATATAAACAACCCAAAAGTGTGTAAAGAAACTGTCCCCCACACCATTACACCACTGCCAGCAGTCCGCATTGTTGGTACAAGCCAGGATGGGTCCGTGCTTTCATGTTGTTTGTGAAAAAATTACGACCATCTCAGTGTTGCAGAAGAAATTGAGAGTCCTCAGGCAAATGTTTTACCATTCTTCTATTATTCAAATTTGGAGAGGTCACGTTCAGTGTAGTCCAGTGTGGTTTTCTGTTCTTAGCTGAAAGGTATTTTGGCTAAGAAGGTAATTGCATATATACAATATATGTGTTCTTCTGTGTTTGTGTATGTGTTTCTGACACACATTTATTTTGGGGACAAATTTCACTCTCTATAAACCGCACCCCTAAAATATGTTCACAATTTTACAAATGTAGGAAAACTAAAAGAGATCCTTTATTTTCATTACAGTTTATGGTTAGGGTTTGGTTTAGGGGTGGGCATAGGTTTATTAAGCTACAGTCATCGTTATGTCTGCGACATGTCGCCAAAAGTATAGTGAAGTGAATGTGTATGTATACTGACTGTATTATTTAGAGGAAGACACAGCATGTACAACACTGATCTGTGTGTGTATCTGTCTTAAACTCCACCTATGACCTGAAGGTCATTCACAGATGTGGGCTTAGCTTGGCAACACTGCGGACATCCTGACTGATTGCACGGAACATATTTTTTCACTCACTTTATCCTTTATGTCTTTCACCCAGATCCCAGGGGAGTGCAGGGATTAGAAGGCAAACAAAAGCAATATGCTGACCTCAACACTTCCCTGCCTGTGGTCTTTTCTAGAACTCAACTAAATGACGTAGGTGTGTTGACTCCGCGCCAGAAAATGTTTGATGGCACATATATTGGATTGAGGGAGAGAGTGAAAAGGGCAGAGAGAGAGAGAGAGAGAGAAAGAGAGAGGCAGAGATACAGTAGAGTTAAAGTAGCTTGATCACTGCAGCAGAACGGAATGATAATCATAAAAATTACTGCATTACTCGTGTAATTGTACATATGCGCTAGGGCTGCAGCAACTAATTGATTCAGTCGATTAAAATCGACTGTTAAAATAGTTGGCAACTAATTTAATGATCCATTAGTTGGATCTACGTTATTATACACATAAGTACAGTGGCTACCCCCTAATGTGGGGGCAGTAAGCTAACCAAAGATGCGGCGGCAGTAAAGCACCATTAAGCTGGATGCTGACCGCCATAAAAGAAGAATAAAAAGGAGATGAGAACCAGTGCCGTGCCTTGCCATCACAAAAACTGAAGCAAATACGTAAAAACACGTAAACACATTTTTTGCGATGTAAACATACGCGCTGTTTGTTAGCACACGTAACTCTTATTGGGAAGTCATTCACTAAAGTGTTCAAGTTCAGTCAAAATTTCCCATTTATTACAGACAAAACTCATTTTGCGCCATCTTGCACAAAAATGTAGTTCTCTCCGAGAAATGAGTCAAAAATGAGTTATAGGCCAAAATGAGTCCAGATTGGCTAAAAATGGCCAAAATTTCAATATTTTCAGTTAATCAGATTTTTTTTCCATTTTATAATGTTAGAGAGTAAAAAATAAATGTAGAAAAATGAAGACAGATTGGTTTATTTAAAAATGCTGGAAACTTTTGTTTTTATCCAATTAATAATCAATTAATTGAAAAAATAATTGACAGATTTATTGATGATCAAAATAATCATTATTTGCAGCTCTAATATGCAAACTGCATATCTGTTTCCATCTTTTCTTTGTTGCTGAAGTTTGTATAAAGAGAGTAATATTGCAGTGGTTCCAGCGTATGTGAGTGTTTTCTGAGATATATTAGTGATATTCTAGTATTCTGCTTCCCTCTTTTATCAGACAAACCCACAGCTTCTAAAACTTCACAGAGGGCCAAGAGAGCACTGCAGTGTCTGTGAGCTCTGTGATCTGCTCGCTCGCTCTCTCTCTCTCTCCTGTCTATCTCTGACACATAGAAAAAACAAAGTGCACAGTCATTCTTATGCTTGGACAGATGATTTTTTTAGCATGAGTCGTTAAAGGAGCATTTGAAATGACGCTACACCTTCACTACAACATTAAATGGTGTTTATGGATTACATGGTGACAGAGATGAATTAACATTCATGTAAATAATTGTCTGAAATGGAAAATACCACACCTAGAAAATGTATGTAGCAACCTCAGAACTTGTGACGTTTGCTTGTGTTAGGTTTTCGATGTTAAATGATGGGGCAGTTGGTGGCGTAACTGAAGCTCAGAAATTCATCTGAAGCTTGGCAGGTTTGGACTTGGCCAGTACTTGGATAAATTGTCAAGTTTGGAAAGCTGGTTGCTAAAGGATGAGGTGTTGGTGGAATCTACAGGAGGAACCATTCTGTGGTCCATGTGGGTCCCAGTGCCAAGTTATGGAGATGCTAATGTAAAAGTGGCGTCCTCTGATATAGAACTGAGGTAGTGACTCTGAGGTGGTAATAGAAAATGGGCCACTTTACCAACTGTTCTGAAGAAAAAAATATTCTTAAAATTCACATGCGATGTTTTTCTGAATATTCTTTGTCCAATGTTTTCTTAATTTTCTTAGATGTTTTCGTAAGTAAGAAGAGCACTCTTACACGTTTTATTGCATGCATGTTTGTCCAAAACTTTAGCTGGGTTTTCTTCTATTCAGTTGTATAAAATTATACTATGTAGATGTCTTACGTAACTTTCTTACGAAGAAATGTAAGAAACAAAAACTTAATAATATTGGTAAATGAGGCCCAGTCTCAATCCTAAAGTCCTGCTAAAATGATCCACCATGGCCTAATTCTGGTCCACTAATCGTCCCTTCTCTAACTGGTGAATTCTCTCCTTCCCCTTCTCAACCTTAGCTAATGTCTGAATAGTGTACAGGGGCAGAATAGCAGCCATCATACGGGTTGATCTACACATTTGTGATGGTTGAAGTGATTCCAGATTGTCTCTGTAAAGCCCTTTGGGTGTCTAGAAAAGTTCTACATAAAGATAAAATTAACTCATTCATCTCTCTTTAATTATCAGTAACAGTCACATGTGTGTTGTGGTTTGTAGACAAATGTGACCCTCCACGGCAAAACAGTCGCTTGTCGCAACGGAGGTTTCTGAGAAAAACGAGCGTTTATGTTGCGTGGGGTAAAATTTGGGATTTTTTGTTTTTAGTGTTTTGAAACACTGGAAGGTCTATACTGTACTGTTGTGAATAAATTTCGCTGAAAAACTTAGCCTTTCCATCCTAAAAACGTGACTTTCTTGAGGTGAGGAATTCAATTCCAGCAGAATGTTAAAAGTTTCTGTTTTGACCGCTCTACTTCAATATTTACGGTAAATCCACTGGTTGACTAGCGTGAAGATATTTCTCCGGAATCCATCTTCGTCTCCCGAGTTCAGTTAACCTAACGCAGGTAGGCTATCCGTGTGGCTGTGAATGCAGCGTAGGCTACCGTAAATACAAACGTAGCCGCGACCGCACCAAGCGTCTGTGAGTGCTACGGCGATAGTCAACTTCAAAGGCAGATTTCTCCGTTTCTCACTTGCCATGACAGGAATGTTGCCGTCCTTTGAATGTTAATATCTCAGTCATATGTCGTCTGATGCATTCGATATAGGTATCGTTTTGAAGGTTGATTTATGCCTTTTCATGACAACATAATAACTCAATTGTGAAAATTTGCGACAAGCGACTGGTTTTGCCGTGGAGGGTCACAAATGGGAAAAAAAGTTTGAAATTTTGAAAAATCAAGCAGAGAGACTTTATCCTGTGGAGCAGCCATCTTCAGTTACTCAGTTATTACATTTACATTTAAGGTATTTATCAGACGTTCTTATTCAGAGCAACATTCCTTTTCGCAGTTTCAGGGATAGTCTCCCTGCGAGAAAATTGAAGTTAAGGGTCTTGCTCAAGGACCCAATGACGGTAGTGTTGAAGGTAGGAATTGATTTCAAGACCTCTTGGTCCAGAGGCGAGTATCTTACCCATTTGACCACACCAATTATTATGCAAACTGACATCTTTAAAAGAATTGTCTTTTGCCTAAAAGTTGATTAAGGCATATTGATCCTATCCTGTCCAGATGAGATCTACAAAACCAGTTATTAATACCACTAAAGACATATAAAGGAGACTTATTTGGAGGACGCGCTTGAAGTGGCTTTGCATTGTCTCTTTTAAAAGCACTTTGGGTGTCCAGAAAAGTTCAATATAAAGGCAGCATTAATTTATTAATCTCTCTGTAATTGTCACTGAAGCTCACATCTGTGTTGTGGTGTATAGACAAATGAGAAGAGAAGTTTCGAAATTGTCAGAAATGGGGAATAGAGACCATGCTCCCGTGGAGCAGCCGTCTTCAATTATTCAGTCGAACGCACAACTCCACCTCCCTCCACCACGGCGTCCGCAGACCTGTCCTCACGTCTCATTAGGCTGAGTTCACTTCCATTCAGAGCCTGTGTTCTTTGAGATCTGCAGGGGAACTCTTTCATTCTGCACCCATCACCCTCCCTCTCTTCCTCCCTCTCTCTCTTTCTCTTTCTCACTTCCCCTTGCAAATGACTTCACTGATATTGCAGTGTTATGGCACTTCTCAGCATCACTAAGGCCTTGCCGTACCACTCCGTTCTTTTCAAACGGTTGCCCCCCCCGATTCTTGCAGCGTTTTCAGCCAGTCCTTTATGCCGTATTTTATAGTGACATTTATCACAAACTCAGGAGACCGGGAACTTTGGATAGGCGCTTAGGCACTGCGGTGGATGTGGACGTGGACGTGGTGATGGTTGGTTGATTGATTCATGTGGGCTGAAAGAGATGTCATTGACATTTCTTGCCACACAAGTCACAGAGATAAGGTCACTATAAGTGCATTAGTGGTGAGAAATTGACAATTAGCCTGACTAGCGGGGAAGGTGTTAGCCCTTTTTCACATGGATAATGTCCTGATCACCAGGCCCATTCATTCCGGCAGAGCTGCAGACAGACGAGTGACCTAAAAGATGGAGAGCAAGTGAATGACAGATTAAGGAGGAAAGACAGAAATCATGCATGAAGTGGAGTGTGCATGATGGAATGTCTGTTGGCTCCTGTGTGATGGAGCAACAGTGTGGTCTGGTATGCATTAAACATCCAGCAGTGCAGTCTTGTATTAGCTGAACACCAACTTTTTAGCTCTTCCTGTGCACAGATTAGATCCACAAAACCAGTTAAAATACCTTGCAGATATGCACCGTCATCCAGTAATAAAGGAAACTTATTTGGATATCTGTTCTTTGCGGCTCTAATCTTTTTTTTTTGTTTGTTTTTCACTCAAAGACTTTCACAGTTTAACAAGAATAAAAAGGCTTTATGAAATGAATGTAAAAGTAACAAAAACCTCTGCTTGCCAAAATCTTTTGGCTGGTAATCACTCCCTTTTTACCAACATGAGTCACTACACTAAGAAGTAAGATCCAAAATTTTACCTCTCTTATCTCAGTGATGTAAGAGTTACAAAGAAAACAGGGACGTGCCTGCTTAAAAAGAGTGTTGTTGCTTGAGTGGAGACGGAGTAAGCTAGGGATGAAACTGAGGAGAATGACAGAGGGAGGAGAGACGGTGAAGAGAGGGATGAGAATATGCTGAAGGATAAGTGCCGCTTCTGCCGTATTGCAGGGGTTCGCGTCTCAGTGTTTAATTGGCTTTCTCTGGAGAGGGCAGTTAGAGGTCACAGTAATCTGTTTGTCTTCTGTGTTCACTCCTCCAGTAAAGCGGATGGACCTCTGACCCAAGATAATTAATTGATTCTTCGAGACTTATCTGCTAAAGTGACTTGAATACCAAAAGTAAACAGAGGGGGGGGGTTTATTAATGAGGTGATGTCTATCTCCTCTCTCGCCTTATCTCCTTCCTTTTTCCCACCCATCAGTGACCCTCTACCCATCCCTGACTGACCTCAATCTTTTTGTCTAAATGCTATCGGTCCTCCCAAATCCCTCCTGCCATAGGCTCTCTCATTTACATTCAAATGGCTCAACCTATCACAGAGTCACCGAGTTATTAAGTGTTAAACTTAATAAACACATTTTTTACTGGATATTAATTAATTAGAAATTAAACTCTCTCCTTCTTCCTCTGTCTCCTTCTCGCAGGGTGAGTGCTCCCAGAAGTGCTACCACATGTTCATCGTGGAGACGGTGTGTGTGGCCTGGTTCTCTCTCGAGTTCGTGCTACGCTTCATCCAAGCTCGAAGCAAGTTGGAGTTTGTGCGCGGGCCGCTCAACATCATCGATGCCATGGCCATCCTGCCCTACTATGTGTCACTCATTGTGGAGGAGGAGGACCCCAACGCGGAGCACGACCGGCCAGGTGGGGGCAAGGGCTACCTGGACAAACTGGGCCTAGTGCTGCGCATCCTGCGAGCGCTGCGCATCCTCTACGTGATGCGACTGGCTCGCCATTCACTGGGCCTTCAGACGCTGGGCCTGACGGTCCGGAGAAGCACTCGGGAGTTCGGCCTGCTCCTGCTCTTCCTCTGCGTTGCAGTCACGCTCTTCTCCCCGCTGGTGCACTTGGCCGAGAGCGAGCTGACAGGGGCGCAGGACTTCAGCAGTATCCCAGCCTCCTACTGGTGGGCCATCATCTCCATGACAACGGTGGGCTACGGTGACATGGTGCCGCGCAGCATCCCCGGCCAGGTGGTGGCGCTCAGCAGCATCCTGAGCGGCATCCTCATCATGGCCTTTCCGGCCACCTCCATCTTCCACATGTTCTCCCGCTCCTACCAGGAACTGAAGCAGGAGCACGATCGCCTCTTTAAGGAGGAGTGTGCCGCTGCCGCCGCCGCCGCCACCGCTCCCGGGGAGGATCAAGAGGGGGGCGTCGATTACCCTCCCCCTAGTTTGGCTCTTTGCCCGGGCTCGGAAATGACCGGATCTGCCGAGGGCGTCTCTCTGCTGGGAAATGGAGGAGAGACTTCAGGGAATAACAGACATGCCCTACCAGCGGGAGCCTTTTAGACTATCTGTCTCTGCTGGAAAAACTAAAACAGCATTAGCCTAGCACAGGTCATTTTTTGGCTTAAAGCTGGTCAAAGGTTCCAAAATGTAGTTTGGTAGTTCGGTACCAAAAATGTAGCTCACATGTGAAACTGGTCCTTGTGGATCAGCTTAGGCTAATGACCAGTTGAAACCCTCTTTGGGATTAGGAATTGTGATGTCAGGTTGGACTGCACAGTGCTTACTAAAATTGTCAAACAGAGACCAGCCCCTGCTGTGGACAAAAAGAGGGCATAGGGTCTGTTCCAGTTTGGAGAAAAAAGGCCTAAAGCACCTTTACGTATCAGGCTACCTTGTCTTCCATCAGCCATCAGCTGACTAGCTTTAATTAAAATGACTGTCTGCTGACTGTTCTGCGTCCTTGGATTAAATCCTCCCCTTTTGAGATTTGTTAATCACTCTCAATTCCATTAAACCATGCCGAGGAGTTTCTGTGTTTTCCACTTTGTCACGGCCATGGCTTGTTCACGCAATAATGATTATACATTATTCCTGGTTTATTTTTGTCATTTTCACAACCTTCTTCCCGCAGCGCAAGCCAATCAGAACTAGATGTTTATTCTGGCTTATTATTTCATTCATTTGTTCACACGCTAATATCAAGAATCTGCCCTTTCTGCTACATTCATATTGCAGAGAAGAAATATTTTACAGAGACTTTTAGTCTCATGCTTCCTTTGTAGTATTTTGGACAGATAACGTTGACTGACAATTGAGGGGCCCAAATAAAGACAGCAGTAATCCCAGTACTTTTCCTGTGCTGTTTTGATCTTTCATTCAGTTCAGTGAAAGCCTTCTAATCGGCTCTGTCAAAAGCTCAAATCATTACGCAGTCAGACAGTTTACTTGTGGTCTTGTTTGTGTGAGATAACAGACTCATGCATGTTGTAGCTTTTTTGGAAACATAAGAGGACACAGAGTCTTTGTAGGCTTAGGGGTGTGGATAAGACTTGATGGGCAGGGGAAAAATCATTACAATTTTACTTTGGCCCTGGTCTCCATATCATATTTGTTACTGAGGCTGTGTCGAATGTAACCTTACATCTATATTTGGTGGAATATTTTTTTTTGCAACAACACAGACCAGGAAATATTTAAGATAGGTCATTTCAAGCTGCTTTAAATGATGATTCACAGGTTATTCCTTGTTTGATATTGAACAAACTGGTCAGGGATTCAAAACAACCTGTGCTGGTTTGGTAAATTGGCTTTGCATCAAAATCAGGTGTTCAAATGTACACAGTGATTAATCTAAAAAGGGAATTATTTCATGGGGCCATCTTAACACAGCGTGCTGGGCCAAGCAGCAGCTTGAACCATTTAGAAATAACAGCCTACAAATAACCCATGAAAGTGTATTCTCATCGATCTTATTTTATGAAATGAACACTTGACTGTTTGCTCGTTTCGTTGCCAGCTGGGTGTTTTAACACCAGTTTGTGTTCAGTCAAGCTGTACTAAAGGTCTGCAGTTGATTTAAGTCTACAGTCTGTTGCTGTCTTTCTCACAAAGCAGAGACTGAATGCCTTCTCAAAAGTACTGCAAGACAGAGTAAGAACATTCAGACTCATTCACCAACTGTTCTTAAGAAGAAATTTGTTCTTAAACCCACTTACACAGTTTTTCACCAGTTCTGATTTCAACCAAGGAGACCATCCAGTTTAGATTAACAACTGTTTATTGGCAAAACACATCGTCTTTAGTGTGTATGTGATAAGTTTTGGAGGAAGCCCCGTCGCTTGGTCGTTGGTTTACTCGTCTCTGAAGCCGGCAGATCTGGCTGGGAGACCAGGCAGGAAGGCGAAGGAGCCTTCTCCCGGACCAAGGCGGGGAGCCGAAGGTGGCGGAGGGGCGGAGGCGGGCGAAATCGAACAGCTGTAAGGCAGAGAAGGAGGTCAGATTTACTGCTTATATACTAACCAGGAGTGATGTGATTGGATGTGCTGGCGATCATTAGGTCTCCTTGTTTGAACTTTCGTATTCACTTACATATTCACCAATGTCCTGGTTTCGATCCCGGGGTCGGCCTTAGGGCCTTCCTGTGTGGAGTTTGCATGCTCTCCCTGTAATCGCATGGGTTTCCTGCAGGTGCTCCTGTTTTTTCCCACAGTCCAAAAGCATGCAATACAGGTTAACTGGCGACTCTAAATTGACCCTGTAGAGTGTGAATGTGACATTTTATTGCATGCATGCTTGTGCAACACAGTTATTAGGTTTTCTTCAATTAAACAATTTATACAATTTACATTTTTTACACAATTTAAAAGTCTTCATTTTCATTCAGATCAAATGATATCATAAATGGCAAACCTCATGTAAGACTCAAGAAGGTCAGGTTATAGTTTTATTTTAAAAAAAGTTAAAATAGCATTTGGACATCTGGAGTAATATCATATTGATGAATAAGATGAAGATGCGTTTGGATGAGAAAAACATCCATTATTCAGACAATGCCATGCTGTCTGGGGAGCATGCCCGGCAGTAACATGTATGGTTGCAAGGGGAACCCGATCTTTGGACTTTATTATTAATGTGGCCACTGACTGTATCAAAAGGAAGAGTGGATAAAAGCTTCTTATCAGATCTAGCCAAATGCTCCTAAACCGAAGACTCATTGGATGGCTTCCAGAAGAGCAATGACCTGAAATATACTAGTTGTGTAGCGATACATCAATCCATTGATTCAGTGATCACTGAGCTTATGGCGTCAATTTAATCGTACATATTATGACACTTTATATTGAACAGGTAGTTTTAAAAGAGCGTATTGTTTTTCCTTTAAATTTCTAGTTGAACTCAGGAATAAAAATGGCATGTGATATTTTTGTTGCTTTAAGTGATTTAAAATGAATGGAAGGGCAGCATGGTGGCACAGTGGTTAGTGCTGCCACCTCACAGCGAGGAGGTCCTGGGTTCGATCCCCGGGTTGACCGTAGGGCCTTTCTGTGTGTAGGTTGTATGCTCTCCACGTGTTCATGTGGGTTTCCACCTGGTTTCCTCCCCCAGTCGAAAAGCACGTGCTAAAGGTTAATTGGCGACTCTAAATTAGCCCTGTAAAGTGTGACTGTGAGTTTGACTGTGTGAGTGTGTGTGCCCTGTGGTGTGTTGGCAGCTGCAACTTCCTAATACTTAACCCAACTTCATAATACTTCAAAGGATGAAAAAATACAAGAAAAATAAAACACCACAAACAAGCAGGAACATAACTGACTCATACTTGTTGAGAATCAGTCTGGAAATTACTCAGGTCTGGGAATATCTTAGTGTCAGACTTCAGGGAGCAACAGAAGAATTTGCAATCAAGTTCATTTTTGTGTCACCTGAAATGACATCAGTTTTTATGCTTCAGCCAATAGAGATGATGGGTGATAGTTAGCATTTAAATTGGTCTCGTTTCAGTCCAGTTATTAACAGACACACACATATCTATAAATGAGAGTGTGTTCGTATTTTAAGCACCCATAAAAACCACGCTCTCTCCCGAATAAGGTTAACTCAAGGTCATGTGACCTCCTGAGCACTGTGTGTTTTGGTTTCTTGGGGTGAACAATTTCTCAGCAAAAGGTCACACAATCATCTTAGCACCCAATGGTCATGTGCTGAGAGCGGCAACAGATGTTGAGTAATCTTGATGAGACTGGGGATTAGGTGTCCTGTAAAGTCATGAAGATTGCAGCGTTTGCTCTGTAGACTAACGAACTCATTAGCATTTTTGCTGATCTCCTCAACATCATTCCGTCACTAAGATTAAAAAAAATCACTTTATACTGTGACTGCTTGTGCTACAGCAAACTAAATCATTCACGGAGGGAATGTTCCCACATTACAAGCTTAAGCTGATTTTGTGCATGGGTATTAGTATAATATATTGTGGCTACTTTGTAGGAATGTAGTCTTGAAAAAAGAGGATCATCGTAATCTTGCAGATAAAAGAAGGGTCACCTTTTTTAACCACATCAGTAATGATTGGGGTAAAACTGATAGGCCATTTACTGGCACACGTTAGAGATATTTTTTATGCCATCAACTCTGCTATAAAGATGCTTTTAGCCCTCGTTCAAATAGTGCATCACATGCCATTATTTACCCCGAGATCCCATATCCTGATGAAAGTGGAAGTGAAGGTCAAGCACACATACACACAGTGCTGAGATGGTTTTCTGTGCCGATAGTGTAGCTAAAATAATGGGTCTACGTGGACCATCTCTCATTCTGGAAATACTTAAGATGCTGTTCATGATACACACACACACACACACACACACAGTGTTGGTCTCAGGTGTGTCACAGCTGGTCCATCCAAAACAAAGACCTTTGCTATGCTGGTTATTTCTTTATAGCCGTACGGATCTACTTTGTGCTCGTATTTTCAGTGCTGTATCCCCATACTGTATTTATCCGTCTTTCAGCCAGTTTTGCATTTGTATTCATGGTCTGTCTCCCACTTCTCCCTTTTCTGCTGCGTTAGCAGCTTCAGAAGTGCAAAGAAGAAAAAACTATCGGTCAGTCGAGGCAGAATAAAGGTGGTACAGAGTCTGATCTGAGCTCGACTTGAACAGTTTTTCAAATGTTCAGTGAATTTCACTGCAACTCTGGCCCTTTCAAGAGTCTCCACTTGTCTTTGAACGCACAGTAGGTGTCCTAAACTGAGGATCTCTAATCAGAGGTGTTCTGCCAGGAAAGGGAGGTCTTACAACTCTGACTTTAGAAAGTGCTTTACACACACTCTTACACATCCACAATGTTCCCACTGTAACACAAAGGAGGAAAGTGTGAAGAAAAACAAGAACTGTGGATATAAAGATATTCAACTTTGTATTTTATAGCAGTTTATAAATTAAATGATCTTGTTAACGTCGGATTGAGCTGTTTAATGCCCTTGTCACAATTAACAATGACATTTGCCAAAAGGGGGCGGCACGGTGGCACAGTGGTTAGCGCTGCCGCCTCACAGCGAGAAGGTCCTGGGTTTGAACCCTAGGACGGCCGTAGGGTCTTTGTGTGTGGAGTTTGCATGCTCTCCCCGTGTTTGCGTGGGTTTCCTCCGGGTGCTCCGGTTTCCTCCCACAGTCCAAAGGCATGCGCTATAACTTATTTGGCGACTCTAAATTGGCCCCGTAAGGTGTGACCATGTGAGTGTGTGTGTGCCCTGCGGTGTGTTGGCGTCTGCCCAGGGTTGTTCCCCGCCTTGCGCCCGACAGTTCCCGGAATAGGCTCCGGTCCCCCCGCGACCCCAGTTGGGATTAAGCGGTTCAGGTAATGAATGAATGAATGATTTGACAAAAGGTTCCTACGCAACTTTCACAACAATGTTCAAGCACATGTGTGGAATGAACATGCACACACAATGACATTTGCAAGGCAAGATGTCTATTATCTGGGTTTGTGTTATTTAGGTTCAAACTGAACATTGATATGAATGTTACGTTGGTGCCTTTTGACAAATAGTTACAGTATATAAATAAATAAATAAATAAATGTCAGCATAGATAAAAAATGCCACCCAGAGGCCTTAATAATGGAATGCAGCCATTGTAATTTTTTACACTGTGAAAGAGACAAATGCAAAATAGGAAAATAGGATTTAGACCATCTCACCTGTTCAACTCAACTGTAACAAACATGGTTAATTTACAAAAACAACTGCTATGAGGTACAATTCCTAACATTTTCAAGTTCTTGATTTTCTTCTCACTCCCTTCCTTCATATTACGGTGGAAACAGCATCAGGTCGGCAGGTTGTTTCCCTCTCGTCCATCTCCTCTGACAGCTTGCACATGGGTGCGTGGCGGTGGTGATGAAGTTCAGGACCTAGACTCATCCACAGACAACATTTGCATTTTCTGCAGCATGTGGATGTCATGTAAATTAAATAATAAGTTAACATTTTCAAAAAGTTCATGTAGACAAGGCCTGAATAGTCACAATCCAATCTCACTTATCCTGAGCTGTAAAATATACTGCTGCATGATTTCAGACAGTTTTATTCACTTTACTAAAGCCACGTTGCAGTGTTTTGCTTGAGTTTCATCACTATATGTGACCCGATCTGCCGTAATGAGTCGGAAGTCGGCGTTCTATTTATTTAGATACGGGCCGATTATGTTGACAAAACATCAGAAATATATCGATTTTTCTTTTTTGGTCTTATATGAAAGAAAAGGTCTTCAAAATTAATCTGGTCTCCAAAAAAGAAAAATCGCTATTTTTGTGATGTTTTTCAACATAATCAGCCCGTATCTAAATAAATAGAACGCCGACTTCCGACTCATTACGGCAGATCGGGTCACATATTTTATTTTATTTGGACAGTCAGTATTTTTGACAGGCAGCTGTGATTGGTGCGCTTTTGGAACATTTCATAGACTTACAGTTTCATCAAGTATCCTCCTCCTCCTCCTCTTCCTCCTTCTCCTTCTCTGTTTGGGTGAAGTTTTAAAAATGAATCAAAGGGTTTGGCCTGTGCTGTGGCAGGATTTCACGCTTTGTGGAATCTCACTTCCTCTTTGTGGCTCTTTGCATTTGGCCATTTGAACCAGAGGGAAAACAGAGAGATGGGGAGGAGGAAAATATACAGCTACTCATTTATATTCAGCATGTCTTCAGTGTGGAAAGAGTTTTCTTCTTTCTAACAAGCTGTTGTTTGTTATTACGAGGAAGCTTAAAAAGATGTCCTCTGTTCATTTGCTGGGTCTATTCCAATCCAAATTACTTTCTTTCTACTTCCCTGCTTTCCATTATGGAAGATGGGCCTTTTCTCTCCCCACTGTGGCGTGGACGTGTGTTCTGAGCGAATGAGCCGTGATCACAGCTGCAGACTATAAACCCGTTGTCACATAGTGCATTAAACCAGCCAAGCGCTGCAACCGTTCTTAACTAAGAAAATCAAATGTTCATTAAAGACTGGTTAATAGAATTTTTAGTCATCTCTCTCATCTAATCTTCTGGCCGGCAAGTTTTTTAACAATTGTTTTAGAAGGTTAATGAGGTTAGCACAGTTTGGTTGTTTGTTACGGTATTTTTTCCTTTTACACGGTTTGTTTCTATGTGTGAGACAGACTTGTTCCCAGCACCCACAGGGAGAGTGAAGCACACACGTCCTCCAGAGCATATGCAGCATGCCATGCAACCACGTACTCCCCGCTTGATTAAGTGCTTCCATGATGTCAGTGCGGTAGTGAGCTCCAGGCATGGACACAAGTGGTGAAGCTGCCTATAGTGTAGAGACTCATCTCTGTACTGCAGGTGAGTGCAGATTCGACACAAACCTAGTCAGACAGACCTTTTTGTACCTAATAACCATTTATAGTTAACAATGACTTGCAATCTTTCCATTCTTGCCACCACTGTAATCAAGCATTGACGGGGTAGTTGAAATGCCGAAGCTTTACCTCTTGTGTATGTTTGCATGGATTAATTGACATTTTTTCCACGGAATGGAAAGACGGAGTAAATAAATTCTGAAACAAAGCCTTATAAGGATATTTATCAGACACGTATCCAAAGACAATAAGATTTCCTAATTAAAGGGAAAGGCTTTGCGGTGCCACCTTCTCAGTGGTCGTGAGACACCACTGATTTTTCACTTTCTATCAGTGGTGATTCTTGGGTCTTGCTGAGGCCATTGGCAAAAATTCACTATATGTTTAATTCAATTTAATTTTATTTGTACATTGCTTTTTCAAAACAGAGTCACAAAACAGCTTTACATATTACCGACCCCCAAGGACCTAATAAACAAGTCCAAGGTAAAAGTGGCAAAGAAAAACTTCCGCAGTGATAAATGGGAAGATATGTCATAAATAATCAGCCCTCGGACCTCCCAACGAGTTTGGGGCCCCAGGCGGTTGCCTGCCTTGCCCAAGCGGCACCTCTGGTCATCATCACAAGGTTTCATCCACTCACATCACCAAACACTACTTGTGTGTGTACAATTATTCATAAAACTGGATATGACAAGCCATAGCTGTACAAACAAGTCAAAATTGGATAATGTGTCATTGTAGTCGACTGACTTTTTTTATCATGTAACAAAATTGATAACAATGACATAAAACTTTATCACTAAAATCTGATGTATTTGCTTATTCACATGTATTTACATTATTTATGTACAGACCCTTATATCTTGCACATTTTGAATATTTATGAACGCATGTTTAATGCATTATGGACATTGAGTTCATATGGAGTATTTTTTCTTCACTCAGCGTTCTTTGACTTTGTTCAGCAGTCATTTCAAAATGATGAACACAAATTAGCATTTAAAATCTGAAGGAGGTTTGGATTCTACTGCTCCCTTTTGTGTGATTACATCATGCATGACTGGTAGGCCATGAGGCTAGCTGCTGTTGTGATTTTTAAGCAGTGGCCTACTTCTCTAAAAATGCCTATAGCCCTAATGACAGATTCATTGTGTTGTGTCCTAGTGACACATGCTGTGACCTGGTTTTACCTAATACCCTTCTCTAGCTCGTACAGTTAATGACAAGTTGGAGTCAATCCCTTCTTGGCACCATTTTTGTAGTCAGGAATTGATAGTGTTGGTGAAATGCCAAAGCCATAAGTCTTGTGCATGTTTGTATTGATTAAGAGCCTTTTTTTTGGTCTTTTTAACTGAATGCAGACATACACTGCCCTCCAAAAGTGTGCCCCTGGCAAAGTGGGGTTTTGGACAGCATTGCCATGAATCCTTTTTAATTTGTGATAATGTTGCACTGATAAGGGACAACACAAACTACCAAAACATATTTTATTACATGAACTTATACATTGATTCATCAAAATATCCACCATTAGCAGCTATTACAGCTCTGCATCATCTGGGCATCCGAGCGGTCAATCAACCAATCAATTGTTGAAGCTATTAAGGTGTTCTGACCCAAAAATCTTCTAAAAACCTGGGCCAAGTTTAAACCAGTAACCAGACATCACAGCTGGCAAAGGGGCATGTCTGACTTTGGCATGTATATATTGCCATTATTATGTAATCAAAATCAAAATGATTATTGCTGGTATCCAAAAATAAGTTACTTTAATGTATTTGCACCAAAAAATGACAAGGATTTATGCTGATTATTGTCCAAAACCCCACTTTGCCAGGGGCGTTTCCAAACTTTTGGAGGGCAGTGTGCAATAAAGTAAATTGTTAATTTTATATCACTACAAGTATGACATGAAGTGAAAGCCTAATAATCCCTAAGACTGTGCTAATTTAAATAGAATTGAGAAATTAACAAACGATTGAGTTAAGGAAACCATACTAGAATGTCAATAAAATAATACAAATATATAGAAATAGAGGTTTATACTATAAACAGTAAGTGTACCTGTGCATATTATGGTAAACCTATATGTAAAGTGCAGCATGCATTTTTGTAGGTGGATGTATATTGTTTATAGAGGTCAAAATTGGCTAAAATGAGTCAAAACCAATATATCAATAAATTCTATGGACAGCAGAGAAACAGTTTTTTATGGTGCAGTTATAGAATATTTAAGATGAAACAGAGAGAGAGAGAGAGAGAGGGAGAGGGAGAGAGAGAGAGAGAGATGTGTAGTGATTAGTGAATTCCGTCAGTAAGACCAGATTAAATCGTTACACTAATGATCTCATCACAGCAGACAGGTAATTAGGTTTTGCTGAGAAATCCTGGCCAAGGCCTAATCAATCAAACCCATCACTAAGGAATGTGCCAGCAGAAAAAAGCCATTTCCATATAACATCCTGACAGCAAGGATCATACGCAGAGTTCTGTGGTGGTTTATTCAGATATTATTATATTATAGTAAAAACAGTCAGAAATGCAAAATACTCCTGCAGTTTCCTTTGTTGTCACATTATATTCATCATTCGATGTGTGATATAATGCCCCCTGTGTCAACTGTCCACTGTAACTTTATTTAAGCTATTTTGGTCTCATTTCTGCTATTCTTCCACATCCACGTTCTCATGAGTAACATAGAGCAGATGCATCTGTTGCAGTTGTGTTGATCATTTCTTAGTAATTGTAGTTGTTGCAGACGGCACGGTGGCGCAGTGGTTAGGCATCTGTGTTCGATCCCCAGGTCAGCCGTTGGGTCTTTCTGTGTGGAGTTTGCATGCTCTCCCTGTGTTTGCGTGGGTTTCCTCCGGGTGCTTTCCTCCCACAGTCCAAAAGCATGCTACATAGGTTAATTGGCGAATCTAAATTGGCCCCGAAAGATGTGAATGGGAGTGTGATTGCGTGAGTGTGTGTGCCCTGCAGTGTGTTGGCACCTGCACAGGGTTGGTCCCCGCCTTGCGTCCATAGTTCTCGGGATAGGCTCCAGTCCCCCTGCCAGCCCAGTTGGGTTTAAGCGGTTCGGATGATGAATCAATGAACGAAAGTAGTTGTTGCAAATGTTACATATTATATATTACTGAAAACTTGGTAAAATGGTATTTTATGTAATAAAGCTATTACCCAGCCAGGATAATTTTAACAACCGGTCCATCGTCTGGCAAAGATTCTGGTGTTTTTTAATGAGATCGTGATAGTCAACATTTAACAAGGGCACTTATTAAGGTTAATAACTTTATTCACACACAATGGGAGAATTCTGAGCTAAATCAAGTAATTATTTTTAATGTGATGTCATCACAGATACAGTTTCTTTCTCTTTCCCCCATTCAAATAACACTGACACCTTCCATCCACCTTTTACACCTGCACTCATCCCTTCTTTAATTTTGTTAACTTTAATGCACTTTTTAAATGATCAAACTTAATATTTTACATAAAAACCAAAATACAAAAGTGCATAACATCCAGGGATTTTTTATGCACCTCTGTTATTGCTCCATCCTCACATCCACAGTACACATCAGTTCCAGGTATTATGCAAAAACCAATTACACACATTTTTCCCACAGAAAACCTCTTTCTAGTTTAAACATATTCATAGTTTTCAACTTAATCAGTAATAGCAAATCCTTTATATTGCATATGAAAATGAATTCCTGGGCCACTAATGGTTTTATCAGCTCTAATATAGTTCGGGGACTTACTGTACATAAGCGTACATAAAGAAGTTTCCTTTTCTGTTTTGTCCTCACCAACTTTGCAGCAATGTATTTAAAACGTCATTTATGTACTGTTTAGATTTTTCTCATGTACTACCGGCCCATTACTGCGCATTAGCATGAGCTGACTACAAAAAAATCGAAAAGACACCCCTTCGAGAGAATCTGCCCTTGGGGATCACTTCACATCTGCAATCAATCACCTTTACGGCACAAATCGAGCCGGCTCCTGTTTTTTTCCCCTAACCTAGGAGGGAGAAGTGATGAAGAGAAAATAGTCAAATTGAATGCAGATTGGATTCTCTCCTCCCTCTCCTCTTACCAATATTAGATATACAGTGTAATCTGTGGTTACTCCAGAGACAGAGTGGGGAGAAGCTGTCCCCTCAGCTGTGACAGTGCTGGATTGCTTCTTAATCAGCTGAACTATCAGCACGGACTGCGAATAAACCCCTGATGGGTTCTTCATCTCATTCGAGTGGAATTGCGGAGCAAACCTATCATCTTGCATTAGTCCCCTACTGCACGCGCATATTCACTCAACATGCACTCACACACACACACACATATCTATACACACAGTATATTTGCTAGATAAGGTGCATCGCAATAGTTGTTGTTATTTGGGTTTAAATGGAACATTGGACCAAATGTTTTGTCAGTTCCTTTTGGCAAAAATCAATGAATAAATGATTGTCAATTGAGATTAGGGCCACACCATAAGGCCCTTAAGCATAGCCAGCAGCCACTGTTACATTTTTTACACTGCAAAAGGGATAAATGTAATATGACAAAATAGAAAATTTTGAACACCGGCCCCACGGTGGCGCAGTGTTTAGCGCTGCCACCTCACAGCGAGAAGGGCCTGGGTTCGAACCCTGGGGACTTTCTGTGTGGAGTTTGCCTGCTCTCCCCATGTTTGCGTGGGCATGCACTATAGGTTAATTTGCAACTCTAAATTGAACCCATAAGGTGTGAATGTGATTGTGTGAGTGTGTGCCCGGCGGTGTGTTGGCGCCTTCCCAGGGTTGTTCCACGTCGTGTGCCCATAAGATCCTGGGAGTGGTTTCTGGTCCCCCTGCCACCCCAGTTGGCATTCAGCGGTTCAGATAATGAATGAATGAATGAAAACACCAGCCCTACTCAAACAAACACTATTGGACATGTTTGTATATTTATTTTATCTATATCACGTGCAGCTATACAACACATGTTTATCATATCTGCAGTTCTTTGCAGACAGGCATCCTAATGCAGCTTCTTGGAATTCTTAGAGTAGGTATGATCATTAAATAATTTCAATTAAACACAGAAACACCCAAAAATTAACGAGATGGGCAATGCATGATGAATTTGCATGATTGCTGTGAGATTAAAGGCATACAGCCATAAAAAGGCTAAAAAGGAGAAATGATAAAGGCTGTTCATAGCTGTTTTGTGGCAATGTTAGTTGACGTTAAACTATAAGCTGTTGGTTTAATATTAATAGGATGAAAAGAACGAGTGAAGGAGGAGAAAAGAAAAATGGCTGCTCATAAATGCTGCCAAAAGTGTACCAGCCCTATGCTCTAGTCAACCTCCTCTCCACTAGGTGACACTCACATCAGGAACGGGCTATCGAAAAGAAAAGTTAAAGCACTGTTCTCCTTAATGAGCTGCAATTTTTAATCCATGAACAGTTTCTCTAAAACAAAAAATACTGTTGAAGCTTTAAGGTTTTGAGTTTCCAAAAAAGTGGCAAGAAAAAAAAGACAGAGTAATGAAGTGAATATGGTGATTTCTGGTGCCCTGGCAAATCACTATTAGGAATATCATTTGCAGTTCAGTCATGTTTGATGCTTAAGAAATAATTGCTGCAAGTTGGCACTGCTTACTGGCGTAAACAAACCCTAGATCTCATCATTAACCAACCCTGAGATTTATATTTGCATAAAAACAGTAGAATCATTTTAATGGTTTAAATGCTTTCTTTTCTCATCTGTTACAAAACAACAACACAAATGTATTGGTTACGGGAGTAATCAGAGGTCTGGAATATTCCTCCTTGTGTCTCTGCATATAACCCCCACAGGCTGTTCTCCTGAGACTAGTCTGCTGGTAAATACTCCCATCATCCTCCTCTCCTCCCTCTGGCTTGTTTGCTTTGGTGAATAGGAACATCACCCGAGCACAATCTACAGACTACAAAAAGCAAAATGCTGTGAGAGGTAAGACTAATGCTTATATGACCTTGCTCGATACCTTTCCATAAATCTACCACAGCTAACTCTATTAAGGACCATGATTGTCTTGCAAAACTGAGCTGTTTTCCCCTGCTTTTTTGCTGTAGCAAGGAGTTTTGAATGCTTTAATAGGGCATCATATGCTTTACCAAAGGCTTGCTCTCCCCAGAGTAACTGTCATGTGGTCATGGAGCCCAGTTCCATCAGAAACATAAAAAAGAGATGGATTTTAACCTAAAACAGTGCTACATGAAGCTATAAGGGCAGAAGATTGCCTGCATAAAATGATTTGAAACACTAAGAACACAAACATAAATGGAGCTATAATTATAAGCTGTATTAATAAACAGAAGCTCAGCGGTCATAGCTTATTGGTCAGAATTTTCTCAGTTTTATGCAGAAGTGTATATTTTGACCAGGAAGCTCCATCCATTCGACTTTTTTCTTCAGTCACACTGAGATGTTTATTGGAGAGGGAAAACAGGCCAGCCATGTGCTGAAAGGTCTTGTGTTTCTGGTGAACATTAATTGAGATCTGGTGGAAGATTAAGAGATCAGCTAGAGTGCCAAGTCCAGACAGGCTCCCCTCCAAGTGCTATTCCTCTAACAGCTCAATAGGTCTGGAATTAGGGATGGGATTAGAGAGTAAAACAAAAAAGAATGTCAATATATTTTCTCCTGAAAGTGTGAGAATTTCGTTGTTGAATTTACTCCTTCTTGTAGACATGCACAACAAGTCTGAAGTGCATCTTTTTAGAAGTGGATGATGCCTTGTGAAGACTTTGCACATTTAAAGAAAAAACAGCTCACACACAAGTATAGTACGTGACCCACACCTAACCTGCCACTCCTCTAACACCCGGCAGCAGTGCCATCTGGGTAAGAACACAGACACCTGTGTTTTTTGGGTTGGAGCCACAGGGAAAGAAGGAAGGAAGGACTGCCAGAGGAGGATGCCTTTTTCTCTACCACCTCTAAAATAATGCATCAAAAATTATAGTATATTATAGTAAAATAAAGTATCTACTATTTTAATATAATAGTTAGCTACCCTACAAGGTACAGAGCCAAAAGAAGTTAACTACATCGAAGCATTTTCACAGATTTGTGCTTCCATTTTTGCTCCATTTTGCAGCTGCCACGACCGCACTGTGATGCCACGTGGCTAGAGGCATCAGAAGCATTTGTAATGTCGTGTGAACACATTGGCGGGTGGTCTGGGAGCCCTAATATTTTATATGGTAAATATAATGGCCGTGACTCCTATGCTTGCGCTCCTGGTAGCCTATGTATAGCCTATCTATTGCAAGTTACATTCGAATGTCTTTGCCAAGTTGGACTCGACTATATATCGCACATCGCAGCTGCCAAGAGCATGCAGCATGCCGCCACAGAAGCCTATCAGAGGTCACTAACAGCACCAAACAGACACATCTAGTAGTTGAAAATGTCCATCTTTGTAAAGAGAGAAAAATAATAGCATTTTTTGTACAAACGTAGGCGCAGTGGTGCCGCCTCACAGCGAGATGGTCCTGGGTTCAATCTCCAGGTCGGCCGTAAGGCCTTTCTGTGTGGAGTTTGCTTGCTCTCTCCGTGTTCGCGTGGGTTTCCTCCGGGTGCTCCGGTTTCATCCAAGTCCAAAAGCACGCAGTGTAGGTTGATTGGCGACTCTAGATTGGCCCATGGGGTGTAAGTGGGGGGTGTGGTTTTTTAGTTGTGTTTGTGACCTGTGGTGTGTTGGTGGGTGCCCGGGGTTGGTCACGGGATGGGGTCTGGTCCCCTGCGACCCCGGTTGGAAATGAATGAATGTATGTAACAACGTAGTGTTTTGCCATGCTACATTGCTACTTGTAAAAAATAGTTACTAGCAAAGCTACAGTGTCTTAAAAAGCAACTTTGCTACTGATAAGCTACTGAAAAAGAAGTTAACAGTGTCACTAATTTTAGTTAGCTACTTCCCACATTGCAATTGCACACACTTAATGATGTCCAGGGTGAAATCCACTGCTGTGCAAGCCCAAACCCACCCAGGAACTAGTGATCATCAGCAGAATTTCAGACCGTTAAGAGTCCTGACAGCAGGGTTCACGGCACAACCCTCATCCTGCTAAAGCGCCATCGCTCTGCAGAGAGAGACGGCAATCTCACTTCTGCTGCTGCTGCTGCTGCGATTTTCTCACTCCAGCCTCAGACTGATGGTGATTACTTTGGCCCTTTTTTACTTTGATTTTGTCCGTGCCAAGACTGGAAACTTTATAATGCCCTTTCAATAAGAGGTCACAATAGGACATCCTCATCACAAAGAGATTAACAGCCCATTGTATGAACCAAGGCTAGATCGAGTGCACTGCCAATTTTTTCTTCAGTTTGTAGCACTATGCAAAGAAATGATTATCTCACCCATGCTGGTTTGTCTTAGCCTGATTACCCTGATGTGGACACAGCTGAAGACCTGTCTGGTGCCTATGCAGAATTCAATTAAAGATAAGAACCAGTCAAGTGACAGTGCACTACCTAATAAGCAATTATCTGCATTGTCGAGTCTAGCGTGACTTTTTTGGCATTTCGTTAGACTTGGTGGGGGGGTGGTATCGGTAATTGGGCTGTGTGCAATTACTGAAGATCATGTGTTGACCTGTAGGTAGTCTGACTGACCTCGGATCAGTCGACGAAACCAATAGTGAGTGGACACACAGAATAAACAAATGCCTAAATGCAATATCAAATAAATTGGTGCTGGTTCTGCAAATGAAAGATCACAGGAGCAAATGTTGCATGAATTGAATACAAATATGTGATCTAAGACCTGTCTGCTGCATTCCTATGGACCAATATCGAAATCTAACTTCACCCATTTAAATCTGAAATACGGACACCTTGAGCTCAGACCACCTCCAATGCATTATTCAACAAAGGTATCACCACAATAGATCTATTATTCAAGTCGGCTCACTAGAATAAATCTTTAATTTAACCAAGCGACCACTAGTTGAAACATATTATTTCATCTGGTATCACTATTACTGTTACTTTTATTTTTTTCTTGTCGTCCCTTCATTTCTCCAAAATTGCTTTCAATTTCTAATAAAATACAGAACGCTTTGTCCTCAAAATATCTCACTAGATGAAATCTTTTAAACATTATGTAATAAAACTAAGACCGGTTGCAATAATGCACTGTGCAAAATCCATTTGCTTGTAAATGCATGGCCTAAAAAATCCTGGCCTGAGATAAAGTAGATGGATTTGTATGCTAAGCTATAAATCCCTAAGAAGAAGAATCACAAAATGACTCCAGCAAAAAAAAAAAAAGATATTAACATTTCACAAAGCAGATATTGCAGTTGAAAAATGATTCAGATCTTAATGTAACAGTTCTCAGCTTCCTGCAAAGTAGGAAGGTGCCAGACAGAGAGACTTCTTAGCCAAAAAGCGTTTTAAAACCTGTCATCAAAAACATGTCATCAGATTACATGTTCGGGAATGTCATTTCACAGTTGTCAAAATGTCATTCAAAGAGTCATTCTACCACCTGCAAATCGAGATGGCAGCAAGCATACTTGCAAAAATAACTCAAATTATGTGCAAACGTGTGACAAATAGTCTACAACATTCCTTGAAAACTCAATTGAAAATTAGTTTGTCACCCTCGTGTCATGTGTCTACAGTGGCTCACAATATTCATGTGGTGTTTATTGCTGGATTGATGCTGGTCAACATGGTCAAGGGTCCAAAACTGAGCTCAAGATGTTCACAAGTGAAATAGATCTTATATTTCAATAAGATGTAAGACTAAGCCTAACCTTAAAAAAACTCTAGTATGCAACACTACAATTCTGTGAAACAATGCCAGGTTAATTGGCTCTGTGGCACAATGGATAGCACATTGGACTTCTAGGCTAAAGGTGGAAGCCATTCAAAGGTTGTGGGTTTGAGTCCCACCAGAGCTGAATGTCTAGGAGGTGGTGGTGGTAGTCTAGTGGTTAATATACTCATGTATAGACCAAGAGGTTGTGTGCTCAAATCCTACCTCTAGTCCCTGAGCAAGACTCTTAACCCCAATTTGCTCTCAGGGAAACTGCCCGATAGGACAATGGAAGTCGCTCTGGAAAAGAACCTCTGCTAATTGCTGTATTTTAGGAATTCTATTTTTTGAATTTTAGGAGGTGGATAGATACATAACTTACTTTTCCAAAGATGTAGCGCATGCATTTGAGCACAAATACTTTATCAACACAGTCAGCTTTGAGCTGATGTAAACCCTGTAGCCTCTCTTACCCTCTAGCTCTGTCTTTACAAGTATGCCAGCTTGAAAACCTTTCAAGTAAAAAGTCCTCTGTCCTGTGCTGCCATATGATAACTGGATGGTGCTTCCCTGGGGAAGAAAGAAAAAGTTTTCTTTTTTAGTGAACACACAGAAGTAGTTGAGAAAAAAGTGTATTGTATCTTCTTTAATTCATATATTCTCTTGCAAAATTTGAACCTTTTAAAATGTACTGTTCCATTAGAGAATGATGCCTTGACCCAACTGCTATTCTCTTTCAAAGAACTGAATATTTTTCTTTGTACTTATTGATATTCAGATCATTGCCAAGTAAGATCAGATACACATGTTGCTTTCTTAGCAAGAATGCAGTTTTTAGTAAAGCATATGTGTATCTTGAAAAATATAGATATAGAATCATAGCTGCTGCAAGATTGATGGTATTTGGACATTTAAATCAGACTTTTGAATTTGTATGCAGTATTGATAACTCCCTTGAATATTATTTAAGACCATTCCAGTGCATTACCATTCAAGCCTGAAGGAGTCTTGAAAAGACAAGCCTTGACTTGCATGGAAGTGGATTCATTACAAAAATGTTAATTTGCAATTTCGTGCCCTGTGGTTAGAATTTTAAGTGTAGGTGTATTTGGAGCGCTCCACTGACCTACTTGGAATACAGCCCCATAAGCATATTTCCTTTGTCTTAGAAGTGAAAAAAGGACGTCCACCCAGACCCCTTTAAGCAAATGGTGCAGACTGGTAGTGTATGTGTCTTTGGGGGTCTTTCATTTTCCAAATGCTAGGAGGTGTTAGACTATAACTCACCTGGTGGAACTTTTTCTCCAGTAGAAACCCTGTTGAGCATCATGGCCAAAGCAAGTCATTCATCACACACTGACGTTTTTACCAAAGAGGACAGCAGCTCAACTTCTTTAATATTATAGAAGGGCAAGATTGAAAATGCAAAATACACTCTGTAGGCTAATATAAATAACATTCAGGGAGAGTCCTTCATTTAAATGGAATGTTTGATGAGCCAATAAATCTCATGTCTCTCTAGTATATGCCTTATGACATGCAAAGCTTACCGTTCATCTATTATCTCTCTTATTCACTTCATTATAAATTTCACACTCAGCATTTGAGGACTAATGCTCCAGCCTAAAAACGACACCTGAATGAATACGAAAAGCCTTTTTTCCACCCTGTGCTTAATAGTTTATCCTTCAGCAGAAATTCATTGCTCTTTTAATGGCGAGAAGCAAGGAAAGGGAGAGTGTATTAACTATAAAGATTTTATGGGTCCCAAAGGTTGTTGAAGTTATTTCTGGTCCTAAATTTGTTCGTTTAATTTCCATTTTTAAACATTAAACATCAAAGTTGCTGCTTAATTAAAGCAGTCAATTAACTGCTTTTTTATCACAGAGTTCAGAGTGTACGGTGATTAATCTGAAGCAACTCATTTGCTGTTTTTAAAACACAAGTGATTAGCATGATTTGTTATGGTGTCCACATAAATGTGTTCATAATGTTTTCAGGTTAAAAGCACATAGTGTGTAGTTACTTTTTGTAAAGAGATCTTTTTTTTTTTGAATGATTGTGTATTAATTATGCATTAAGGTACATATTGGTTGAAAGTGGGTCTGATGCTTGTGGGATTAATGTGGTTGTTTGTGCTGCTGCTGCTATATTGGTTCTAACAACCATAAGAGTCTATAGACTGCTATTACAAAAGATTGATCCGTTACACTAACTAGACTTTATTCTACATGAATCACAACTTATTCCAACTTACTAATTAGGTCTGGTGTCTATTCCTGTACTGACTCATTTCCATCAATGTTTAATCTTTAAAATTGTTAAATCTTTAAAGCTGGATTGTCGATTATCTTATGGACAAATATCCACAAGTTTTGACTTAATCATTCATAATTCATGAATAGAATTTGTTAATATGGAACCTTTTATTATAAAATAGGGCATTTTATTCATTCATTTTCTGAATTATTTAATCCGTATCTGGTCGTGGCGACCAGAGCCTATACCGTGACTATGGGTGCAAGGCGGGACCAATCCTGGGCGGGCGCCAACACGCCATAAGGCACACACACTCAAACAATCACACTGTCAGTCACTTCTTACAGGGCCAATTTAGATTCACCAATAAACCTATAGTGCATGCTTTTGGGCTGTGGGAGGAAACTAGAGCACCCAGAGAAAATCCACAAACACAGGGATGACACACAAACTTCACACAAACTCCCAAGGATCAAACCCAGCACCTTCTCACTGTGAGCCGGCAGCACTAACCACTGTGCCACCGTGTCGCCCTGGACATTTTTATATTTCCAATAATTTATTAAATAAATAGTACTGAATTTATGTTTTATAATATTCTACTGTAACATTTCTTAGTATTGGGGTAATTTTTTTTGTCAATTGCTAATTATGCTTAAAAAGTCCCTTTCAATTTCTTCATTCTGTTAATATAAGCACACTTCATGGTCAAAGGTATTATGGAACTTTTTCTGCCAACGAAGCAAATTACTACTCATAGACTTTATGTGAAACAAGACACAGTGCTGTGAAGTTGCTTATTACCCAGTTAGATAATGAATGACCATATATAGCTACAATTACACAATATTGTTTTTGTAGTAATGTGTTGTATGTAGTAATGTGCCTCATATTATGTCTAAAATAAACAGGGGGAAAAATGAATATTTATAATTGCTCATCTCTCTGCATCTCAAATCATCTTTGGATACAAATAACACAAAAAATTATGACTATTACTAGATAAAGATGTCTAGAGTTTACTGTCCTCTGACAGGGAGAGTGGGAAACTTCTGGTCACTTTGCTGAAAAGAGTGAGACAGCAGAGACAAAGGATTCTGAGAAAAGCAGCCAAGCCAATAATAATTAAATGAAGAACATTGACTTGGAATTTCATGGCATTCTGGCCTGACTAAAGATGTCCCTGCCCAATGCT
This sequence comes from Distichodus sexfasciatus, assembly GCA_032718565.1. Lineage (NCBI taxonomy): Eukaryota > Metazoa > Chordata > Actinopteri > Characiformes > Distichodontidae > Distichodus > Distichodus sexfasciatus. The sequence goes on along the minus strand of JAVGVS010000039.1, from coordinate 2,457,276 downwards.
TGTACTTGACCTGCAATAAAATGTACGCCTCATTCAGTCATATCAAGTTCTAATTAACTTCTGTGGATTAACTTTGCAAAACACAACTTTTATGTTTGTAAAGTTGTAATGTTTTCATATAACAGTGTCTCTGCTCCTCACCCCTCCTGTTGCTGCTATTTTGTAATGCTTTGCTAGCTGCTACACATGCCTGCTTGCTCTTTGCAGTGATCTTTGTATTCTTGTACAAGGTGTGTAGGCTGTGTCTGGACCAGTGTGTGTGTGTGTGTGTGTGTGTGTGTGTGTGTGTGTGTGTGTGTGTGTGTGTGTGTGCGCGTGCGCGTGCTTTGTTAGGGCATGCTAGTTAGCCGGCGCTGTGTTTGTGTTGCAGACTGGAGCAAGGCCCCTTCTGGAGAAAGGCACTGCAAGGAACCATCTCAGCAGTGAACTCAACTACTAATCTGTGAAAGGTAAATCATAGCAATAGAAAACACTGGTGGAAAGATTAGAAATAAAGATATAGATGTAATGTTTCTGATCGTGTATGTAGTATTCGGTAATATACTGCATTTGTAGAAGGTGTAGAATGTCTGAACGCCTCAGACTGTTGTAATCTGAATGTGATTTGAGTAAATATGCAATTAGAGATCCACAAATGTTTCTGGAAACATAACAGATTTGTGCATACAGATCAAACAGAAAACTAATCATTATATTGGTAAATAAATAAATATTCCTTTTTTTAATCCTCAAAGACAATTGGTTATTGGAAGATTTTTGTGGCAGGTTGTGGCAATAACTGAGAACTAAATCATTATGTAAATCTTACTGCCGTTAAATTTTCTGAAAGTACTTTATTAGTAATTGTATTTTAATCACCAAATGTTATTAGCACCTTGCATTTCTTCTCTTGGTTTGCTAACTTTTTGACAAGGATTTGAACAAGCAATTCCCACTACATTGCTATAGTGGAGAAATAGCATTAATGTTCTGTTCATCATGAATAATTAATGTGGCATTTATAAGTTATTAACTCACTAGCATTGGCAAATAAATAACTTTCATCACTGGTCAAGCCACTGCACCTAACTCAAACGCAAACAGCTCTATGGTCTGCTGCGGCAGGTAAATTATGATTTATAATGAATCTGTCTTCAGTAAGGTGCTCTGTTGTGTGGAGCGAGACCTCCTGAGGTAACTACACTTGCCTCATGGGACTCTGCACTTGGCAACACATAATTATAAAGGAACAACAAATCAAAAAGGTTTTCAAACAAATACTTATCTAAAATATAGCCAGTGCTATATGCTGTACATAAATATGTATGTGTGTGTGTGTATATATATATATGTATATGTATATGTATATATATATATATATATATGTATATTTTACAGTTATTTATGCCTATGTTTACCCACCTCTTGAGTTCTTTACTCTATTTACAGTGTAAACACAAGCCTGCATACATGTGGTGTAATGGATATCACTCTCTTAGAAACCAGATGACCCGGCGAATGCCAGATGCGTTTCTATAATTGAAATGGCGTCTACGGTAAAAAGGACTGTGTTCCGACCGGCAGCTCCTCCTGATGGAGGTTACGGCTGGTTCGTTGTACTTTCCGCGTTCCTCGTCTTTGGCCTGACATTTGGTGTGATCAAGTCCTTTGGGGTGTTTTACGTAGAAATCCACCGCTACTTCACCACAACGGCAACAGGCAGCTCATGGATTACATCCATCTCTGTGGCAACTATACACATTGGAGGTATGCTACATCTGTGTGTGTGAGTGAGAGACACGGTAAGACTTGCATGTTCATTCTTGCCAGGTACTGCTTTGCCAACTTTAAAGCTTGAGTTTATCCAAAATTACTTTTGTAGCACAATCAGGGTGTTTTTTGACCTGGTCGAATGATTTATTGGTCTGGTTGAGATCATTATTACAGCAATACATATAAATATAACTATGATAGTCTATGCCAACATTACATTTTCCACCACTAGAGGGCAGCTGCTGCACAGAATCTCTCAGCACAAAATGTGCAGAGACTGATTTGTATTTCATAAGCGCCTTCTCCCCAAATGTCAAGTAGTCCTTTCGTGTAGACCTTTCATCACATCTCGTCTCTACAAATGGTTTGTCAGCTAGAACATGGTCTCAGTAGCAAACATCACTAGATTGCAATCTGCTGACATTTGTGAAAGTCTTGTTTCTGAGAATAAAAGGGTGTTATCCTTTGCTATGGTCAAATGGCACAGTCAAATACTTACAATATACAATGCCAGATGGTATCTGATTATGGAACGATGCATAACAGAAAAAGACTATAGAGCGTCCTATTGTCCCATTCTCCTTCTCATTAAACTGGAGTTTTATGCCTTGTCAGTGCACTTGGCTCCCTGTAGTACAGTATTTCATGGCTGGTGTCTCATGTGTGACTCTGGTGCAGCTCCAGTTGGCTCAGCGTTGAGTGCCTGTGTTGGCCACAGAGCCGTGGTGATGCTGGGTGGACTGCTGAGCAGCGTGGGGATGGTGGCTGGAGCCTATGCCCAAAACCTGTTTCAGCTCTACGTCACTGTGGGGTTCTTAACAGGTAAGAAGGGAAGCACAGGAGCTCAACTCACAACATCTTGGACCTCCACCAATGACCACCACCATGTATATTACTTGGACTGAAGGACATTGGTATTTTGTAGTAGGCCTGCTTGTATATAAATAATCCATTTTATAATTAGACAGTTTAAATGCAATGGTTGAACTTGACAAATTATTATTCAGTGGTGGCTTGGGGCATGAATGTATACTGAAACAATATATACATTTCGATGCCAGGGTTTGTTTGAATAGTTATGGTTTTTCACTGTATTAATGCTAGTGTGACAGTGAGAGGTTTATGGGTGTGAGTAGACTACAATACAATAAAGAAAAGAAAAGAACTCCAAGAAAAAAAACCTGGGTCCTTTCTTAACAAAATCACTTCAGCAGCCAGGCTGCAAATCCCCACTGTTTTTCCAAGGGCAACCTCTTTATCAGGTATTTTAGCAAGTTCAGTTCAAACTTCTTTTACCAAAAAAGTATTTAAACTATTAAACCTTAGAATTAAAAACTGCACATTTTTGTCTGTATACACTTTTTTCCTCAGGGTAAGATTAGCTTTTAAAATCTACAAAATGTGCAATAACGCTTAGCTCTTAACATGGTTTTTAAAAACCACTTCTCATGTAAATGAATGTGTGAGTGTATAAACACTAATCAGCTACATTATGATTAACCATCTAATATTGGCTACACATCCCCATATGCAGCAAATTGTGTTTTCTGACACCTTTCTCTCAGAACCAGTGTTAACATTTTCAGCAATTTGAGCTACTGTAGCTTTTCCACCATTCATCTAGCCATCATCATATTTTGTTCCTTCTTACAATCGCTTAAATCTTTATGAATGCACAATTTTTAAGAATTTTAACACATTAATGATAAAAAAAAGTTCCCTGCCTAACATATCCTACTCACTGCCAAGTGTTACTGTAACAAGGAATCAAAATTATTCACTTTACCTCTCAGGGTCATAATGCTAAGGCTGGTTTTTATACATATATATATATAAAGACTTTTTCTAGGTAGTGTTAACATATTGGTTTTCATGACCTTGCCTAGGGCTCACTGTTATCTGACATCTTGCTCCCTCTTCTCCTCTCTGCCCAGGTTTCGGCTATGCTTTGACCTGGACCCCCTCCTTGACCATGCTGGGTTGTTACTTTGAGAAGCGTCGGCCCCTGGCCAATGCCTTGGCCAGTGCAGGCGAATGCATCATTACCTTCCTCTTCACACCTTTCTTTCAGTTCCTGGTGGATGAGTATTCTTGGAGGGGGGCCATGCTGGTGCTTGGAGCTCTGCAGTTGAACTTGTGTGTGTGTGGAGCGCTGCTGAAACCACTCACCATCCTCTCCAATGAGCAAACACCAGCTACAGAAGCTGGAAGCATTGGGTTAGAGATGGAGACCTTCCAGCTCCAAAAAACTCATCAGGACCCAGACCAGCAAAGGGAGTCTATTAGCAGACACAAGGCTGTTAGGGCTAAGATCCTTCGCTATGTGGACTACACCCTCATCACCAACACCCGCTTCATGGTCTACTCCACATTTGGTATCTTTGCTGCACTGGGCTTCTTCGCTCCAGCCCTGTTCCTGGTGCCTTATGCTCGTAGTCATGGCATAGAGGAGTATCGAGCGGCTTCCCTCATGTCCATCTCAGCCGCACTGGATCTTACTGGTAGGATTCTGTTTGGTTGGGTGGCCAATCTGAGGTTGGTGGAGATAACTCACCAGCTGACGGTGACAGTGATTTTGCTGGGCGTGGTTCTGCTGCTGTGTCCCCTTGCCACCAGCTTTGCCCAGCTGGCTGTGTTCAGCGCTGTGTATGGTTTGGTGTTTGGAGCCACCGTGGCCATCCACATAACCGTGTTGGCAGAGCTGGTGGGGACGAGAAGGCTGGGCAGTGCTCTTGGCTTCTTCATGCTCATTCGCAGCATTGGTGGACTCCTTGGACCGCCCATAGCAGGTGAAGATCTCTGTAAATTATACGCCACAAATAATCAGAGGTAGATAAAAGCAGAAAACGTCATTATTTGAGTTAAATTAGATTAACCTGTAGAACACTGAAAGGTTGGAGTTTCAAGTTTTGTTCCATCTCTAGTACTATGATCATTGAGCCCCTATGCAAGACTCTTAACCCCAAGTTGGTCTGTGAAGACTGTAATTAGGATAAGTCTCTCTGGATAAGAAAGTCTGCTAAACACCATTTGAATTTTACATCTAAGTATTACTGGTCAAATTGTACTGCACTGAAACAAAAAACCATTACATAGTTTCTCAGGGTGGACAGTGATATTGAACAGTGGACAGTGAATCATTTACATTTACAGCATTTAGCAGACACTCTTATCCGCCAACACCACAAGCATAAACTTCAAGGTGCCCTGGTGAGGAAAATCCCCCTGCTGACCTCAAAGCTGAGAAACAAAAACTTTCATAGAAATGTAGTGGAGTAAAAGTTAGAGGCTTTCTAAAAAATGATATTCAAGTATAGATACCCAAAAATATACTTTAGTTGTGAAGTAACTGTGCTTTGGAACTGACCACACCAAATTATGAATTAATTTGCATTTAAGCCTTCAATATAAATATTTATTTTACACTCTTGAAACTAAGAAAAACTTCACTGCTCTAGTCATTAAGGTCTCTAACATAATCCATATGCTGAAACAGAAATAAGATTGCCCTATACTATTGTCAGTTAAGGAAATATATCATTGTACTCGCGCTCTCTTTTTCTTCCTGTCACTGCTCTGTTAATTTCATGGATTATTGGTCACTGGATAAATGGTCTCTCTTGTCTTTTCGGCATTGCCATTCCAAATGCACAAAACACTTTGCTGCCTCAGCCCTAATTCATACCATGTTTCATAGGCTGTAATTCTCCCCATGTCCTCTGTCGTGCATAAATGCGGTAGGTAGTTGACATCGCAAACAGTCCTCTGACAATATATCAAAAGAGCATGACAATGGCCCCATTATAAATCAAAGCTGCGGTGAGAAATGGCAGGGATGGAATAGCAATAGATAGTGTGGCTGCGGTAGTTCACTACTCTCGACAAGTCAAAACACACTGATTAGGCCTGTAGATGAAAGCCTGAAGCTTGCTAAAGCAGCACTTTCACTTACTCTTGTAAATGTTGCTTTTTGGTTCATACTACTACAGACCAATCGTCTGTAACATCACAACCACTCATAGGTGAAGTGAATAACATTGATTAAATCTTTACCGTGTAGGATATATTAGGCATCAGGTGAACATTTTGGACTTGAAGTTGATGTGTTGGAAGCAATAAAAATGGGCAAGCGTAAGGATTTGAGCAATTGTGAGAAGGAACAAATTAAGATAATGACTAGATGAATGGGTCAGAGCATCTCTAGAACTGCAGCTCTTCTGTGATGTTCCCACTCTGCAGTGGTCAGTATCTACAAAAAGCTGGGAGCAGCAGGGTCACAGTCAGTTCAAGCCAATTCATACATAAGGGGAAGGAAAGCTGACCCATCTGATCCAGTTGAAGAGGTTTCATGTTATGTTATATATGTTATATGTTATGATGTTATATGTTAGTTCAGACTTTATAAAAGACACAGTTATTATTTAATAGATTGTCTGGATAGACTTCTACTTCTAATTTATATTTTAGCAATAAAGTTTACTTTGGCTTTAAAAAATATTAATACCGCTTCCAACAGAAATATCAGGCCACAAGTTTCAGCTTGTTGTACATGGGGCTGTCGAGTCACAGACTTCTCAATATTAGAGGAGTGGTCATAATATTATGGCTGATCAGTGTATAGTAAAACACATTTGTTATATTGTTTCGGTGTTGTATTTTATGTGTTCCTGCAAACCTTAGAATGGACTCTTCCATTTCAAGACATTCCAGTCTTTAAAAAAGTTTGCAGCCTGCTTAAATTTGTTCCCTATTGATCAATGCAAGATTGATGTAGTCTATCAAATAGCCTCGAGTTCCAGGCGCAACAATGTAGACCAGAACCATTGTAGCGAAATGAGTCTATCTTGAGGGATGTCAGTTTTCTTTTCTTTTTTTCATTTCATTGATTATTTGACGTGTGGCTCCCCAATCTCAGCTCAACTAGTGCTTGGACCTTGCCTGATAGATTAAGTTGGAGTTTTCCATTTCATTTGGATTTAAGCAACCTTATAGACTGAATTTATTTTATTGCACTGGTTAATTGAATGGCAAATCTTGGATTGGAGTGATTTAAGTAGACCAAACATACTCGTATCTTGTGACTCTTAAAACATGTTCATTTAGTGAGAATATGCAGTTACAGAAGAGCAGTTTAATTTTTATTTTTTTTTTTTAAAGTTACTGTTAGTTGTATCTTCTGGTTTTCTGTTTGTCTTTGTTTTAAATTCTATATCCACCAAGGTTCCTTGAGAAAGCACAATTTTTATTTTGGGCCTGTCTTGTACATATAAATAAAGTTGATATACTTATACTTATATACTTATATATTATGTAGTATTATACACTGATCAGACATAACATTGACATCATTTTGGGAGGGTCTGCGGCTACATTGTCCCATATGCAACCAAATAGGAGTGGTCAGCCTCAACATTTTCCGTAATTAGACTGAACAACACCGGCCAGTCCATCAAATTCAAGAACAAAATGTTCGCTTGTTGTCAGTATACCATTTACTTTAGGTGTCATTATATTGGGGTAATCAGTGTTATTCACTTCACTTGTCAGTGGTCATGGTGTTATGTCTATATAAAGTAGTAGAATTATAATCAGTTGGGATTGCTGCTGGCTATTTGCTGCAGGTTTATATCTCACTGTTAAAATTAAAATATTGCTAATTAGTGAGTGAGTGATTATTTGTCATTGTGAACACACCAAAGCACAGCAAACAGTGCACTTGACCCATCCGTGAAGGCGCAGTGGGCAGCTGACAGGCAGTGCCTGGGTAGCAGTGTTTGGGGACGGTACACTGCTCATGAGTACCTCAGTGGTCCCTTTACACGTTCAGGATTCAAACCAGCAACCTGCCAATCACTGGGCAAACTCCCTAGCTGTTACGCTATCGACTACCCTAAAAACAAAGTACATTAAAATCCAAAATGTTTAACAGAATGTTGCTCTAATAAGTATCTCCTCTTTTCTTACAGGTGTCTTCATAGACAAAATGAGCAACTACAGTGCAGGTTTCCTGATGGCAGGAGTCGCTCTCATATTCTCTGTCCTCTTCCTACTTTTGCTGCATCAGTTGAACAGGAGGAGCAAGACCAACAAAAGACTCACCCTCAGTCCGAGATGATGACCCTCTCACATGTGGAATGAAAGATAAAAATTAATAGCAGAGAAGTACTGATTCCTGCGCTTCCAACTGACTGTGATGATGATAAGTATTCTTACACACTATAGTTATTATCAGTGTTGGGGAAGCTACTTTTATGCAGTAGCTTTTTAAGCTACTGGCTACTTATGATTAAAAGTTACGCTACTATTTTAAAGTAGCAGTTAGCTACACTGTAAGCTACTCAAAGATCATAAATACATCAGAGCTATTTTTCCTAGTAATACTCTTAATTATATTTGTGCTGTGAGACACATTTAGAGCAAATTAATTTTTAAAAATTGCACATTTTTTTAACCATATAAAGTCAAAGATTTCAGTGATGTTCTGGAGGTAGAAAGTGTTTTGATTTTTTACTCATAGGTTGAAGTCAAATCGTTGTCCATTTTGCCTTTCAGACTCATACATTTGGTAAATATTAAATATCAAGAAGATTCTTGCTTCCATCTTCACCAAGAGAAAAAATACATGTACAAAATACAAAAGAATAGTTTGAAAAGAATAGTTACTGGAAACATTTAAAAAGTATCTTCACTACTGAAAAGCTACTAAAAAAAGGAGTTAAGTAAGTAGTGTCACTAATTTTAGCTAGCTACTCCCCAATCACTATATTCATCATTATTACTCATATATTGCAGCGTATTGTCTGCAAAGAGAACACAGAGAACAGATTAAGTTGCATCATGATGATATCAGAGTGTACTGTATGCAGGATGGTCTGCTTTAGCTTTATTATGAGAGTTAAACAGAAATAATGCCTCCAATGTCTCAAGGAAAGTGTGCAGAAAGTGTGAATGTCATACGTAAGTTTCTGTGAGAGACAGTTTGAAATGACAGCTTATAAGGCCCCAGACTGCCGGTCATACTGCCATATTTCTTGTTTGCCACCTTGTCTTTCTTCCTTTTACACACACACCAGACCTGGTTCAGACTTGTAATTGTAAAAGCCATTTGAAGTGTTTCTCTGCTGAGCTGCCTTAGCAACTCGTGGATGACTGAAATGGTTTAGCCTTCTGAAGAGATGCTTCATACTTGACATTGATATTTGGTTAATAAATGAAAGGATAAATTGGGGTGTCACCTTGTTTGGGGATAATTGTGTAATACTCTTAATTAGCTCCCTCTAGCGGTGAAAAAAGGTAAATGCCAAGAACAGCATTTCATTATGTTTGTGCAGTATTCCATTCCCTGAAGGACAGTCAAATCACTCTGATTACCTACAGCTTCTTGGAGGCAGAACTAGTAGTATCAGCTTCAGCAGATCATACAATGTGATCTCTATGACGTAGCAGCTACACATGCCCTGCAGTTTCCTGTTCATTCTGGGTTATGAAACAGGACAAAGTATAGCGTCCTTAAGTCCAGCCTTTTGTACTGGATATCAAAGGCATTCTTTAGATTCTTTCTCCCTACAACTTTAAATATCTTTTCCCGCCATCTGTGATGCAAAATGTTTTGTGTGTACTGGCCTGTCAGTTTTGTTCACAAATAAGTGACTTTGCAAATTAGAAAACATCTGAGGAGATGTGATAGAAATCTTTCTCCTGAAATAACAAAAATCAAACTTATATGTACTCGTCGCCCCCTATAAATCTTGTCAAATAAACACTGTACACTGAGACAACCGATGCAAGCCTCCAACAGTCATACGGTTTCCAAACATATATTTTCATACGCTTTTTCTCTCTGTCTATCTTGTATATATGTAAAGAGAGAGATGGTTTTATTATTAAATCATTCCTTTCACTTTTGTTGAGTTATTAAATGCACCAGAGGATGAAAAGAGAAAAAGGAAGACATCTATTACACATGCGAAATCTTTAACAAGAAATTTTCCAGCAGAGCCAAAATTCACACACATACACAAACACACACACATCAAAGTGTGCTTGTCTGTACATGCACTAATGCACACAGAGGCTCAGAGAGTCTTACACAGACCCACACACACACACGTGCACCCATCACACACACACACACACACACAGTGGCCAGATAATTGAGGCACTCATAGAAGGAGGAGCCCACCTATTATCAGATAAAAAGCAGAATGCAGGATCAAACAAATTGCCCCCACGTTTCCGTACTGCTCAACTAAATATCCTGTTGCGCATTTAAGAAAATCTTGAACTATTTAGACCCTTTGAAGTATTTAGTCCTCAATTAGCCATTTAGATTGTTTCCTTTTACCTTCTCTACCTACTTTTTGTAGCATTCAAATAAATTACATGTGATTAGATTCAAGATTCTTTATTTGTCACGTGCAAGTTATACAGGTACAACATGCAGTGAAATGTATCCTGATCCGCTCTTTTAACTGTGCAATAGACAAGGGAAAGACAAAATAGACACAATACAACTTACAAACATAAGACTGACTTAAATAAGGAGGTTGGGGTAACAGGACGAAAAAATAAAACTATATATTATGCAATAAGGAACATAAAGTTACATGTGCAATATAAAGTTACATGTGCAAGTTTTTAACCTGAGATTGCAAAATTGTGCTAAGACAGAACAGGTGCAATGAGATGATTTTTTTAAGTGCCATAAAATGATTATAAAATGATTATAAAATGATATAAACACAGTGATATAGTGATATGATGTATGAGTGGCTGGGATTATGCTACAGGTGAATCCTGCTGATCTTCGGCCAAATACAACAAATGTAATGTTATTGTGTGTTATGAGTTCATAAGTGTATTATGAACAGCAAATCAATATTTGAGGTTGAAAGTAGCTACAAGAACAAGCTGAAGTGCTTTCTGAAAATATATAACCTTCAATATTAAATTCTCATCAAGAAAACCTGGCAATATTTTGGGAAGCTTACATCATTTTTCCTGAACTTGTATTCACTACCATCATAAATTGCCATCGTGAAGATTTTATTTAATTTTGGGTTTTAAAATAGGGTATGTTTAAAACTCGTAAATAAAAATGCAATAAGAGCATAACCAGAATAGTCCACTATAACAAATTGTTAAGAAAAAAGTGCATTGGGAAAAGTTAAAAGTGTCTTCCGTCATTTCTGTCTTCCAACAGTTTTGAAACTAGAAGACAGTTGAGCGTGTTCCGCTTGAACGTTACCTGATCCATCCTTTCTATTAAACCTGGGTGGACAGCAGTGTCTTTGAAGTCTTTAATTGGAACCAGTTGATTGACTACAGCTAAATTGCTCCATAGGATCCCTGATCCATCTGCCATGCTACAACACACTCCCTTCGCCCGGCCTCGTAACTTTGACCTCCAGGGTGGACTCCCAGCCAGGCTGTACCCATGGAAACAGCCGGGTTAAATGTTTTCTCTTTGACCTCTCGCTCACACGGGTCAGCGTGTGGAATTTGGCCCTGCTACCTGATTTGAAATAGACTCGCATAAGGGACTCCCTTATGAAAAAGTCATACATTCAGATGTGCTATTAGTCCACTTCTTCTAAACTAAGTTAGTATACGCTCAGTTCACTTTTTATGTAATAAATATAGCATATGGAATAAACCAAACAGTTCTTTACTCAAATATACTTGAATTATACTAAAAAGCATTCAGAAAAGTCTAAAAATTATGTCCTATGTATAATTATACTCACACTCTTGTGTTATGAAACTACACAAATGCAGCATTTGACTGCTAACATTCCTTTATGATGTGAGAGTATTATAACAGGCTTGAGTTACATTGACTGATTCTATAAGCCACTTTAACACGACTACAAACTCCCATAATGACTAGATGTATATGATTCTACAGCTAAGCCGAACGCTAATCTTAACCTAAAGCTCAGTAATCAAATGCACATTCTTTACATCTTTAGTTTCTCAAATAAAACATACACATTTTCTACAAAGTAATTTGTTGTCACGGGGACCTCTCAAATGTCTCCCCAAAGTCATAAAAAATTAATAAAAGTGATTTTACAGGACAAAAAGGTCCCCACAACGTATAAATACATGGTACACACATGTATGGACACGTTCAATCTCATCACAAAACATCAAGTATAGTTAAAAGTATGTTTGAAATATAAAAATAATACCTAAACGGAAAGTGAACTATAAGTAAGATGTTTCACATATAAGTTTCACATATATACATACATATATTATTTTGCTAGTGCATTAAAACTAGTAATAAACGTGTTGTCATAAACTAGAACTCGGGTTTCAAAGTAGGGCTAGTGAACTAACAGTATATATAGTTACATGCAGTATTTGTTACAGTAATAAGTATATTTTCATTTTTAAAATGTGTTAAACTAGTACCTAAAGTTTCCATATAGTATAGTTCACACTTTATTCACAGTGGAAAATAAGACTGAGATGAACAAGTGAAATGAAAATGAGTGATTATTTATCATTCTGAATACAGCACAGGACAGCACACAGTGCACCACAATCAAATGTGACCTCTGCAATTGACCCATCTGTGAAGGAGCAGTGGGCAACTCTGGCAGCACCCGGGGAGCAGTGCTTGGGGATGGTAGCTTGCTCATGAGTACCTCAGTGGTATTTTTTGAACTGGCGACCTTCTGATCACAGGGCCAAAATTACTCTTACACTCTAAATTATTGAACTAAATTTAGCTTAATGTTGCTGAGCGGATCTTAGCAAGCGGCCCCAGCAACAACTCAGGATTCGAAAGTGTCCCTCAGTCTATTTTTATATCTTCACTTCTTTAAGTACTGTCTGTGAGTATTAAATCAGAGACTCCATCATCTAGAACCAGCTGGACCTTTTTCGGACTCTATGGACTTGAACTGAATCCTAATTTGATATTGAACTGATGTTAATTTGACTAAATGTTGCTGAGTGGATCATAAATGGCCCCAGCAATGATTAATCTTGAACTAATCTTCACTTGTGTATTAAATGTTTACACACCCCGGTCGCCCCCTTCCAAGTCTTGGTTCTTCTCAAGGTTTCTTCCTACAAGAGGGAGGTTGTTCTTGCCACTGTCGCCTCAGTGGGTTGCTTGTTGAGGGTTTGGGCTGGATATATATAAAGCGCTTTGTGACAATGACTGTTGTTAAGAGTGCTATATAAATAAAATTGAATTGAACTACGTGCTTATTAAGAGTGAACTTAAATCCCTTTACTTCAGTTTACCACAAAGCTAACTTCTTGTTAAGTATCCTTTTTTGATAAGGTAAGGTGGGAGTGTGATAGAGAGACACACATATCATAGACTCTACCATACAGGAGCCAAAATGACTTTTTTGACCATGAGAGGACAGAAAAATAATAATAGACACATCAGGCCACTAGGCAGTATGGGTGAAGATAAGGGAATGAGCTCTGCAGAGACAAGAGTAATTGACACTGAAGAAAAATCTCAACTGTGGAATGAGGTCTGGGTAATTTCTTAGTGTAGTGGATTCTCTTTCTGTTCTCTTTTTTGCTCTCTTTCTCTTTTTCTCTCACCTGAGGGTGGGTGCGTGGGCTTGACTGGGGCATTAGTGGGGGGATTTTGAGGGGTAAAGTGCCCTAATGAGGAGGGATGGGGAGAGCGGTGGGGGGTTTGGATAATGAGCTGTTAGGGGAACATGGATTCAGAGAGGCCTTTACAACCGAAAGGCCAAACGGCTTTTGCTTTGAACGCAGCAACTTTTCTCGGCTGAGATGGACATGTCGAAGGAGACCTTTGTAGATGCGATGTGCTCTGAGATGGAAGAAGAATTATTGGAACAGACTGCAGGCAAAACAGAATAATGAATTAAAAATAAAAACATGAAGATTCTGACGTTCATCGATGGGCACTTCTTGGCAAATTTTATTGCAGGCATGCATGTATAAAACATTAGGATATTAGGTTCTCTTCAATTTAATCTAAATCTTAGAAGGAGAGTGTACTTTTAAGAAGTATGTGTAATTCTCACCACACATACACACACCCTCACAATACTTTTTTCGAAAAATTTTTAGAGACATAATGATTATTGCAGATAATTAATCCCTGCACACAAAACTAGCCCTAACCATGAAATGTTCTTTGTTCTTTATTAATAAATAAAATGTCATCAAAAATCTTATTTGTTTACCACATTGTCCCCATTCTGCAGGTTTAGAGTCAAAGTAAGTCTAGTTCAGCAACACACACACACACACACACACACATATCCTTGTACTTATATAGTAGTGAGGACCTCCATTGACTTCTATACTACTGTATCTAAATAATACTACACCTAACCCTAAACATAACCCTAACCATAACCTCAGTAACCAAAAGCCAATCTTTCTACACTTTTAGTTTAGCAAATAAACTTGTGTTTTTTTGTAAAAGCAGTTTAAAGAAAAAATGTCCCAAAAATGTCCTCACTCTGCTGGTTAAAAACTCATTTTGGTTCTCACTAAGTAGCAAGTACAAGAGCATACAAACACACACACACACACACCACATCCCTAAAGCTGAGTGAATTGAATGAGTGATTTTTGTCATTGTGAACACACCACAGCACAGCACACCACAACCAAATGTGACCTCTGCATTTAACCCATCTGTGAAGGAGCAGTGGGCAGCTAACAAGCGCCCGTGGAGCAGTGCTTGGGGACGGTACCTTGCTCATGAGTACCTCAGTGGTAACTTTACCAGCCCTGGATTCGAACCTGCGACCTTCTGATCACAGGGCGAACACCCTACCGTTACCATTACCAACTGCCCAAAGCATTCATACTTCAAAGTGAAACTATGAAAAAAGGTTAATTGTGTTAGTATTAATTTATGAATGTCAGAAATGGTGTGCTTAAACGAGTCGTTTAGATTTCTCCCCTACTTCTACGTCACACACCCTCCTATCTGAGAAGCTCTGCCCACCAGGTAGAACTGCTAGCACTTCCTGATCCGCCATGTTTTCTTGCAAACGCTAGCGCAGGAATCGCAATGAAGAAGTCTACCGGCGGAGTGTTGTGTTGAACGTATGGCGAACTACTAGACATATTTGGTGGAGCTCATGGGCCTATTTTAATTTGTTGAAAAAATGTATAATATGGGACTTTTAAATATAGTATGCTATGAGTCAAAATTTAAACTACTGTAGCCTTGACAAAATTACTTATGTCAAGGCTACCGTACCTTAAAGACATAGGTACAATGAAATGCACCCTGTTAAGTGACAGTTATCACAATAGTATTTTGCTATTAACAAGACATGATATGTTTAACAGTGAAACATAAAATTGACATTTATAACCAAATCCTACTTGATCATGGCATCAATTTTAGGGTTTTGCTAAAGATTAAAGTGCTTTATAATCACTTTGATGTAACTTTAATAGAATTGTAATTTTAATCTAAATGCAATAATGAAAGATTTTTAAAAATCAGTCAACATTTATCCAAGTTACAGAAAAAGATACAGAGGTCCGTTTTGACTCACTGTATACATTTTTCAGTGTCATTTTTCTTCTGACTTGACCTTTGAAAAGATCCTGCTACTGGTCACTTTTGTAAAACAGGGATCGTCCTTCAGGTCAAGGGTTGACATAGATGAGTGGGGTGGGTCACGAAACAAGATTCTCTTTATCTTACACACACACACACAAACACACAGAGAGTCAGAACATTTCCTATATATGCACTGAAATATTTTGTTGTTTGGCTTTTAGAAGAACTCTTTGATGCGCCTATCTATACACATAAAGACATTTACATAGAACAGAAATCTCGTTTGACTGAACATTACAAACACCAGCAGTAATGAACACATGGTTTAATTTCGGATAGCTGTAGAAAGCAAGAGAAATGTGCCATGCAAATTAGGGAAATATGCATCCTTCACATCACCACATCCACACTCACTTTCGTCAAGGTTCTCACACAAGAGTAAACGAGTACAAATTCACCATTATCATCGTCTTGCATGAAAAAGACAGAGCCTGGCAGACCGTCTGGCCCACTCAGTCCCATCTGTGTAAAATTAGAATCCAGCTGCACCCAGTTGCAGCAGGTTGGAAGCATGTGACTCCGTCTGAATCCCTCCAAAAAAAAAAGCCAGAGACGACCCGGTCTCCCGAGAACGCTGCTTTAGATCAAAGGAATTTCGGCCTCTTTTCATGCACCATGCAGCCGCATTCTTCCACCAGCACCGCTATGGATTACAGGATAAGAGAGCAAAGAGAGCGGTATTTGGTGTGTTGCACTTCGTTTAGCGACTCCAGTCATAATTAGTTTCATCACCAACGGACAGAAAACTTGGGTGATTTTTGTGTGCATTTGTAACCATCTTCCAGTTGTTAGGGTTAGACTCAAACACTTTTATATTATAATTCTTGGTACTAGCACTACCACATTCCAGCATGCAAAAAAGACCTCTACAAGGAGCCACACTCAGTTATGAAGAGTGACTGAGAGGCATTTTTGAACAACACATGCAGTTGTTAGCCCCCCAGAAGGGAGTGTGTGTGGGCCCCAGCTGTCTCTGCAGTGTGGAGAGGAGACTTGGCACAGCTTATGCGGGTCAAACCCATTCTGGACAATGTATAGTTGCTCCTCTTAACTTTCTCATCAAATGCCTTATTTATTCAATTGCATACATTTCTGATTATGGCTCTTTCTCAGTTCATGCAATTTTCATTCATTCTTCTTCTTCTTCGCCACCGTGAATCATCATTGTCCACATATTGATTTTTACACCAGATGTACTTTCTGATGTAACGCTCCCCATTTATTTGGGCTTGGAATCTGGCTCAAGAAAATCCCCTAACTTGTAAATCCCCAATGGCTGGGTTTTTCATACTATATAACAAACATGCAAATAAGTTGGTTTAAAACAGAATGCAACAATGATATGCACAGCCAGAGTATCACATGGAAACATGCTCGTCGCTCCTTATTTAAGTTAATCTAAGTGAGTGAATATTGTGAAATTGTGAAAACATCACTGCACAGGACACAATGTGCCACAATGAAATGTGACCGCTGCATTTGACCCATGTGTGAAGGAGCAGTGGGCAGCTTTTGGCAGCACACAGGGAGCAGAGCTTGTGGACAGTACCTTGCTAATGAGTAACTCAGTGGTACCTTTAATGGTCTGTGACTTGAACTGGCGACCCGCGGATCACAGGGCCAACTTGCTAACCATTACGCTACCAACTGCCTCCAGGTGTAGACACAAC
Organism: Distichodus sexfasciatus; assembly: GCA_032718565.1. NCBI lineage: Eukaryota > Metazoa > Chordata > Actinopteri > Characiformes > Distichodontidae > Distichodus > Distichodus sexfasciatus. The sequence goes on along the minus strand of JAVGVS010000039.1, from coordinate 2,440,254 downwards.
AAATGACTTGTACTTTTGTCAGTATTTTTAGTGAGTAATTGTAATCTTACATTAAGTAGGTTTTAGTCTAAGAAAGCTACTTTGCTACATTTAAAATCATACTTCACTAATAAGTAGGTCTCAAATGTGCCATTGGCAAAAATCTCAACTGGATTTTTATACCAAATAATGGCTTTCAAATAAATTTATTTTGTATGCAGTTGTTTTCATTTTATTTTATATGTTTAGAGTAATTACCTTGGCTAATATGTTCTACTCTGATCAGTTGTCCTGGGATTTAGAACAGAACTAGCCAAGTGTTAAAAAAGCAGTTATTGCAAAGCAGTTCGACTACCACTTTCATTATAGTAGGTTATATCAGTGATAATTAATAACAAACCACACTTTCACATCATGCTAAACAAATAATGAATAAATAATTTTAAATAATTGCTCTTGGTGAATGCTTTAAGTTTTTTATTTGGGTTTACACAGAGATGTGATGTAGTAATACACTGAGAACATAAATAAGATAAGATAATAGAACCTTTTAAGTATTTCAGCACCAATAGTTTTACTTATTTCAAGAAGGCATCAGTACATCTACTTAAGTACATATATTTAATACTTTTATCATCTGGAAGTGTCTTTCTTTGCTAAAATGGATGATGACAGAGATTTCGAGTGGGTCGGGCTTTTTCTTTCCACATTTCAGAGCGGTTATGTGAAGGCGAGTGAGTAACAGAGGGGGGGATGTCCTACTTTAGGAGGGAACATGAACATTCAAAGACAAGTGGCCCCTTCCCCACAATACATCACACACTTCTCCTTTTTCTGTCTGTTGCAGACTGTGGAAAAAACACAATATATGCACACCCAGTGCACACTCACATTGATCTGTAAAGACAGCGACTTTATGCTTTATGGCAGCCATGCACCACTTCTAACACAAACACTTCCATCCTTACATATATCATGAACAACATCTGGAAATATTGGAGATTTTGCGCAAACTGACAACATATGAATTTTTATTTGGCTCCAGTAACCAGATGCTAATTAGGACTAAGCGTTTTTATGTATATTTAATGTCAGGTAAGCTATTTCCAAAACGTAATACATTGTAAATGACTAATTACAGTTATTTCAAAATAATTTGTTACATTACAATATTAATCTCTGAATTGTAATGCATTACATGACTCCTGCATTACTTCTCAGTTACTTTCACCAAAATAACTGCGGAAGTAGGACTTGGCATTCTAAAATGCTAAAAATGTAGTTTACTGCTGTTCTTTCTACATCCAGTGGAGGGCGATGTGTAAGTATTAAGTCTGTCGAAATATTTCTCTTTTTTGCTGTATTGATGTTTTTTAAAAACCAAAACAGCACTAAATTACAGGTTAAAAGTGTGTTGTAACGTGTGTTACTAAAATATGTAACAAGTATAATATTACTGAAAATGTATTAGTATCAGTAATGTCAGTAATACATTACTGTAATTGCATTATATATATATATATATAATATATATATATATATATATATATATATATATATATATATATATATATATATATATATATATATATATATATATATATATATATATATATATATATATATATATATATATATATATATATATATATACTATATATATACATATATATATACACCTCACTGTGGTATCTACTCTTCTGTCCCCTCCTTCCATGACTCTTTCCCCTTTCCTTTACCCTTCTCTCTCCCTCCCGTTCTCCCTCCCTCTCTTTCTTTCTCTCTCTCTCTCTCTCTCTCTGTCAGAGTCATGTGTGTGGCGTGCCAGCAGACAGATTTAACCCCTCCTTAGAATGAAGTACAGACAACTGCCTCTTACTTCCCTCTTTTCTTTACTTATCTTCCTTTCTTCCTCTTGCTTCATCCTACACCACTTCTCTTGTCAGACGGATATAAAACGCTGACCATAGGGGCAACCTTGCAGAGGAGCACTTGGACGGGATCCTCAAACCGGCACCGGCAGTGAAGGAACCACAGGGAACTACCCACACACATCACACACACACACATACACATGCTGTCTTAGGCACACAGACCAAAGGAGGAAGCCATAGAATAAACATATAAAACAACAACTGGAGGGAAGACTCTAAACAGCTGGATAAAACTTCAAAGAGCGGGAATTGCAGAAGACGCGGAGGAGAGAGGGAAGAGGAGTGAGGAGAAGGGGCCATGGCAGGCGCTGGGGTGTTGAGTCGGCCGTGTCGCGTGCTGCTTGCCTGCCTGCTTCTGCTGGTGCTGGAAACTTGCTCAGGGAACTCTCGCAGGCTCAGGAAGAGAGGAATCAGCCAGAAGGTAAGGCTTAAAACCCAAATCTTCTCTCTGCATACTTTTATATAGTTGAAATGACAATTAAGTTTGACTTTGACCTGACATTGGCAAATTGTTGAATTTGAATTTATATATGCTTGGTTGCAATCAGAACTAGAATTGCATTTTAGAATCAGAGATAGAATCAGAATTGAATTAGAAGCAGATTCGAATCTAACTCTGATTCTAATTCTATCTTTGATTCTAAAATGCTTTTCTAATTCTACTTTAGATGAATTTACTAATTGACTAACTTCTGATAATAAAAAGTAACTAGAATTTCAAATAAAATGCTATTCTAACTCTTGATTTGAGTCAGAAGTACATGTAGAATAGCTAATTTTAATTCTGATTCTAATCCAGAATTTAAACTCTCGCAGGCTCAGGAAGGTGAGGCTTAAAATAAACAATGTTGAATGGGAACTTAGGTGTGCTTGGTTGCAATCAGAGCTAGAATCAGAGATAGAATCAGAATTGAATTAGAATCATAATTGCATCTTAGAATCAATTAGAATTGAAATTGAATTTGGTTTAGAATAAGATTTAGAGTTAGATTAGAATAGCAATTAAAATGCAATTCAAATGCTGATTCATAATTTTATTAGTGCGGTCCAATTCTGTCATCACAATCGGAATTTATTTGGCAAGTTTAAAGCAGGAGGGGTCAGCAGCAATCTGATCCCTCTGATGGGAGGTGTCATTTAGTATTAGCTGTTAAAATATTATATAAAAATGATATATTACAGAATCTTTGGAGAAGATTCAAAACAGATATTTGAAATAGTTGTGGACAAAAAAAATTTAAAGAATAATAGTTACATTTAAAAAATAGAAAGAAATATCTGAAGTAGTAAAATTTAAGTTAATTTTACTTGCAAATAAATGTAATTTTACAGTGCCATAGATTTTAAAATATTTTAATAGATGAGCCAGATGCTGCAAATGTTATGTGTGGCATCCTGAGGAGATACTCTGCAAAAACTTGAGTTGGCATAATTGACTTTCAACTATGAAATGTAGGGCTGATAATAACAAAAAATAAGAGAAGCTGATGTTAATGTATGTTAATATGAACGCTCCCTTAATGCAGCCTGTGAGGATTCGGTTGCATTTCTATACTTTTACTTGTAGAGGTATGAAAAGTGTTTATGCTGGAATCTTAGGACACATCAAATGGCCAAGACTGATGGCTAATGAGGGATGTTCAGATTGCCAGTGGAGAGAAAGATATGTATATGTAATATCTATATTCTATACATATAACCATTGTATTTCTCTGTCCCTATCCCTGTCCTGTACAATGTCTGAGATTTCTCTAATCCTGTTAATATTTCTCCTAATTAAGTTTAATCTCTTCTTGAAATTTTTTTTCATTAATCTCTTTCAGTGGCCTCTTTATGATTGCTGCATCCAGAAATAATCTTGTTCACTTCATTTTTTTCTTATTTCCAGTTTTTATCTCCTAAACCCCTTTGAGAGTTTTTGTCATGGACACTTCGTGGCTTAAAATTGTCAGCTCACTGAGAGGATGAGGGTACTTTTTTTTATCAGTGGCCCAACCCTCTTTCCCTTCTTTTTCAGATAATAAATTGTCACTCCAGGCGGCACAGTGGCACAGTGGTTAGCGCTGCCGACTCACAGTAAGATGGTCCTGGGTTTGAGCCCCGGGTCAACCTTGGGGTCTTTTTGTGTGAAGCTTGCATGCTCTCCCCGTGTTTGTGGGGTTTCCTCTGGGTTCTCCGGTTTCCTCCCACAGTACAAAGGCAAGCAATATAGGTTAATTGGCTTGCGCCCGCCTTGCGCCCGCAAGTTCCCGGGATAAGCTCTGGTCTCCCCCGCGACCCCAGTTGGAATTAAGCGGTTCAGATAATGAATAAATGAATAAATTGTCACTCCCTGTTTTGACCAAAAGGAGGTACCACCATTAAGGTTGTCATTCCTCATTTTGTCCACAAGGGAGCACCAGCATTAACGTTGTCATTCCCTATTTTCGCAACAATAGATTAAGTTTGTCATTCTTTATTTTGACCACAAGGGCGCCCCACCATTAGGGTTGTCATTCTCTATAGCATGCCATCGTTAAGATTGTCCTTTACTTTGATCACAAGGGTGGCAAAATTAGAACTGTGTAATTTTCTTGTGTTTACGTCCTTTCTTGCCAGGAATTATAAAATAAATGAAAAATAAATCGAACAGCTCATAGTTTAACCAGACCTTCCAGTATTTTGCAATGTTGTGATCACAACTATTCAGTCAATTTCCGCAACCTTACCACAACTTTTGACCAATTATTGGCATTTCCCACAAAACGATGAGCCATACTCCAGCGAACTCACTTCCTTGTTACATTTGGAAGATGCAGGAAATGTGTGTGATAAAAACCGCTCACGTTTACCTTCAAAAATAACTAAATGGTTAACAAAAATAATCATGATTTTGACATTTTTTTTTACAATTCATTCATTCATTTAAATGTATTGTTATAGAATAATTATAAAGGAGAAAAAATCCCAATTGCCACCTGCAACAAAGCAGCTAAAAACACAGCAACTTTCATCGCAATTTTTAGAATCAGGCATTTTCAACAAACTTAAAAAACGATCTGCAAAGTCCTGCACTGTTTAATAGCTAGGTCAACTGTAATATACACAGCCATTGAGAATGTGACATTAAGGGTCTTGCTCAGGGGTCCAATAGTGAAGTTGCTCGGGGTAGGATAGAGCGGAGCCCATGTCCTCTTGGTTCATACCACCAGTCTACCACAACCACACTGCACCCCTTCTTTCTGTCTCCCTCTCTTTTTTATTTCTTCTATAAGAAGCATAGTGCAGTTCTCTGTCACCATAGCCATTAATGTGGAACTGGTGGTTCCATTAACGATAGCATGTTTGAATTCTCTCACAAAAAGCAGGCCTAAAGAATCAGTAAAGGAGACAGACTATCCCACTCTTTTAATGTTTTGTAAGAGTCTTTCTTCAAACTATGTGCATTTGCGAGTCACTGAGGTCAGGCCAGCAGTGTTTCTGTGTGGGCCAGTTAGAGGCCAAGAGTCGGTGTGATCCAACTGGCACTCTCCTCACACGTAACCGTAGAACAGCCATGCACAACTGATCCTGTTAAAGCAACTTGTGTTAGGCAAAGAATGCTGAGTTGTGGTTCTCGGGACCACACTTGGTGAACGCACACAAATCTGAAGTTAGAAATGCAGGACACAAAGTTCTTGTGTAAGAGTGAGAGCAGATGAAAAACTGTAAATGTACAGACCTTGTTCCTGTACTAACCTTTTTAATGATTTTAAGAATCATAAGGATGATGATTGTTATGCACCATAGTTAAGAGTGAACAATATACTGGAATATTGACATGGATATTGATGAATACTGATATGGAAATACCCTTAATTTAAACAAATTATTTGTAGTTTACCTCACTATCTGATGGAGATCCTGTTATTTTATGATTACTCAATGTAGAATATTTTATACTGTGGAACTCTCCTGTAAATGTTAAAAAGAGGTTATTTCCAATAGATGTTCTTTGAATTATCTGTAAATGCACATAATAATACTTGACAATATTGTCAAGTAGCATAAACAAACTATATGCTATAATGCTAAAATTGAATATAGTAACTAGCATTAAACTGTACCATATTAACAGTAAATTTTGTAAATGTTATTATGAAAGACTTTCCTAATGTTCTTTATGTATTTGTGCTTTAATTTCTTACAGCAATATAGCAAGGATAATGGGAGAATCTGAATCCCCATAATAAGATTTTGGAGTCAGCATATGGATTCAGTTCAAAGACTCCACGGCTTCGACTTTTAAACATCAGTCTTTCACCACTCACATTCTTAGAAGCGAGTATTACAGAGGGGCCTGGTAGCAGGAACTGCAGTCATGCATCATGACTTTTCACATAGCATTCTCCAGTCCAGTGTTATAAATCATGAGTGTCTACACATTTAAGAAAAACATACATTATAGCAATGTACAAAGTTTCTACAAAGGCCAAAGTATAGGAACAAGGTGGAAAAAGATGAGAATTAAACAGTAGCAGGGATTCCTACAACACTCTTTCCAACCCTACTGTATAATAAATGGGGTGAGAGATGGCACAGCTGTTCTCAGTGTTAAGAGTAAGTTGTAAACTTGCAGTACTGTAATTTTGTCTGTGAGGTGAGCAGAAACATTCCTCTGCGATACAAATTGTTCGCATGCTACAACTTGGCCTTTATCCAAAAAGCACCTTAATGGATTTTGAAAATAACACAGTGCTTCTTTTATATGTATTATAGGGGGCAAGAGTGTAAGTGACAGTCTGGGCTACATGTAGTGGTGTTTTAAACAGGATGCTAGATCATTAGAGCAAAATGTACTTTTTCCTCCAAAAACTTGCCAAGGCATGTCTGGGAATATTTGACCCCTGCCATATGCTGCATTCATCTCTCCGATCCAGATTGATTGATGTCTGACAAGTCTTAAAGCAAGTAAAGGTCTGCCTGTCTTCACTATTTAGCCTACATTTTGAAGGTCGCTCTGTCAGTCAGAGTTTCATCATGTTTCCTCAATCTGTCAAGCCATTCCAGCCCCCTTCAGCTATTACTGGGTGTCCTGAAACTGACAGGCAGCACCCATGTGAAAAATCCTGTGTGGAACACAAATACAACTTATTTTACTTAAAACACATGTTGTGTAGTATATTAATCGTATAAAATAAGTTTGATATCAGTCAGTCTACAGTTCTTCAGATAACACAACTTTGTAGGTTAAAACCTTTTGATAACATTATATGATGCAGTCTGAACAAGTGATTACCTTCATGCCACCTGCAGTCTTCTGTTTCTAAAATGTGAAATGAATTAATCCTGACACCGTCATGTGTTCACTATTCTCAGACTTGCACAGTAATCCCAGTCAGCTGAGAAAAGCATGTTTCAGAACATTACTATAATTTTACTAGATCAGATTAAAACAGGAGCATTTGTCTATTACAAAAAGCATGAATGTATAGATGGTATCAACAACCTGTTGGAACTGTTGGAGTATTTGCAATTTGGTCACTTTATCAGAACCTGCAGGATTTCGCGACGATCGCAACTATTAACGCAAATTCAACCAATCCCTGCTCATTTTGAACAATTACGCAACTTTTGCACAATTTGTAATCACTAATTGTAATTTCCCACAAAATATTGAGCCATACGTCAGCGAACCCACTTTCTTGTTACGTTCAGAACATGCAGGAAAGGTGTGTGATAACAAGCCTTACATTTACCTTAAAAAATAACTAAATGGTTAATGGTTAACAAAATTAATCATGGTTTTGATACATTTTCTAATTCATTTATTAAGTCATTTAAATCAATTTTTAAAGAATAATTATGAAGGGGAAAAATTGCAACATCCGCCACTTTGACAATCCTGAAGAGACTGCTTTATTCAGACGTACAGCCAAAGCACAAGTCAACCCAAACTCTTTTTAAGCAAATTAAATTCATGAAAGAGGAGGAATGTGTTTTTTTCCTGTCTTTTACTATCCTCAAAAATACCACCATTTTTTTATATTGGCTCAGGGCCAAGGTCGTGCGACAGTTCTCATACAGTCACAAATAAAGCAGAAATTCGTTTAAAGGGAAATAATTTGAAGGTGAAATTAAAGTTAGTCAGACTTTTAGAAGCAAATATATAACAGTAGATCATGTTCTGAGTTCTCAATATCAAAAGAAGTGATGCCTGAAAAGCAAACTGTGTTGATAAAGTCTTAAAATATTGAGTTTATGGTTTTCCAGAACAAGTGATCTTGAAATTATGTTGCCTGCTCTTGATCACAGACATGAACTTAAGCATGAACTAGTCGAACTAGAACTAGCTTTACATAATGCAAGCTGAGAACTGTTTTTAAAAGCAACTTAACTTTCCTAAACTGTAAAACTGCTGTATAATTATGTCACAGGTTTTGGAGAGTGACGAAAGTTATTTTAATTACGGAGTTGAGTTTTTCCCTGTTGCTTTTTCTGAAAACATGGACCCTGTGTGTTAGGGCGTGTGGTTGAAAGCCGTATTTTTGCTAACACGTCCAACATGCCACGACTAGCCAATAAACACACCTTCACTGTCCTCATTAATGGAGTGTCTCTGATCTCTAAAGTGCTCTGGGATGGGGAAGAATTCAGGATGTGTTTAGCTAAGTATTAACAAAAGAAATTGCCACATCAAAGTAATACCTGTTACAGTGTTTACACTGGCTGTAAACGACAGATAACGTAATTTCCTGGCATCACTAAGTGTGTTGAAGATTTCTTAAACTGGAATCCATGATCTCCGTCCTGGATCTGTAGAGTGAAAGAACTCAGCGACCCAAATGACGGCAGCGGACGAATTAAGGTTCAGATGAAAGGCCAAATGGGGTCTCTTGTGACTTCTGCCAGTTGCTGGCTTCCTCGCTGTGAGAAACAATGTGGGCAGTAAACAGGAACATTACAGAACCACATTAAACACACACAAACACACACTCAGATGTAACCAGTCTTTCCAGACAGGAAGACGACACTACTACTTCTTCCTGGGCCTGATATGAAATCTCCCGAGAGATCATCAGTGTAGCTGGAACAGTAATGAATGAAATCTCATTTGTTCTGCTGTAAGTACATTACTACATGAGCTGGTGAAGGTTTCAGTGCATTATTCCTAATTAGCTGCTGTGTCTACATTTGGGTGCGGTTTTTGTGGTTCCTTGCTGTTTGCTCGGGGTTCATTTGAAAGCGAGCTGGATCTGTACTTAGGAAAACAGGATCAACTGCGGTATTCTGGGTCACTGGCGTTGTAGCACAAACTTCCTTGAGCAGAACTCCAACATGTGGCTGACAGATGCAAAACATTTAGGAAAGACAGACTATAAACCTGAAGTGATCAAAAATCAGTTAAAATAACAGTGGACAGTTCCATGGCCGGAGAAAAGACTTGATTCTTGCTGCATGGGAATGTGACTCAAATACAAACTGGAATGACACATGTTAGTGCGATATTTAAAACAATTTTCAAAAGAGCAACAATGGAACAAAATTTATTTACACTTCATGTACTTATAGTAATGCAATATGTCAAGCATTGTAGCACAATTCTCAGCTATACACTCTGTGTGTCAGAGAGAGAGAGTGACTAATTATCATTTATAAACACTTAAATACTGTGCCCTAATGAGGCGTGCCAAACATTTGCTTCCATTTAACAGTTGCATTAGAGGCAAAAAACACTCAGATTGCCAAATAAAAAAGCCATTTGTGACCCTCCACGGCAAAACCAGTCGCTTATCACAACGGAGGTTTCTGAGAAAAACAAGCGTTTATGTTGCGTGGGGTAAAATTTGGGATTTTTTGTTTTTAGTGTTTTGAAACAGTGGAAGGTCTATACTGTACTGTTGTGAATAAATTTGGCTGAAAAACTTACCCTTTCCATCCTAAAAACGTGACTTTCTTGAGGTGAGGAATTCAATTCCAGCAGAATGTTAAAAGTTTCTGTTTTGACCGCTCTACTTCAAAATTTACGGTAAATCAACTAGCGTGAAGATATTTCTGCGGAATCCATCTTCGTCTCCCGAGTTCAGTTAACCTAACGCAGGTAGGCTATCCGTGTGGCTGTGAATGCAGCGTAGGCTACCGTAAATACAAACGTAGCCGCGACCGCACCAAGCGTCTGTGAGTGCTACGTCGATAGTCAACTTCAAAGGCAGAGTTTTCCGTTTCTCACTTGGCGTGACAGGAGAAACACGACTCCTTTGAATGTTGATATCTCAGTCATATGTCGTCCGATTCATTCCATATAGGTATCGTTTTGAAGCTTGATTTATGCCCTTGAAAACATAATAACTCAATTTTGAAAATTTGCGACAAGCGACTGGTTATGCCGTGGAGGGTCACATTTTTAATATTGAGGGCATTCGAGGAACATATAACCACCACCACCCCAACACACACACACATATATAGGCAACCCTTCTTCACACTTTAATATAGTCTCGCAAGTATGCACAGAAAAGAACCCATCCTCACTAACACACACACACACACAAAGACAGCAACAAACATTTGGTATCAGCATTCAGAGATGCTCTGGCCTGGAGTTTTCCCAGCAGAATGTGGGTGAGTTTACACTTAGCCAGGACCAGCAGAGAGCTGGCAGCGTTTTTAAAAGTACTGCTGGACTGCAGGCAATCTAAGAAAAAAGTAAAAAAAAAGGAGAAAAAAGAAAAGAGAAGGTGGATAAGTGAGAGAGAGATGTTCAGTGATTTAGAGTCTTTCCCTAAACAGTACCTCAGATGCAATCGGAAACCTGGACCGTGCACAAGGTCCAGGCCAGACTCAGGCCTGGAATTAGACCACATCCCTCAACACAACTCATACACAAAAAAACCTCTTGATGGAAAAAAAAAAGGCCCACAGCTTTCCAGGAAGAAACAGCCCTTTTTTCAACATCACATTTCTAAGAAAGGGATAAAAATCCAGATCAGCACATCCTGTATGTCAGTAATACTCAGTGTTAGGGAGTGCCGAGCTAAAATAAGTGACAATATTAATTTAACAACTTTTTCATTATCTTATCAGTAGTGAAGCTACTTTTAAAATGCACTAGCTTTTTCAGTAACTATTTACGAATTGTGGCAAGGCGCTACCCCATTACAAACAATCTGTTCTTTTTCTTGCTTTACATACACAGGAATATTTGAGTACCAGGTGTTTCTGATTGGTGTTGAATTGGCATTTCCCAAACACTAGTAATACTGCTCTCACATGGATTCACCGTTTTTATGCTTAACTTTGACTTTTAAGTTAGAGAAAGTTCTTTTGACAGAGCACTGAAAGAACAGCAACTCTGAGTGAACCAAGAGTGGTGCATTCATAACTTTACAGATCAGACAGTGTTTGCATTTCACACAAGTGCAAATGTCTGGCAGAGCTGCATAGAATCCAGCGCCCAAGATGAACTGGAAACTAGGTCCTCCAGACCGCGGAAAATTCATCTTACACAAATAACCACAATGCTTTGTATACTGCTCGGAATACTCTCAAGTGGGCATAAACTAACCACATTAAAGACTGGTCTGGAATAGATAATATTTACAGAATTCTGACAGGCAAAGCCAAAAAGCTCAAACCTAAACAAAGTGGCGTCACCTACAGGACATACTGAGAGTTAGGGAAGAAAGTTGGAAGATTGGAGTAGGGATGCTGGTGTGATGTGTATTTAATTCAGGTTAAATCTGCTTTCTCTCCATACCTGTCACCTCCTGCCAGGATTATGAATATCCCAACCAGCCTCAGTCCACGCAGCATCAGAAGAACGACCGGTGTCCACCTCCGCCACAGATGCTCCCCGAGCGGGCCTGCGAGGTTCCGGGCTGCCGATCGGACTCCGAATGTGAGAGGCACAAGCGCTGCTGCTACAACGGCTGCATCTATGCCTGTCTGGAGTCTGTTCAGCCTCCACCTGGTGAGAACACACACACACACACACACACACACATGCTCGCATATTACTAACTTTCCGAGGCCCTTCCATAGACTTCCACAATAACTAGGTAAAAATTCTACAGCTACACCTAACCCTAGCCTTAACCTCAGTAACTAACAGCAAATATGTTACCGCTTTTATTGTCTCATGGACATTTTCTGTAAAATGTTTCCTGCTGGGGACTGGTCCAATGTCCCCACAAAGGCATAAAAAATTAACAAATGTATTTTTAGGAGAAAGCCAGGACTTTACAACCTGCTAAATACATGAACACAAACACACAGCCTCTACTATACAAATTTTTCAAGATACTTATGATCAAAAGAACAGTAAGCTGAAGGTAAAAGCTACAGAGAAAAAGTAGCTTACTATGTCAAAGCAAGTTCAACCAGTAATTCTGAAATTTGTGTTGGAGAACACTCTTGAAGCAAATTCATTAAAACGTATGAAACACGATGTTAAAAGCAATAAGAAATCTATATTATGAACAGTGTAACAGTTCTGTCCGTTTTGGCATACTTTGGATGAATAACAGTATTTTTAACAAATCTAAATAATGGTATTTTTGGTAACATTTTTTTGCCATGCTACATGATAATTTTGTTTAAAAAAAAGGTTAGTTATTGGAAAAGCTACAGAATTTTAAAAGTAGCTTCACTACTTTTACAAAAACAAAATGTTTGCACCAGGTTTGTGGCAAACTTGTGGTTAATTTGTGGCAAACAGTAGAGTTTGCCAGAATATGTTGCCTCAAGTTTGCCTGGATCAACACCGTGCCGCCCATCGTATTTGTCAGTGATTTGCCAAAACAATTTACCAGTAATGACAAACTTGTAGTTAACTTTTGGTGACAGATTTGCCAGGTGCATAAATTTTCCAGAAAGTTTGCTAGAAGTCCACCACAAGTTTGCTACAAACCTAATTCGCATATGAAAATATGTGCAAATTTGCAGCAACATTGCCAAAGTTTGACGACACCTGTTCGCCAGAAACCTAACATTGATGTAAGAGTCAACAATATATAAATATAAGATGAATCAGTCTACAAAAGCTGGTTTATATATGTGTGCCTATTTCACTATAAACAGTTCTAGACTGGCTGGTGCAGCCCAAACCACGGTGGCTGGGCGGAAACGGCTGGCTTTTAGACGGACCAGAGGAGGTTCTACAGGGTGAGTAACGATCGTCACATTTTAAAACACATCTAGCGTATTGGCAGTTTAGCTGATTAATTGGGACTTTAATAGCTGTTAACTGCTATCGGTGTCTGGTGTAACTCCTCTAATTACTCTGTCTTTATGTCGTGTTTCTAGCCGAGGCCTGCAGCACTACGGAAGATGGGGACGAGCCCTTACACTGCCCTACTGGCTACGAATGCCACATCATCAATCCTGGAAACCCGTCCGCTGGAATCCCAAACCGAGGCCAATGCATCAAACAGCGTAGCAGCTCAGGTCAGGCTACCAGATCGTTATTCCGTTAATCAGCTTAATGCAGGTCATCACACTAAGTGGCATAATGGTTACATGACTCCAAAATAAGTACGTAAATAGAAACAGACTCACATACATAGTCTGATACAAATTTGTGTCACCCCTTCAGGCCACTTTCCCCTTGTATCCATCCACATGCTGGTGCCATCCATTTGATACTAAATTCAATAATTGGAATTGTTCTTCCTTTAGATGGTCGTAGCCTGAGGCACAAGTACTTCAAAGATTACAAGGATTACTTAGGTTAGTATGACTAAAATGTATATATCTACAGCATGTGTAATTTTAGACACAAGGAGGAAATGTCTGACGCTTAACTGTGTGGACACTGGGATCCTGTTTCACGTTATCCCAAATCTCTCACAAACAGGAAGTAACTCCAACAATGCAGTGGGCTATGAGAAGCATCACAAGCACTTAGGGTGAAATGCAAGTGAGTATGCCTTTCACAGATCATAATGAACTGAAAATGGGCTGGCGTGAGAAATCACATTCATAAGTATGGGGCCATTGTGAGCAATGATGCAAAAAAAGGCTTTTGAAATACAAACTGCATCAGCATTTTTTTCAAGATATGCCTCATATACCAATATGGCCATTATCATTCCCAATTCTCATTTTATTTCCAAGATAAACAGTTTTATCAACAGCCACAGAGCTCTGCCTTTTTCAACAAAGCTCTCCATTCATTTCTAAACTGTCAAAACAGAAGACTGTGAGAGCTTTCTACAGCAGAATGAGCTCTTCAGTTTTTTAGTCTATCAAGCAATTATATGTAATAAACTTGAGGGGCAATTCCTGAAGATGACGCATGATTGCTCCCTAAAAGTAGAGTTATGGGAGCACGATATGGGAATTTTCGGTCGATTCTGATATTCACGCACGCGTATTACTAACTTTCAGAGGTCCTTCCATAGACTTCCACAAAAACTAGATAAAAATTCTACAGCTACAACTAACCATAGCCTTAACCTCAGTAACTAACGGTAAATACTTTACCGCTTTTATTGTCTCAGATAAAACATGGACATTTTCTGTAAAATCATGTTTCCTGATGGGGACCGGTCCAATGTCCCCACAAACGCATAAAAAATTAACAAATGTATTTTTAGGAGACAGCCAGGACTTTACAGCCACAGAGCTCTGCCTTTTCCAACAAAGCTCTCCATTCATTTATAAACCATAAAAACAGAATACTGTGAGAGCTTTCTACAGCAGAATGAGCTCTTTAGTTTTTTAGCCTATCAAGCAATTATATGTAATAAACTTGAATTCCTGAAGAAGACGCATGATTGCTCCCTAAAAGTAGAGTTATGGGAGCACGATATGGGAATTTTCGGCTGATTCTGATATTCTGTGTTTATTCTTAAATCTGTCGATGCTGATAAATGAGAAAGGCAGAGTTGAGCGCGTAAAGACAAGATATTTTGCTCACCAAAGTTCCACAAAAATAACACAAAAATAACACCAAAATTCTTACATTTCTAACGCAGCACTAAGGCACTTTGAACGTAGCGCACAACATGTTAAGAAAAAGTCACCTCCAGCCCTATGTGGTGTACCAAGTCAAATAGCTCATGAGTGACACTCCATGTGCACTAACTAGTGCGTAAAAAGCCGTTAAGATACAATCCCAGCTATTTCCTGAGATACATGCTACCAGAAATCATACTGTAGAAAAGTACGATAAGAGCGCCTTACCTACCATACCATTAAGTGCCCATAGGAGGCAAAAACGCAGTTTAGTTAATTTGTTCACGTGTGCAGGCAGACAAGAGATTTTTTGCTTGTGAACATTCCACTGCACGCTCAGACTATTGACACAAGTTAGCACATACATTTTAAGACAGGAGGCTAGTGCCGTATAAAACCCAACGTCGGACTTTGGACATGCCTGGCATAAGCCCTACCTTTCGGACGTACAATAAATGCGTCATCAAATATCTGCTGGGAATACTGGGCAAAACTAAGCATCGGTCTGATGCCAACGACTTCAACAAAAGTAATTATTGGCCGATTTTGATATGACTCCGATACCATCGTGCATCCTTAGCTAAAAGATGGAGTAATGATAAAAAGCTGTTCAACAAAGCTCTCCAGTCATTTCTAAACTGTCAAAACAGAATACTGTGAGAGCTTTCTATAGCAGAAATGTTCTTGTTGATTATAGTTGACTTGCTGTTAAACTATGAGCCTCCAGGATTATGCAATTAACACAAATTCAGCCAATCCCCCTGAATTCATTACTACAGTGAAATTTTGACCAATTACCGCAACAGTTCCGCAATTTTTCATCAATCATTGACGTATACCGTAAAAATGCCATGTTATGTTTAGGAGATGCAGGGAATGTGTGTGATAAAAATGCCTTACATTTACCATCAAAAATAACTAATTTTTTAATGGTTAACAAAAATAATTGTGGTTTTGTTCCCTTTGTTTCAATCCCTCCATAATTAATATTTAAAGAATCATTATAAAGGGAGACAAAATTGCAATTTTTTCCACAACTTTGACTTGCTCCCGCAACTTTATTGCAAAAAAACTGCAAAAAACTTTCATCGCAATTTTTTAGAAAAACTGCCACAAAATGAGACATTTTAGGCCACAACAATAGGTAATAGTACTGTTCTTCTTAATGGAGACACTCCCTTGTGGTCAAAATAGAGGGAGGCACCCTGAGTTGCGTCCCAAAATAACTATAACTATAAATATCTTGACCTAAAAAAGTGTGTTGGTGGGGTGTTGGTGGCCTAGTGGTAGGACACTCGCCTTTGGTCCAAGAGGTTGTGGGTTTTAATCCGACCTCTGCCATCACCAACATTGGGTCTCTGGGCAAGACCCTTAGTCCTAAGTTGCTCTCAGGGGAACTGTCCCTGAAATTAGGAAATGTAAGTCGCTCTGGATAAAATGCTGTAAATGTAAAAAGGGAAAAGGAGGGTTGCAGTTGGGCGATTGACAAGAAATGCAATACCCTGGGTCTCCTCAATGAGCTGAAAATAAAAATGACAATTATCCAACGCAAGTGTTTCTCAAAAGTTCCCATATCTTCTTTTCATTTCCCCTAGGTGACCTCCACAGCTCTACATTCTATCAGACCCTGAACTCTAGTGCCCGAACGCATCATTTGCATCAAATCCAGACGGCCTTCCTCATCAGTTAAAGCTGCTTACATTTGGTGCTCTACACTTTTAGGTGCTATAACAGTAAGGACAACATGTTCTACCTCTTTTAAAACCGAAGCATAATACAACCTAACAACATAACATATTATACAACTATGGTTCATGCTAGTGCCATTCTAAAGGCTCATATATATTTGGCACAGCACAGAATGCACATGGCAAAGTCTTTTAAAGAGTTTCGTGCAAATGTTAAAAAACAGAGAGAAATCCCCAGAGAAACCAGACACCGTGTCTATACACAGTAAAGCATTTCCGTCCTACTGTACGAGGGGAACCCACTTTCAGAATAATTGCTTACACAAGGATATTGTGTTAAAGCCCACACACCCACACCCACCTAGATCACACCCGTGGGCAGAGTGAAGACAGACTAGAAGGAAATGAGGACCATGTGCTGCTTCCATTCACTGCAACCACAGCAGACCAACGGGGGACTGGAGAGATGTTTTGGGGGTAAATCTGGAGTTAGTACATAACTGAAAAGTGATCACTTTACAGGGCATCTTAATATTACTCCCAAATATGGATATACACACCTGTTAAAAGCCTAATGCTGACAAACTAAATACTGTAGACCCTGGAGTTATGAAATCACTAGGGCTGCAAATCACAAATTTTATCCCAATAAAATATTGCATCGATTCAATGGACAATGATTCAACATCTGCTGATATAACAAAGTCTATTACAATACAATTTCGATTTGATTCAATTCAGGAACCAGAGATCGACATGAATTAATCTCATGCTCATTTAACTTCTATCACTTCCATTCATATCGAATCACAAAAAGCAAGTAAAATATGACATTTTATTCCTGAGCTCAATCAGACATTAAAATGAAAAAAAAAAAAAACTTTCAATAAAAATAACCTCCTAAATAATATAAAGTGACTACAAAATGAATGTCTGATCAATGTTTTAATTTCGGATCATTGCTATGGGCTCATTGATCATTGAATCGATGTAGACTGATGTATCGTTACACCACTACCCCTGCTTTCTACAATCAAAGAAAATATAAAAATTTCAAGTGTCAAAAATTCAAACCTAAAAAATATTTTAAAAAATATAATAAAATTCCTCAACGTACTTAATGATACAAGTATCCCAGATGTTCAACTTTAACACCAAAGATGTCAAAGCCAATGCTGACTAAAATACATTGTAATGTACCTTTTACTTTGATTAAAATCACAGCTTGATGAGCGAGTATTGAATATTACGCAACCTGGTTATCTTAACAGACTGAAGCTGAATGCATTACAGCGTTCATAAACTGAGCCTTGTCCGTTACAAATGGTGCTTTAATGAACCCGTCAATCCGACTTGCTGTATGATAAGCTCGAGGTTCAACCGACAAACCCCAGACTCACCGCATTCAGATATAAGCTAAGGGGGTCGTTGAGGGGAATGGACCACGTACGCAGCACTAAACTACCAGATGGCAAAAGCTAAACTGCAGTGTTATTGTGCTTTTACCAATAAAAGTTTCAACGCTCATCTGTCTCTATGTGATTCTTTACGATACATTTAATTCCCACAAGCTTTGGGTTTTTCTGAAAGGAGACCAATACAACTATGCATTAAGCCCTTTGAGCGTAGCTTTGAGCAAATGAGGAAAAAAGTGTAGGATCAAATCAGGATGTGTTCTTACCTGACCTTTTACCTTTTTGTTGCAAAATGTACCATTATCAGATACCAATGATGTGATTGTCTCACATCTGGTGTTAAGGGTAAGTAAGATTGGTCTTGACGAGAAGACCAACGAGAATCATGGTTGGATTACAGGGGAGTTACCTGAAAGTACCTTAAAGCCAACAAGATGTAGAGGAGGAGGTCTAAAAAATTTGCGCTATTGTGTTATAGGCTAGTTTATTTTCAGTATGTTAATCTTTCTGAAATATTAATAGTACAAAAATAGCAGTATGCATCTCAAAGTTGTGCGTACTCATATCTGCCACAACATAATCCTGTCTATTCCAACAGTGGCCACACATACAGTACTGTGCAAAGGTTTTAGGCAAAATGTGAACAAAATGCTGTAAACAAAGAATGCTTTCAAAAATGCAAGTGTTAATCATTTATTTTCATCAGTCAACAAAATGCAGTGAATGAACAAAAGAGAAATCTAAATCAAATCAATATTTGGTGTGACCACCCTTTGCCTTCAAAACAGCATCAATTCTTCTAGGTTCACTTGCACACAGTTTTTGAAGGAACTCGGCTGGTAGGTTGTTCCAAACATCTTGGAGAACTAACCACAGATCTATAATCCTACAAAATAATATAACGACTATAATCCTACAAAATCCCTGACTTTGTGCAAGTGTACCTATAAGAATTGATGCTGGTTTGAAGGCAAAAGGTAGTAACACCAAATATTGGATTTAAATTTTTCTTTTGTTCGCTCACTTTGCATTTTGTAAATTGATAAAAATAATCATTATATTTCTGAAAGCATTCTTTGTTTACAGCATTTTTTCCACAACCTGCCTAAAACTTTTGCACAGTACTGTATGTGGTGACACTTCACTCAAATTACTACATTTGAGTAGCAAAAAGACATCCAGACTCATCACTGAGAGGGTGCAGAATTTGACAAAGTGATTAAGTAAACAGTGTTTTTACACACTATTTTGGGGCAGTTTACGTATAGTTTATAGTGAACGGCCCTGCACTGAGTCACCCTTGGATTCACTAAACAAGCGAAGACAACAGTGATGCAAAATGTTACTGATTATATTAACTTCCTGCAGTAACAATAGCAGAATTTTTTCACAGTAATATATACTTGAACTTATATGTATGCATGATCATGTGACCAAAGTTCGTCTGCACAGCGAGGAACAGCGAGCGAGCGAGGGCAAAGCATTTCGAGAGTGAGGAAAATAAGTCAAATAGGGCTCGTGTGACACTTCATGTGCACTACCTAGTGAATAGAGAGCCGTTAAGCTACAACCTCAACTATTTCCAAAGATTCATACTACTGCAGAGAAAAGTATGATAAAAGCGCCATACCTACCATACTATTAAGTGCGGTAGTAAGTGGCTCGGGACACAGCCCATGAGTGAGTTCACATCCGCTAAGTGAGGCAAACATGCAATTTATTCATTCATGCATTCATTATCGGGGAGGAGCCTATTCCAGGAACTTAGGGGCGCAAGGCGGGAACCAACCCTGGGTAGGCGGCAACACACCGCAGGGCACACACACACACACACTCACTCACACTTTACGGGTGCCACTTAACCTCACTTAACCACGCTTTTAGACTGTGGGAGGACACCGGCGCACCCGGTGGAAACCCACGCGAATAAGGGGAGACTCCACACAGAAAGGCCCTACAGCCAACCCGGCGATCGAACCCAGGACCTTCTCACTGTCAGGTGGCAGCGCTAACCACTGCGCCAATGTGCCCCCGCCCACACACAACTTAATTAGTTAAAATTTTCGTTTGTGAAAATTTCGTTTTCCACTGTGTGCTCAGAATTTTGGCACAAAATAATGCCATACATACAGAGAGAAGGCGAGGCCGTGTTGAATCCAACCACGACTTTGGACATGCCTGGCACAAGTGCTACCCTTCTGACGTATAATAAATGCATCATCAAATATCGGCTGGAAATGTCGGGCAAATCCAAGCATCGGTCTGACGCCTATGACTTATCAGCCGATTCCGATATGATTCCGAAATGTTCGTGCATCTCTACTTTGAAGTATGTCAAGTTGAAATCATGTCACATTAACAACTGAAAACGATTAAATATCAATACCACAATAATATATATAACAGTAAATATTTATTACTGTATCAAACAGTTATTACAAAGCATGGGGAAGTTTCACAATGACTTTCTCTCACACACACACACTCTCATACACACACACACACTCTCTCTCTTATGTGGCAAACTTCTTCTGTCGGACTGGTGCAGGCAGTTGACCAGCGATGTCCAACAAGGGACGCTCAACCACCACTAGTGACTGATCCTCCATCAAATCCACACACAGCAGCTCCTGCCACACAGGGAATAAAGCCCATTAGCACGATCCATCACACAGCTGAACAAAACATTACAGCACTCCATTAAGGCCGAGGAAGAGACTCGGACAGAAAAATCAATCTTTGACAACATGATTTTCCACCAGAGCATCTGTCTAATGGAGTAAACACACACCTTATAGTTCTTGCAGACCTTGAATGCGTGGCACCGAGCTTTTCTCTGAGTCTCTGGCAGGCTTTTCAGAGTCAGTTGATTGTAGAAGCGATCTGTCAAATAGGGGAGGGGCTGGAAAACAAAAATCAGAAATCAGGTGTAAAATGATGAGTAAATCAATTTGGATATCTGCTGATACAGTCTCAGTCTTTTTTTAAACAGAAAATGCTTTAAAAATGTCTGAATACATTTTTACAGATTATTCCGCTATGCTTAAAGAAATACTTGACTTAAATACTGTTTTCCTAACTAAAACAATGTTTACACACCCATATGTATATGCTAAATTAGTAATTATTGAAATAACATCTCAAAAATTATTTGTTTAAACACAGTTCTGTAATTTTGTGACGTATGTCAAATCAATATTTATGAATTAGTGTGAATGTCGAACAATAAACCAGCTTTATCACATAACGAATTGATAGTGCGCAGATTTACAGATCGGCCCAACGCCACCAATCCAGCTTTGAGTCATTATCGGACCAATACCAATCCACGTACTGAGTCGGTGCCATCTCTACTATTTATAAACAACTGTTTGGTTTTTTTCCCCTCATAGTTCACTGACAAGGTCTAAGGTGGATATATGCCCAAATATTAAAGCTGTGATATTTTTTCTAATGAAAGGGTGCATATTTTTGTGATTTTAAAATAAATAAATAAATAAATAAATAAATGAAACACAGAGCTACAGTGGCAGACTAGCCAGGTGAGAACACATGGTAGTATGTGGACAGTACATGAACACACACTAGTTTAAGTCGTAAGAGAATAACTAAAGTATTAACAGAATTTTTAAAAATAATCCTAATAACCAGCTTCAGTTAACTGTGCAACTCTAAACACAATCGTGTGTGACATTTAGCTACAGATCAAGCAACACTTGGTACCATCCAATTATTGAAATAACTAACGCCTCAGTTCCTCTTTCAGGCACCAAACAATAGTTAATAATACACCAAACTGGACTATAAATTAATCCCACCTGGGTTTGGTCTATGATGCAGAACATGTCCATGTCGTGGAGAATGACGTGCGCAGGGTTCTGGGGATTGAAAGTCACATGTGTGACTGGCAGGCTCCTCTCAAACCAAACAGGGTGAAGGCCTTCCCTTTGTATGAAACGACACCACTCAGTGTACTGCTTCTCCTCTATCGAGAACTCAAACAGCTGCAAGAACAAATCAGACAAAAAAAAAAAACGGTGAATTTGAACGAGTGATTATTTGTAATTGTGAACACAGCACAGCACACAGTGCAGCACAATAAAATGTCTTAGAAAAAAGACTCTGTTTTAAAAAAAAGATATATATTTACTGAAACACGCTGTAAATTAGACCCACTTTTCTGTCTGCAAAAAACTGAAAGCTTTTGTTTCTTTGGATTGTAATTTCTCTGAAATGCATATTGGTAGTCTAGTCCGGCATAACATCGCAAGATAACGAGTAGTTTAGAATCCTCATCGCTAGTCTGGGGCGTTTCACAGAACATCACTATCAACACTGCAGTAGCTGAAGTAGCCAGTAGGTGTCACCGGTGTCACGCCGGTCAAACTGTTCTGAAAGTGGGAAATTTTGAACCTTTCAGTTTTAAACAAAGCCTGGTTTTGGCCACTGCTATATTTGTGTCTGTATGTAAGTTGTGGCATGTAACATTACAAACCCTCGTCCAAATGATGCTACAAAATAAACGTCAGAGCGTAATATAACATGAAATAATTTTTCATTTTGTCATCTAATATTTCTCATCATAATTCACAGGCGTTTCAAATGCATAAATATTTCCAGAGATAAGTCATTTCACTTTTTAGACCTTTTTTAAACTAGGATTTGAACAGTTTAAACACATTCTTCTTACTGAAGAATATTTCTTCATGCAATATATTGAGTGTTAATATGGCCTTCACCTGCTGGTCCACATGCACCAAGAACAGTTTGTTGCTGGCTGGGTGGATGGCCATGGCACTGACTGCAGAACTGTAGACCGGAACTGTGCAGTGGGTCTGTAAAAATAGATTAAGTCACACATCATTCACCACTCATTCAACATAGAGGTTAAACACCAGCATCTCTAGCGTTATTACCTTCATTTTCTTCAGGTTGTAGATCTGAACCTCATGCGGACCGTTGGCCGAGGCCAGCCACTTTCCATCCTCACTCGCTGCTAAAAGACGGACGGCCTGGCCTGAGCCTTGAGAGGAGGACGGAGGGACGAAAAAAAAAATCAATAATATAATCACACTGATGGCACTGGAACACATGCTCATGTCTATAAAGCATAGTGTTGTTCCATGAAGAAATAGTGCACAAACGATATCCAGCAGGCATGTTTGACATGGGACAACTGAGACGAAAACATCCTCTCACCTGATTTAGGTTTGAGGGTGCCAACAAATTTGCACTCCGACTGGCTCAGAGCAGCCACGTGCACGGAGGAAGATGTAGAAGCTGCAAAAAGGTGGGACGAGTCTGAAGAGAAACATATCTGACTGGCCGAGCTGAGGACCTTTGGAAGCCTGGACACCTACAGTGACGAGAGGAATTGATTTTGCGGTGTTTAATACCACTAATCAGACTTACAAGATTTACACTGCTGCTGAAACAGAGCACAGCACACAGAGCACCACAACGAAATGTGAACGCTGCATTCGACCCATCTGTGAAGCAGCAGTGGGCAGCGCCCAGGAAGCAGGTCTTAGGGACGGTACCACGCTCATGAGTACCTCAGTGCTACCTTTACCGGTCCGGGATTCGAACCGGTGAACTTCTGCTCATTACGCCATTATGCTATCAACTTGCCCTGAATCATCACAATATGCTTTCTGTAAATTCAATGTATTAACGAGTTTATATAAGATTACCACAAATAAAGGACTACAAGAAGTAGGAGACAAAAATAGGACTATAAAAGACAAAGACAACTAAAAATAAGTAACAGAAATAGGACTTTCATTATTAGATTTTAACCATATTTTCAAAAATGAATCATGTGCTTATTTCTCTCATTTTACTCAAAAATGAGCAAATGTTTTGTCTTAAACACCAAAAGATAATACATAACATAATTAAAATATAATAAATGAATTCTTTGAAATAAACAGTGAGTGTCACAACAGCAAAATAAGTCATTCAGAATTTAGAACGCTCATCAGTTTCATAGAACTGAAATGATCAAGATGGTGCAACAGCCAACACGGGCAGGAGGTGTCACCATAGAGACGAGTGTTGGATTGTTCTGCTTCCTTTAACAAACCTTCATTTAGCCCACTACTATGTTTCTACATCCTAATGATGAAACAAATATTGCAGTATATTTTAACAACAGCACAAAAACTACACAGTTTAATAATTTCATCATTCAACACATGTGACCCTCAACGGCAAAACCAGTCACTTGTCGCAAATTTTCAAAATTGAATTATTGTGTGAAAATATTAAAGCGTGAAGAAGGGTTGACTATATATATATATGTGTGTGTGTGTTGGGGTGGTGGTGGTTATATGTTCCTTGAATGCCCTCAATGTTAAAAATGTGACCCTCCACGGCAAAACCAGTCGCTTGTCGCAGAAATATCTTCACGCTAGTCAACCAGTGGATTTAGCGTAAATATTGAAGTAGAGCAGTCAAAACAGAAACTTTTAACATTCTGCTGGAAGTGAATTCCTCACCTCAAGAAAGTCACGTTTTTAGGATGGAAAGGGTAAGTTTTTCAGCCAAATTTATTCACAACAGTACAGTACAGACTTTCCACTGTTTCAAAACACTAAAAACAAAAAATCCAAAATTTTACCCCACGCAACATAAACGGTCGTTTTTCTCGGAAACCTCCGTTGCGACAAGTGACTGGTTTTGCCGTCTTTCTTTGAATAGAGAAAGATTTTACTCTGGCAACACACACAACAACCTGTCGGTAAGTAAACAAGGTTAAGCGGGGAAACTGACCTTAGTGATGCCGACGTTGTTATTTTCACAGTTTATTTTGTAAAGTCGTAAACTGGTCTCCGTGGAAAATGCAATCCACTCTCCACATGGAGACACGGCGCTGCAGCAAATCTGCTCCTCCCCCTAGTGTTTAAAACACCACATTACAAAATGCAACACCACACTCCATAAATTACACCGGGGTCTAATTAGCAAGTCTAGTTTACCTTTGCCTTTAAATGAAGCAACTTCTCTGGTTTTCTTTTAACAGGTAAAACGCCTCCAATAACCACTGCAGGGGACAGAAAAAAAAAGTCACTTTTGTCTTTACAATGAACGCAGCTAAAATCAGCACACTCTACTTCACTACATTCTGTCCGTCCTCTCTCACCCTTTCCATCACTCTCTCCCAGCCTCCAGAGCTCCAGATGGTGAGGATACTGAAACAGCAGCATGGCCACCTTTTTGGCACAGGACACCAAGCGGCGCTGTTAGACAGACAGATTACAAGAGAACATTTATTAATAACCAAGATAAAATGAAGTTTTAAGGGACAGTCTGTCCAAAGACTTTGCTATGATGATGATGATGATGATGATTAATTGTCAAGGAAGTGTCAAGTTTTCAGAAGGGGTCGACTGACTATTGGCACTGAAATTTGACATTTTTTATGGTTTTCAGAATTGTTCATTTTTCAACCAATATGCAAACGATGAATTAATCAGGGCTGATAGTGAAAAAAAAATCCTGAGCCTGAACTTTTTTCCATGCCCGGGAGGTGAGCAGGGTATGGCAAGTCGTTTTAGCTTTAATTCGTTTTTAGAGGATATCACAAATTCAGTTTTAACTAGTCACAACGTAACTTCTTGATATCAGAAAGTCAAATGTTACTAGTTATAATGTGTATGTCTGATGTCACAAATTCAGTTCCAACTAGTTAGAATGCTAAATTTTGATATCAGAAATTCAATTTGAACTAGTTAAAATGCCAATTCCTGACATCGGAAATTCTATTTTGGCTAATGAGATTCAAAACGATTTCCTCATTTATCTCAGTGGGAGTTGGAATTTTAACTAGTTGATATGCTGCCTGGAGACGGACAAATGTGCGAGGGCGGGTTTATCCGCCGCTAATTTCTTACACAAAGTGGCCAGTGGATGAGCGATAGTAAATGACCGGTCATGCTCAGCAATGAAGGAGCACAAGTGAATTTTTTAATTAGCCACGCAGTCGGTCACTGAGGGTGGAATATCTGCCATGGCTGTTGCCCCCGGCAAACGTGAGGTGTGTTGCATTGCTCGGACTGCCGCTTTATGACTAGGGTCTAATTCGTGCCGTGACGGCACTTTTTTCCCCCCGCTAGTTCCATATAGCAGCTTCCTTGCGCACAAAGTGCAGAAGCATGCTCCTGGTTGCCGGAGCTTTTTGGCACCAGCTTCCAAAGGGCTTTTCGTCACTACCCACCTCCTCTATCCAAGCCCAGCGCCATTTATTCCTTATGCCTTTAGCGACATCTTCGGTGTCTTCCCCTGACTTCATAAACGTGCTGTCCATGACTTACGGTTCGCGTTCCAGCGACTGCTGGATCTGTATCAATCTGTTTGGCCAAGACCCAAGGCTCGCCCTTTCCCTATTTCTGATTGGCTTATTGGCTAAGTAGGCCTGTTGTTGGTGTGGTTGAGAGTGAAAGCTGTGCTCTGAGCTGCGCCTCTCAGATGTAGTGTCAGATCACTAGGCGAACCTGACTTTATTTATTTTTTCCGCAGCCACGTCGGTACGCCGGAGATCCGACGTGGCGCCTGAATGCTATCAGCCCTGACTAATAAATGCGTAACTTCGGATCTTTTGTAGTCAGGTGAAGGCACCACTCCGTAGTCTAGGTAGAAGGGCCTACAAAGGCGCTGTAGTTTTACTGTCAATTGTGTAAAAATCTAGGTGAATTGCTTTCGATACTTGAGCATGAGATTTTGCTTATCGGGATATGTAATGACATATCGGGATATGAGATCGTGGTCACATCGCACAGCCCTAATACCGGCTGCCCCTAGTTCTGAGTGTAGGAACTCACATGTGGGAAGTGTATGTTGCGCATGGCAGTGCCCGGAGTCTTCACGTCTACTTTATCCATGAGAGGCCTCACCGCAAGCTGTGTGTCCAAGCCTTTATGTGAGAACATTCAGAGTCAACCTCAAAATACAGCAACAGTGCAGAATCACAGGTCAACAGGCAAAAAAAAATCTTTACGGGTGAACTCACCCCCTGATACAACAGCAGTGTTGATCTCCAGAACTGCACGGACGTCATGCGTGTGGCTTCTGAAAGTCCTGGTTCTGACCCACTTCCTCTCCTCCTCACCTAGAATAGCAGAGAGGAACTGGAACTGGACCACAGTGCCCTCAGATGTTCCTGCAACAAGACTGCTCTCATCCTGGGGTCAAAGGGAGAGATGGAATGAAAGAGAAACCATTAATAAAAACTCAAAGTAACTGGTTAATATCTAACAGGCCGGTGGTAAACGGCATTGAATATTCATATTTTTCCATGCACAAACACACACCCACCTGCGACACTGATAAACACAACACGTCCCATTTGGTGACGAGGTGGCTTATAATCAGCGTTCCTGTGTGACTGTCCCAAAATTTCACCTTCCCACTCGAATCTCCGCTAACGATGGTGCCATCGGCGAGGAAGAGCAAACTCCACACCACGCACTCCTTACTGCGCGACGGCCCCAACGCGTGCTCCACCAGCAGCCTGTGAACCGACTGGCCTGAAACACAAGAATAGAGAAATTTACAACGTTGAAAGGCTACCTGTTACCCTTAACTTTACATTAATGACCGCTCCTTAAAAGGGCAGACGCCAGCATACAGATTCATGCGTACCCGTTTTAACGTCAAGGACCCGAATCATATCGGTCAGTCCTGCTGCAATCCTCGTTCCAGACGGATCCCAGGAGAGAGAGAGGATGCGTCCTTTCTGCTTTGACAGATTTCTTTCAAACTGGATTTTGCCTTCAGACATCACAAACAGTTTTACTGTCCCATCTTCACATCCAACCTGCCAAAAAGGACACAAATGTATCAGCGATGAGGCAAATTGAAACGGAGATCTTATGGCACTGATTCGTACACTTTAGTAATATGGTCACTTTATGAAAATAACAAATTAGGTCATAAGCTGTGATATGAAAGGGAAAAATAAACTCACAGCCAAATGGGTTCCTTGCTTGTTGGCAGCAATGGCCCATATCGGACCCCCGTATGCGTCTAGTGTGTATTTCACTCTTTGGTTGTCCAGGTCGTACTCGATGATCTCTCCATTCAGGCCTGCACTGAACAAACGCTGTCCTATCCACACCAGTCCCTCCGTGTTACGCTGATCTCGACCTGGTATCACCTGCGAATAAAAGAGAGGATTACTCTCCACACATCAAAATGCAACTGGTCAGAGAAAGAGAAAACGCTGGTCCTTATCAGACAAGGGTTAGTGTCAGCAAGTAGTAGAAAAGGTGTTTTAAAAATGTACTACTGGCTACATATCGGAACCTCTTCTCTGGAGGTATAAGTTAAAGAACATTAACAGAATCAGATTTGTTTCTGGTACAGCAGAAATCTATGGCGGCGTATTAGGGCTACTGTAGATTAAAAAGATAAAATGTAGGGGGGTAAAATTCCAATTTAAAAAATCTGAGATTAAAGTCAAAAATTTACAAGAAAAAAAGCCAGCTATTCTCTGAGATTAAAGTGGCTAATTTACGAGATAAAAACTCAAATTTAACATTTGTTTCTCATAAGTTTGCCACTTTAATCTCAGAGAATATCTGACTTTTTTCTCATAAATCTACAACTTTAATCTCAGAATTTCTGATTTTTTTCTCTGAATTTTACCACCCCTCCATTTTTCCTTTTTAATCTACAATGGTCCTAATTGGCTGTCATAGAAATCTGATCAACATAGACAAGACAAAAACAACGACAACACACCAGGCCTTTATATACACATGCCATTATTAACAAAAATCTGAGACTCCCAAATTTGAAGGCATTACAAAGCAAATGAATGACATTTCGATGGAGCTTGAAAATATTTTAATCAACAAACCACTGAACAACATTAATAATCGCAGAGAGTTCAGTGATGTGAGAGGTTGTTCTTAAACTGTATGATCCTAGAGGCTACATATCTAACCTGGACCCACAGAACCCATATGTTAAAGAAAGCATATGTTGTAAATTCAATTCCTCCAGAGCACACTACAAAACACAAGAAATTTTGGTTTTGTTTTTTTAAATATCAGGACAAGGGGTAGTTCAAGACTTTTGCACTGCATAAGGATCTCACTATGCAATTTAGTCTCTGTGTAACAGACAAACATACTAAGGCAGGTCTGTGAAAATCAGTTAGCACTTTAAGCCCTGAAACAGATTTTTACAGATTTGTGCTAAAATATAAAAAAAAACACAACGTATATAAAATGTGTAAATCACAGCAACCACAATATCTATTTTTATGCTTTTGGTATCATTATAAAAGTAACACTTGTGAGATTACTGTAGAATCAGCATACATGTTACTGGACCAGAATAAAGGAAGATGCAACACAGCAGAACATTGAAAAAAAAAATCATGTTCCCCCCCGAAAAAACATTATTCGCGTAATCTGCGGAGTCGTGGCTTTTGTATGATATGCGTTATGCAAAGTTAGCAATAGTAGTATGGACTCTACAGCCGTATTGTGTTTGGTGTTGGAATTGTGTTACGTTTAGGTGGAATTTGTTGTTTGAGATTTGTAGACGATTTGATCGGTGATGTGCCGTATACATATGTTTGTTTACGTTTACTGGCTATTTAAAGCTTTCCCGTTCTGCCCCCGGTACCCGGTAAGGTTCAGCCCAGTTTTTAAACCTTTATTTAGAAATTAAGATATAAAGGCATCTTTTGATTAAGACATTTTATGGCCTGCGTATGAAAACTCTGGCAGAGTCTCTCTATATACATCTGGAATATTAGCATGTCTTCAGCAGTCTCTGCTTAGTTACCTGTTCTTGAAAGAAGTGGTCAGTACGGTTATAGATCTCCACAGAGCCGTCTGTCCTGGCCAGTGCGACTTTCTCCTGGTACGGCTCGAACGCCAAAGCTCTTATACCAGCAGGCATGAAGTCGAAGAAGCGAATCCGGTGCACCTTAAACTCACCCATGGCTGAGCAGCTCACCTGCAGGAATAGGACAGAAACCGCAGGTAACTCCATGGTTATGACTGCGCTTAGAACTTCACCTTCCAAATACTCCATAAATATGTTCATTTGTTTGTCAAACAGCAGGACGAAAAAACAGAGTAGCATTAAACAGACAAATGAATCTGGGATAACTGAGGCTGCACAATACGTCCCTTCAGCTTCATTGTGCATTGTGCATGTCAAGTAAGACAACTTTAACGAAATGCATCAACTTGAACTGGTTTAAAAGAAAAACTCATCCACCTCATTTTTCATTATTGATCTAGAAATCAGTTTGACATAATCTGAGAAAAGGACTGTGCCTTTACTTCATGTGAGGATTGTACATTAGAGCAGATCGTTTTTACATTTACATTTGCAGAATTTAGCAGACGCTCTTATCCAGAGTGACTTTTATTTCTTAATTTCAAGGACTGTCTCCCTGGAGCAACTCGTGGTTAAGGTGGTAGTGCTGGAGGTAGAATTCGAACCCACAATCTTTTGGTCAAGAGGCAAGTATCCTAACCACCAGGACACCACTACCCCAAGGGTCATACACCTTTGCATATGCGTAATTAAGAAGTAAACATGTTACTTTTCTTGCGTTGTTCCTGTTTGGTCTGTGTTCTTTGCAGCTTGTTTTCTAAATCGTAAGGCCATTTAACAATTAAAAAAGAAAACACCATATGTGCTCTTTACTCTAATCCAGAGGTTCCTGGGAAAAGTTTAAGTAAGGATGGTTCTTATTCTTTTTTTCCTAAGCAGATGCATACACCTTGAAAAGACTTTTTCTAAATATGTTTAAGGTCTTAAATTTAGTCTTTTTTTTATAATTCTCTTTAATGTTCTGGAAACGTTTTTGTTATCCATTGTGGGGATGTATTAGGGCACATTCAACTTCATGCTGTTCTCGTATTAATAAGTATGAGAAAGAATCTTGAACTTCATTAACTTAAATCCAAAAAGTCCGCATACATACATTACTGCGCCGACTGCGGCCACATTTACACAAAATCCAAAACTATGTCGCTCCGACTGAGGATCGGGCTAAAATTGAGCCTAATGTCAACAAGAACTGCACAATATATGGGAATATTTCCAATAATTTCCCCCGATATATGTACAGATTTCTCTAGGCTTGATTTTATCCCCGACCCGACACTTTCAGCAAATTTGGCCGCAGTCTGCGCAATGTAAAAGCGTGAGTTCATGAGTTTTGTTAGAGGTTTAGTTTATCAAACATGTCTGAATTCTACGACTGGAGCCGAGACACAGACTGCCAGAACAAACCACCTAATTTTGGAGACGATACAACAGATTACCCAAATCGCACCCAAAATAAATAAAAAAAAATTAACTCTCTTTAGAGCAACATCACCGTAAAGCAGACCTGATGTACATTAGCTTATCCCGCTAACGCAAATGCATAAAGAAGCATCAAGACAACGCACAAACAAAAGAAGAAAAGCTGTGAAATCTGATCAAACTAAAGTTATGTGAGTGTCGCATTATATTAATTATGTTCACTTGCCTTATTATCTCTTTTTAATGTTTTCTCGAACTGATTTGAACCTTCATAACGAATCACTCCACGCGTTGAGCAGCACGCACCACGTTGAAGACCTTCGCCCCGGAAGCAAAAGCAACTTTTAATTTGCTTTCTTAAAGGGACACGTCCGGATTGCTAATGTTGCTAATAATGAATGAATTTAATGAGCACAGTTAGCATAAATCGCTAAAGGAGGGTTGGCTGTAGTCATGCAACAATGGCAATTTTTAATAATAATATTTATATTAAGCCTATTTCGCGCATGTTACTCACTTTATTATTTATTTATTTATGTTAACATATAATACACAACATAAAATAAACCTTTTAGACATTTTGCCTGAATTTCTTTTAAAATGCGACACTTTGATGTTGGAGTTTTTTTTTCTGCTGTAGTTATGTCAAAATAAAACGAATAAACAACACTGGATGTGGAAACTAAAATATCACATATAAAAAACAGAAAATCGACAAAACATTACAAACATTGAAATAGCGCGGAAATCGCCTTCAATCACTTTAAGAAATGGTATAAATCCTCGATCTGCCGGGGAAACGATTAAAATATTTTAACCAAATAACATTTGACATAAATTTTCTTTTAAAATAGATATATTTTGACTGTACTCTCTCTTAAAATTAGATATTTCATTTTGGATTGTAAACTTTTAACTTCCACTAAAACTTCCGGTTTCACTTGGTTTCTACAGTAGTCTTGCAAAATAAAACGAACAACATGAGATCTCAAAATTAAACTGTACGAAAACTAGAAAATAGACGAAAAATGACTAAATATACTGACAACGTAAAATGCATTACAAAGCTTTGAGAAATCGTGCGGTTCACATGAGAGAAAACAAACAGCAAAAATGGCCAAAGAAATTGTGAGTGGGTAATGTTTGTGTCCCGCCACTAGAAGGCAATATTGCATTATGTATTGAACCAATTAGACGCCAAAATGTGATTCCCCTAAATTTATCCTTTATTTGGTCATTATTCATTTAAAATTGCAATTACATGTATTATAAACACTAAAATTACTATAAAACCAAGTCGCTATGATGAACTGTGTATTATAAGGTATTTTCAAGTAAGTTTGGATTTTCTAGTTGCCCACATGGAGACTGTAGAAGCACAAGAGGTGCTGAAATTGCCCTGTTACAACAACTACACACTTGAGGAGGATAAATGTGGAAATGTAAACAGAAAGATACTTCATGGACACCGGCCCAGAACGTCCCTTACATCTCAGCTTGTGATGAACATACAGTGTAAGCAGATGGATACAAGAGAAGGTAAGCACTGTGTCTTTAATGAGATACTTTATAGTAAGTCAAAGTGCTTTGACTTTACTATGTAGATGCTGTTCACAGTTCCTCCGTTATCTGTTTACTTATGTTTGCTTTACATATAGTGGGGGGAGTAAACATTTTTATTAGGTCATTAGTCTTTTGTGCTGACATGCTATCATGGTTTATGCCTCTTACAAATGGCATTTTGTTGATAATTTCATGTTTCATTTATTTAAGCACTGTGGCAAATCTTTACATCAGTGCATAGAATGTGATGTGTGTGTGTGTGTGTGTGTGTGTGTGTGTTTCTGGCCTACAGTACTTAACCCTTCATTACTGAATTGTGACACATTAAGTTAAACTGTTAATTCATAAAAATGGTTTGTGAGCTTAACCAAAGTACCCGTCTGCTCAAATGGACTGAGTGCATAAAAGGATTAATATTTTTTATTACGTTTTATTATTGTACATACGTTTATAGAAAGAGACAGACTCTTTAGATGCTATCCCTGTAAAATCCAAAAGTCTCATGATTAGTGGACAATGGTATGTTATCAAGTCAAAGTCAAAGTAAACTTTGTCATCTCAGCCATGTACATGCATATAGAGAGATGAGACGTCGTGGCTCGAGTTTTACAGAGTAGTTTTTGGGCAGTTGGTAGCATAACGGTTAAGGCGTTGCCCCGAATCGGAAGGTTGCGGTTCAAGTTCGGACCAATAATGGTACCATGTTATTAATAGGCAAAGATACTGTTACCGCCCTGCCTAGGTGCTGCCAAAAGCTATCTGCTGCTCCTTCATGGAGTGGATTAAATGCAGAGGTCACATTTGGTTGTAGTTGCACTGTAGCCACTGTGCCGTGCTGTTATCACAATGACAAATGTCAATAAGAGAAAAAAATGATGTCCTGGGTTTTTTTTTTGTTAAGATATCTTTGTGAGTAAAAGGAATGGATCTTAAGCTAAGGAGAACAAAAAGCGTAGCCATATTCACTATATTTGACCTTTGATAACACATAAAGGTCATACTGCTCCTTTTGGCAGTGACATTGCACTTTTAGAGCGAGGAGAGAGAGATGTGGGTGAAGGCGTTATGAAAGACAGATTTTTTTGTATTTGGGGCTGAATGAGTGAGAGAGTCTACAGCCGTGAGACTGTACAACGCATTGCAGAGCCAAGCATAACACTGCAGGAGAGATAGCAGAGGACAGCACTACACTCTCACACACTCTCTCATGCTCTTATTGTGTGTGTCTCTCACACATGCAGACACAAAAAACCAGGAGTGTGAATCTCTTCCTGAGTGTGAGTTGTAGAGGCCAGGCCAACATTAAAGGTGAGTTTAGTCGTCGTTGTGGTTTTATAGCTGATGCTCTGATAGTAAATCTGAGAATCTGTAAATCTGTCTGTTGTAGTGGTGGAGGCTCAGGGGTCTGGGTTACTCCTTTGTTGATGACCTAAAAATTGGGAGTTCAGATCCTGGGAGAACCATGTAAAAATCATTTTGGGCATTTGAGCAAGACCCTTAACCCTGAGTTACTCCAGGGAGACTGTCCCTGTAATTAGGAAAATGTAAGTCAGTCAGGATAAGAGCCTCTGCTTAATGCTGTGAGTGCAGCTGTTTATCCAGTCAGAGTGGCAGTCAGGATCGGGGTAATTACACTTTTATTGCTATTTCTGCTGTGCAATTTTTTAGTGGTTCGTGCAACGTTTACTTGCGGAATGTGACAATTTTTAAAATCAGCATCTGAATAAAAATGAAGTTTATTGTCAATACGTCGTCACATACAGGGAATTTCCTTGGAAGACAGTAAAGTAAAAGATATTTAAAAGCTTATAAACATAAAAGGTGCTTACAAATTTATTGAGGCAGTGGGTAGCGTATAACAGTTAGGGAGTTATTTTCTTAATTGAAACAAGCTGGTTCAAGTCCAGACTGATAAAATTCTGTACTAGAGTACTCATGAGCAAAGTGCTGGTCCCCAAAGCACTGCTTTCACAAGGTGCCCACTGCTCCTTCAGGATGGCTCAAATGCAGAGGTCGCATTTCGTGGTGGTGCACTGTGTGCTGTGTTAATAGATAGGGGAATATGGATCTATCAATGTAGACATTGAAAAATAGACATATTTAAAGAGAAATTAAGAATACAGTAGGGTATGACTCGGTTGTTTCTGCTCAGTCCGGTACCATGCCGTGCGTTTAGTGTAACAGCAGTGTTCCTGTGTGACTGGGTGACCTTGTTACTGTAACACACTGTGCTAACAACAGTTGAGTGTGTTTCTGGATCTGACCTGACAAGAGACTTTGGCTATGGGGAACCGCTCCTCCTCCTCTATCTCTCTCTCTCCATCTCTCTCTCTCCGTATCTCTCTCTGTCTCTCGGAGCACAGTGGGATATTATTGAGCCCTGAGTTATTAGATTGAGAGTGGGTGTGCCATAGTTGTGGTTGCTCATGTGATGAGTGAGTGATGAATATAAATGAGTGGGGCTCAAGCGCTGATTTAGTCCGACCGCCACAGTCTAGTGCTGCCACTAATGACATTTCTTTTAATCCATTAAAATATTGTCTCTTTCATTGATTCAGTTGAAACGGTTAGTTTTCCTGTAGAGATAACGATATTCAGTCCACTCCTATAGCATAAACATAGGTATAGGTAATATGATCATCGGTGGTGCAGTGGTTAGCGCTGCCGACTCACCTTTAAAGGTCCTGAGTTCGGGCAGGGGATGGCGTGGGGCCTTCCTATTAATGGGCTGCATGCTCCCGATGTTAGCGTGGGCTTCCTCCGGGTGCTCCGGTTTCCTCCCACAGTAGGGCTGTGCGATTAATTGAAATCGTATCGAAATCGCGATGTGAATATGCGCGATTTCTAAATACGCTTCACTACAACCCACTGATTTTTCGCGGCGCTCCGACCTTTCCACTTATTATGCTATTTGTGTAGCGTCACATCTATGCCAAAACTAAATTCGGCGTGAAACTTCGAGCATAAAATTAGGAATCAAGTGTGCGGTTATGAAAATATTGCGCGCGAACTGTATTTTTCCTCTCACGAATGTCTTTTTTCCTCTCGATTTGTTAAATGTCCTTGCGCGCAAAATAGATCACCGGCTGGCTTTTTATCGAGTGAGACCTCTCTTTATACCTGTGATTTTAAGCCAGGTAGAGTTTGGCAATGTGGGTGCAGGGTTTTGGTGGTCTGGGTTGTTTTCACACACACACACACACACACCTTATGCCTTACATACACACTACATTACTTTTGCCATAGGTCTGTTCTAGAGACATTTTGTTACACCTTTACTAGGTGATTTTTTTTTGCCTTGTCTGTTTTAGAGACATGTTACAGGTCTTTGATAAAGATCTAATTTTTTTCCTTAAGGAGAAAATGTTTCCATTTTCACACTGTAAACATGTCTGTAGTAATGTGTCAAATACGTGATTAAAATCAAAATGCTTAATATTGTTCAAGAAAATGCGTGATAGGTTTCTTTTGTCCATATGTTTGGCCTATCCCTGATCCAAGGAATACAGTCCATGCAATATAGGTTAACTGGTGACTCTAAATTGGCCTTCGTTAGGTGTGAATGTGTGTGTGATTATGTGAGTGTGTGTGCCCTGCGGTGTGTTGGCGCCCGCCCAGGGTTGTTCCTCCGCCTAAGTTCGGGATAACTCCGGTTCCTCGACCCCAGTTGGGATTAAGCAGTTCGGATAATGACTGACTGACTGATCATAATTATATAAACAATTTGTTTTAATATACAGATTTTATTATTCTTTTTAGTATTTGAATCCCAGACCAGTAAAGGTACTCATGCGGCAACATCTCCAAGCACTGCTCCCCGGGTGCTGACCTTGTTAGCTGCCCACTGCTGCTTCATAGATGGGTCAAATGCAGAGGTCACATTTCCATTATGGTTACCTCGTGCTGTGTTGTGGTGTGTTCACAATGACAAATAATCACTCACTTTCACTTTTTAGTGTACATTAGTAACTAACGAAGTCTTGCTAATGTAGTTAGTAATACGTTAGCAACTATGCTTTTAGGAAACCCAGCCCAGAACAGTACCTGTGTGTTTTCTCTTTGTAGCTCTGTAGCCTTTCCTGCTGCTACAGTGAATGCATCCCAGTTCTCAGTGAACAAAACTGATTTTTTGTTTTCGATCATTTGAGAACTCCGCTTGTATTCAGAGCCTCGGGTCTTTGGACGTTTTTACTGAACCTCTTTTGCGACCAAGTCAGCAGCCAACATAACTTTTATAAATTGACACGTAGCTGACCGATGACCGGCACCAAAAGGGACCAATGTGAAGCCTTGGTTTAAAATACAGACGTTTACACTTTTTCAGCGAAAACACCATTGAGTTAATTGACTTCTTGCAGAATGCTCCTGATCACTGCCGTTTTCGAAAAGGCCGAGACACTCTGCACCTGCTCCTGCACTTCACAGTGTTTGGTTATGCTGGTTGACCGAACACAAGCTCAGTTCACAGTTCAGCTACTTTACCTTCAGCTGTCTGGGGTCTGCGTAAGGCTAACATTAGCACAGAGGCAGAGGGAGTTTTTGGGCTTTGACAGCTGTCTCATAAAGCCCTGGGACTTGAGCCTCTCAGGTCAGGAATAAGTAATGTGAGTTTGAGGCGCTGTGTGATGCATGCTGAATGTTAAGAATAATTTAAGCATCATATCCTGTAAAGTTTTGCTTATTTGGTTTTGATTAAGAGTACTGCAGTTGTGGTTTTTTCTCAGGATATCCCCTGAAATTCACGAAATGGAAGTCGCTCTGGATAAAAGGACTTCTTAATGCAAATGCGTACTGAAATGTATAAAATATACTATACATGTCACTAACACTAACTTTGAGCTCAGTATTTTCTTAGATGTGTGTAATACAAAATATATCTTCGACAAAACTAAATCCTTATCCTAAGAGAGAGGTCTGTTCCCATTCTGCAGGTGCAGAATCAAATTTAGCCATAGAAATAAGCCCTGGGTCAAGCACACACACAAACACACGATACACATGAGACACCATGAAGTTCTTGGATTGTTCAGGGAGATCACTTACAGAAGATTCTCTCTCTCTCTCTCTCTCTAACTGTGTCTTCTGTTTGTTATCATTTGTATCTGTGTGTGTAAAATCTGGAGCCACGTCCGTCTCGTCTCTCTGTATACTTGTATAAAGCTGAAATTTAACCAGTTTACTTTTGAATTTTTAATAGTATAATGTTCTGCTAGGGCTAGGGGAATGCCAAATAAACAGGGTATTTAGAAAAAAAAAAAAGAAAAGATATTTAGTATTTTTTAATTTGATCTAAAATAATAAAATCTTATAAAGCTAATATTAATTCAGTAATGCTTGCACAGATAGCATTGTATCCTTTTAATTGGACAGTTCCAATATCTTCTGTTTGGATACGATCACAAACCATTTTAATAATGTGATTTAGTCAAAATTCATTCATTCATCCATTCATTCAATTATTAACCAATGATGAACTGGCCAATACCTGAGCCTCCTGCCATACATTAACCCCATTGTTCCCATGATGACTTTGTCATTTGTCTTAATTATCTGGCAGTTTGCCGGGACATGGACCATATGGCTTTGTGGAGTAGGGAGGGAGGACCATATAAAGGTCTCTCCAGTGATATAGTCGCCATGATCTACACATCCGTGTTCGCTGTCATTTAATTGAACTTGTTGCTAAGCTGTGTAAGAGAATGGTGTGAAAACTAATCCTTCATTTACGCTGTTGTTGTGTATTAAATGTGACACACTTGTATAAAAAATTAGAACATTATTTAAATGTAGTTTCCTGCAATTGTAGGCCGTCAGGTAGGGCTGTAAATCCTCAAGTTCTATCACTATACAATATTATATTGATGATCCAAGGCTACAAAGTCTGCTGTGATACAATTTTAATATGATTCTGTTAAGCAGCCAGTGATCGATTTATCAGTGATCAATATCATATTCTGATTTCACACAATCATTTCCGTT
The DNA here is from genome assembly GCA_032718565.1 of Distichodus sexfasciatus. Lineage (NCBI taxonomy): Eukaryota > Metazoa > Chordata > Actinopteri > Characiformes > Distichodontidae > Distichodus > Distichodus sexfasciatus. Next base: position 2,401,500 of record JAVGVS010000039.1, on the reverse strand, counting down.
CATATCAAAACACAAAAAGCAACTAAAATAATTTATTCTTAAGCTCATTTTGTGGCCTAATGTTATCACATAATAAACGTTGTGATGAAACCAGCTGACACCTCTGTACTCGCTTGGAAAGGAACGTTACAATAAGTATGATGTCTGATCGATGTGTTGATTTTCAGTCGATTCTGTTGAAGCATTGAACATTAAATCAATATTTTGATTTAAGATCAATGTTTCAAATCACATTCTACCTTTAGGCCCTCAGGCAAAATAATGCTTATAGCTTTATACGCAGTGTTGGGAACGTGCTTTTAAACAGTAGCTCTTTAATGCTACTTATGATTATGATTAATATAGTCATTAGCTACAGTACTGTGCAAAAGTTGTAGGCAGGTGTGAAAAAATGCTGTAAACAAAGAATGCTTTCAAAAATCATTATTGTCATTTTCAACAAAATGCAGTGAATGAACAAAAGAGAAATCTAAATCAAATCAATATTTGGTGTGACCACCCTTTGCCTTCAAAACAGCATCAATTCTTCTAGGTACACTTGCACACAGTTTTTGAAGGAACTCGGCTGGTAGGTTGTTCCAAACGTCTTCCTCACATCCTTCTGTCTCTTCATGTAATCTCAGACACACTCGATGATCTTGAGATCAGGGCTCTGTGGGGGCCATACCATCACTTCCAGGACTTCTTGTATACCAAACACCAACACCAAATATTGATTTGATTTAGATTTTTCTTTTGTTCGCTCACTTTGCATTTTGTAAATTGCTAAAAATAAACAATCATTATTTTTATTTCTGAAAGCATTCTTTGTTTACAGCATTTTTTCACACCTGCCTAAAACTTTTGCACAGTACTGTACATTACAAGCTGCAGAGGGAAATGTCACTAACTACATCTAAGCTATTTCAGGACCATGGGTTCTCTTTCCCATCTTTGCCCAGATGCACGGGCACCGTAGCCTGTGAGATGCTACTTCTGTCAGTTCAGCACCGTTCAGAAACATCAGGTAGTTAAAAATGCTGCTGATCCCATTCAGAGTTATGGGGATGGAGCCAATCCCGAGACTATGGGCGCAAGGCATGGAGCAACCCTGGGCAGCCACCAACAGTTAAAGTCGGGTTAATGCTTAAGCTTGGGTTAATGTCGACGGGGGTTTTCTTGCTTTATTGAGGCCCGTTCTCACTGGGATTGACAGATATTTTTTCAGTGATAGAAATTGCAATATTAGAAAATACCGTATTTTTAACCAAAAATCTTGAATAACTATTTGGGGGAAAGAATTATAAATATGTGACCCGGTCTGCTGTAATGAGTCGGAAGTTGGCGTTCTATTTATTTAGATACGGGCCGATTATGTTGACAAACATCAAAAATATCGATTTTTCTTTTTTGGTCTTATATGAAAGAAAAGGTCTTCAAAATTAATCTGGTCTCCAAAAAAGAAAAACCGCTATTTTTGTGTTGTTTTTCAACATAATCGGCCCATATCTAAATAAATAGAACGCCGACTTCCGACCCATTACGGCAGATCGGGTCACATATTATAAAGGTAAACTTAAGATATAACTCCACACAGAAAGACCCCACCACCGACCCGAGCATCAAACCCAGGACATTCTTGCTTTGAGGTGACACAACTAAGCACCGCACCACTGTGCCGCCCTATAATGAACACAATGTTTTAACATTTTACCATGCTACGTGGCTATTTGTAAAAAAAATAAAGAAGTGAGTTGGTGGCTGTGCTATTGACAAGCTACTGAGAAAAGTAGTTACTGTAAGTTTGTAGCGTCACTACTTATAGTTTGCGACTCCCCAGCCCTGATTATGCAGATATACAGTAGCTCAGACATGCCCAGTTCTCCTCGCTTGCCTCGCCACAGCACGCTGACGTGGACAAATTCGCATTTCATCCCCGTGTTCTTATTCAGAAGACAGATTTATACTCTCGGCCTGTCTTTTTGTGGCTCCGACTCGAACCGCCCAAATTACCCTGCTGATTCCCACTCTACTTCCCACATAGTGCTCTGCGAGGCCACTCTTTTTCTTTGAAGGGCTGCCTGGGTGCCACTGGACGTCTCCTGCCCCAACAAACATACACAAACACACACACAAAATCACACACACTATTCTGGGACAGCTTTTGTCTGTAGTGAGTGATTTTGGACGGAGCTCTGCCAGAACTCTGTGGCCGAGGCTGGGAGAAAATACACAGTTTATGTGATGGTTCTATGAACTCTGCGTGCACCAGAGGATGCCTGGAAGCTCAGTTTAATAATAGCTCACCCCAGCAGGAATGTGTTGCCATATGGTGAACCCTGAGTGTGCATATGGTGCATAGGATTATATAATCCTCGACTTGAATTAACTAGAGAAGTGTGTGTCTCATTTCCAGCGTAGGCTTAAAGATTTGGGTTAAAGTCGGGTGTTGGGTTAAAGCTTGGGATTCTGGGCTAACGTCGACGAGCCGCTTCCTGCCCTCCTTTACCAACGTCAAATCCTACTATGGTCGATATTTTTTGGTGATATTAGAAAATACTGGATTTTTTTTAACAATCTTGAATAACACATTCATTCATCCATTCATTATCTGAACCGCGTAATCCCAACTGAGGTCGGAGAGGGACCGGAGCCTGTCCTGGGAATTTACGGACACAAGGCGGGGAACAACCCTGGGCAGGTGCCAACACACCACACCATCACACTCTCGTTCACACCTTACAGGGCCAATGTAGAGTCACCAATTAACCTACAGTGCGTGCTTTTGGACTGTATGAGGAAACCAGAGCATCCGGAGGAAACCCACACAAACACAGGGAGAGCAGGCAAACTCCACACGGAAATATCCCACGGCCAATCCAGGGATCGACCCCAGGACCTTCTCGCCGTGAGGCGGCAGCCCTAACCACTGCGCCAACGTGCCATCCTATTTTGAATAGCTATTTGGGGGGAAAAGATTCATAAATATTTTAAAAGTAAATATAAAATATAAAAAAAATTATAAACTGTAAATGAACTTTTTTATTCTAAGACTTTGAACTATCCTTTATTTGTAACTTTCAAGATTCAAGACATTTTATTTGCCACAAACATAGATATAAAAGTAAATAATTTTGTGAAATATAAATTTGAGTCACTTCTAAGACATTTTAAGTAATTATTAAATAAAATAAAAGCAATTAGTTTTAGATCATTAGATCAATTATATGAAGGAAAAGGAAGATTTCAAAACATTAAAATCTACAGAATGTTCAATTGTGTGTATTTTAATTATGTCTTTTTCAAAGTGCAGTGTGACCCACGATCATATCGTGATGATGTTGAAACAATATATCGTGCAGTACTAGACCTTACCCTAGAGAAGGAAACTGTCGACTCAGGAAATTGGAAGGGACAGCTGAGGAACGGAGGCTTAAAAACACAACACCGTGCTTTTCTGCAGGGATTTGTTACACGCTGGTGTGTTGTTACACTGTAGCTCTATAACTGCTGCAGTGCCTTTTGTGAAACACCACAGAACTGCGGAAAGAAGGAAGGGAGGGTCAGCATCTGTAAAAATCATTTTCATCAATCACTTTCAACAAAACCTAAGTTTGACAATTTATTCACATACACTACCAGTTTTTATCACTTTTCCTTGCGTGCCAGTTGGAAGCTGGGGTAGTTGGCCCTATACTCGGAAGGTCGCCGGTTCAAGTCCTGCGACGGTAAAGGTACCACTTAGGTACTCACGAGCAAGGTGCCGTCCGCAAGCACCAAATTCTTGTTAAGCATTGGAAAGCTGTTGAATGAACAACTACGAGTGAAGTATAAGTCTAGTGGTGGCCTAGTGGTAGGACACTCGCCTTTGGACCAAGAGGTTGTGGGTTCGAAATCGTCCTCTGGCGTTACCAACACTGGGTCCCTGAGCAAGACCCTTAATCCCAAGTTGCTCTCAGGGGAACTGTCCCTGAAATTAGGAAATGTAAGTCACTCTGGATAAGAGTGTCTGCTAAATGCTGTAAATGTAAAACAACGTTTCTTTATAATATGGAAGAATTATGTAACAGTACATGTCTGACATCCTATTAACTGGCTGCGTTGTGATGGTGTCGTCTCATTCTAGGCTGTTCTTTAGCTTAAGACTGTCACCGAATTCTGCAGCCACATGCCATTCCACCAGCCTCAAAACTCAATGGTCAGCCATTCTTTAGATAGTTAGATGGGCATATGGATAGACCATTAGATTTTTATTGTCATTGTTTAGATTTAACAAGAAACGTCTCAGCAGTCAACAGCTCTAGAACTGACAGTGTAACATAAATGTAAAGTGAGTGACTATTTGTCATTGTGAAGACAGCACAGCACTTTGTGTGACTCTGCGTTTGACCCATCTGTGAAGAAGCAGTGGGCAGCTGAGGGGATGGTACCTTGCTCATGAGTACCTCAGTGGTACCTTTACTGGTCCAGGAATTGAACCAGTGACCAGGTAGTGTAAGGGTTAGGGAGTTCGCCCCATCATCGGAAGGTCACCGGTTTGAATTCCAGGATGGGTAAAGGTACTACTATGGTACTCATGAGCAAGGTACCATCCCCAAGTGCTGCCCTTGTTAGCTGCCCACTGCTATGCAGAGGTCATCATGGTGCACTGCGTGCTGTGCTGTGGTGTGTTCACAATGACAGATCACTCACAAAAATCCTGCAACAGGAGAATGATCCCAGTGATGACATTTTCTTGCTAAGAAAGGTACTGAGATGGCTAACACTGTGTATTTTTTGTAAATATTAAGTGAGAAACCTTCAAAATCTTAGTGTGAAAACACTTTGGACTGTTGACTGAAGACGCAGGAGAAACTGAAGATTTTCTTCCTTTTCTCTTCCTTCTCTTTCATCCCACTTTCCCAGTCTCTGCCCTAACTCTAGATCCTTTTTCTTCCCTTTTCTTTTTGTCACAGTATGTTGAACTTGTATTTCAGTCCATGCGGAGAACGGTGAGGTATTGGGTTGCCGAAGTGGGTTTGGGCCAGACTCCCTCCCTAAAGTCCAGCTTCTTCCCCTCTGCCTTTAACTTGCATAAACAGGCTGTGGTTTCTCAGCCAAGGACACGTCCGGGACCGGGACCGAGCGCCTCGAGCTCCATCGGCACAAAGCTGACGCCGCTTGCCCTGAATCGAGCTGCCAGGCTGAGAGCATGTGGGTCATTAGATACTAAACGCCTGCACTTTTAAGTCTCTGTAAAACGACTCTCCAGAGCTGGTGTGTTGGCTGTTTAAACCCGAGCTTGGTCTAAGTGAGCTCTGGGTTCCTGGATCTCCTGCTCCCACTATGCTTTTCCTGACTTCTTCCCACTGTTTCCTTCTCCCTCGATTCCTATCTTTTTCTCTTATTCTCACTGGGCGTTCTCAACTTGTTTTTAAGAAAACTAAGACATTTAAACTCTATATTATACAACTGCAGAATTGAAGAAAAATCAGTAGGCTGATGTTGTGCAATAAAATTTCCGCATGAGTGCTCTTCACCGTTTGTCGGTTCTATTTTTACCTATTTTTATAAACTCTGTGAATGTCAGAATCTTTGTGAAAACTGAGTACTTGGGGTTTAAGACACAAATTTCTTCTTAAGAATGAATGGTGAATGAGGCCCACTGTTTCTTTCTGCCTCGAAATGTGACCTCTGCTTCTTTCTTTTTCTGTCACACCCATGGACCTCATTCACCAATATTTTCTTAAGTGATCCTTAAATTCTTTGTTAAAAAAGTTAAGATACTATAATATTATACAACTGTAGAATTGTGGAAAACCTAGTAAGCTAATGTTTTGCACAAAAAGGAATGTAATAAAAATTGCGTAAGAGTGCTCTTCACTTGGCTACTGATTCTGTTCTTATTTTGGGAACAAATCTTAAATAAGAAATTTTTCATGAATTTCAGAATCTTTGTGAAAACTGGGTAAGTGAAGTTTAAGAACAAATTTTGAACGGTTAGTGAATTAGGCCCAGTGAGTTGAGCGAAAATTGGAATTCCACATCGCAACAGGTTTAGCCTCAAGTACAAGCGGTTTGGAGGAGACCTCATTTTTTGTTATTACAGGTTTAGAGCCGATCAATAGTTTATCTGCACGAGGCACAGAAGTCTAATATAGTTGGCAAATTGCAGTTTTATTCTCATAAGATCACTGGTGTAACAAGACCCTGAAGTGTTACATTTTTATACTCCACTGTTTTCCAACAACATTTTTAGGAGTTTGTGTGTGTGTTTGTGTGAGTGGAAGGCTATTAAAGTCAGATGTGTGTGTCCCCTAAAAGATTTGTTAACATTTTTTTGGCATTTTATAAACATTTTTGCATGTTTGGACTGGTCTTCATAAGGATTAGAGGTTGATCGATATTGGTTTTTCAGGGCCGGTATCAATAAAGATTATTGCTAATTAACAGGGCCGATTACCGATATTTGGAACCAATATGCAAAAAAAACCCCAACAACAAATCTGTCAGAATTGAGAATTTTACAAACACCAACACAAAACTTTATTTAAACAACTTTATTGTTTATTAATTCTTCAACTTTTTAGATGATTTTAATATAACTTTAAATAATATTAAATAAACATTTTCGTAATAACACTGTGAAACTTAAATTTAGTATTCCAAATTAAGAGAGCAGCTCAGCGTGCTCTCTACTTAACCTAGATCTCGTGTGACATATGGCCAATCAGAGACCGCTGTGGGCGGGACATTAAACGAAGCAGCAAGTCAAGAGCAAACAGCACAGAGAGAAGAGCCACAGTAGCGCACCTATTGCACATTACTTAATATTAATGATGGTCAAAATTAAACACCGATACCCATAATCGCCAAAATACCTAATATCGGCCCCCGATAATCAGCCTGGCCAATAATCGGTCGATTATGATAAGGATGATAAGGATGCTTCTTAAGTTCCAGGTTTTATATGAAATACTAAAAGAGCCAAACTATTTTCTTTTGTTTACCGAGATGAAGGTTAGGGTTCTGTGTAGTTGTATTATTATTTAGGCCTAGTAATTGAGGAAGTCAGGGTGTGCTTGTGTTGCATCAATATGTTGTATGTAAAGGGTGACACAATACTTTTTCATATTCACCTTTGGACACTGATATTTCACGTCCTATAACACATCTCACATCCCTCCTCTATATAATATTCTATAATGTACGCGTAAGCATGTGAGAGGGCTTTAGGTGACAGAGACTTGTTCTCAGCTGTCACTGCTCGCCGCCGATAAAGCTCAGCTGACGTCATGTCCCATGTGTGCGAGCCCCGTGATTGTTTCTGCATGCTTGTGCGTGTTCACTCGTGTCAATAGGCGTAACTGTTATGAAACGTTATGGCTGCAGGAGAAGTCCCAAAAGAGATGGAGACGAGAGCTCCCTGCCCTTTATACATTACACACCCTCTTCTCTTCTCTTCTCTTGGTCAAAATTAAACACCGATACCCATAATCGGCAAAATGCCTAATATCGGCCCCCTTCTCTTCTCTTCGCTCAATCTGCTCTGTTCAAGAAGCAGGGGCCGAGTTTGACCCTGTGTGAGCAGGTGAAGAGGTTTTCAAAAGCAGAAAAAGTTGAGAGAAGGATCAGATGAGAGGAAAACGCAGGATTCCTGCTGTGCATTCGTCCAGCTAACAGGATAAAGCGTTGATATACTGTGACTCGGAGTGTGTGGGAGCTGTCTGTCACCCGCCTTCCCCTGTTTCACAGAAATAAGATCTGTATTCCTCACCTTCATCCTGTATCATGTTCAGAGGTGGGAAGTAACATAGTATGCATATGAATGTAGGAAGTAAAAGTAAATAGTTGTCAGAAGGATTATTCGTTTGTGGCTTGGCTTCGGTTTTAGCTGCATTGTGACAATGTCTGTTGTATAAAAGCCGCAAAAATAAAATTGATTTGCATTGAAGTGAATTGAAGAGAAAAATAAATAGTCAAGTAATTATAGATGCCTGAAAATTCTGCTTATGCACAGTAATTACGTATTTGTGACAAAACTTACATAATTACAGATACCTTAAAATTTTCCTGATGTACGATGACAAATATTTTGTTACCATACTTCAGTGGCATTTTCATGTATCTGTAATTAGCTATGTAATTATTTTTATTACAACTTTTGACTTCTTCTCCCAACATTTGCAACACTGCAGTGTTTTATCTGCAGCTTTTACTCCCTACCTTTTTAAACCAGGCTTGTTACTTTAGGGTAACAATTTCAGTGAAATGTTATCCAATATTAATATGTGCACCTTAATTTTTAGCTCACATTTTACATTTTATTTTATTATTTATCCATATCCATTGCACTCTCTAATTCTGTGTTCTGTACAAATAAACTTTGTAAATAACTACTGCATATGCTTGCACTTTCTTTAAAAATGCCTATTTTTTATCAATATCCACATTTTTCTATATTTGTACTAGTATCTTGAACACTAAAACACAGAAAATACTACCCATTGTTAAACGGGGTGCGTAAAAGTAGCAACAAGATGACAGACTAAAAGCCACTTGCGCAAAGCAAAGCTGACTAATGACAGGGAAAACTAGTAGGATGATCAACATGAATGAAAGTGAGTGAGACAGCATTTCCCACAAAATTTGTGTTGGATCATGTGAAAGTAAGTGATTAGTCGTCAGTGTGAACATAACACAGCGCACCACAAACAAGTGTGACCTCTGCATTTGACCCATTCATGAAGGGGCAGTGGGCAGCACTATCAGCACCCGGGAAGCAGCATGGAGACAGTACCTTGATCATGAGTACAGTCCGGGATTCGAACCTGCGACCTTCCGATGACGGGGCGAATGCCCCAACCGTTACGCTACTTACTGCCCCAGTGTGACGTGTGACGGGCAGGAAGACAAGTTTTAAGAGGCTACTTTGTAATTTGAGCACATTTTAGAACCTGTATGATTTTACTTGTATTGCAAACACGTCGAATCAGTGTTTTTATTTTTATCTGAGTTTTTTGTCAACACAAGTTCATGTGTTTCTAACTGAGTATACTTCTGCCACCTCTGATCAAATTGCTCACAGTGTTTATTTTCATGTCAGTTGGCTGTTGCCTCTTTGGTACATCAAGCACAGATTTTGCTGTCGGTAAAAGCCGCAAGGTGTTCTAAGGCTCAAATATTTAATTTTGGATGCAGTTCATTAGGACATCTTTGTGTGAGTAGGACATTATCGCCATGCCCTTTTTTATGAGGGTGTGAGCTTTTTGTGGTAGGAACAGTTGTGGACTACAAAGCACTGTTGTAAGTCGCTCTGGATAAGAGCGTCTGCTAAATACTGTAAATGTAAATGTGGTTGATCTGGCTGCTTTCTCACCCTGGGACTAGATTAATACAGATTGTTTAACGGGAGCTTATGGACAGGAAATAGCTTTATATTCAATATGTGGAAAGGAAGTGCAGATATAGAGAAAGCTAGAGTGATGGTCATAGAATTACACACCACTCAGCTTTCAGATTCCATAAGCCATGAGCGAGAGCACACACGTGCAGCTGTCTCTCTCCCTCTCTCTCTCTCTCTGTCTCAGAATGGGTGTTACACTAGGAACAACATCCTCAGATGTGCTGGGAAAATGTCTACCACTCCCTTTGGCAGAAACAGCCGGGCCAGTCTCAACACACTTGCAGAGACACATTCTGTACTAGTGTCTATGCTCAATGATGCAACTGACACTAATTACACCGTAGTAAAATGCATCCGTATGTGAGAAGACTCTGAATTCATTTTGTTGTGAGTATTTTCCGTGAGTTTTCCCGAAAAAGTCATAAATTAGTTTGATTGTCTTTTAGTGAAATGGTGACTCTCTAGTGTGTCACCTGTTTGTTGCTTTATTGACAGAACAGAAAAAAATGCTAAACATTCAAATCTTCCCTCGTTGACTTTAGCGTATGATTGAACACGGCAGAACTCCTTCCAGAAAGTGAAGCACTGAGCGGGAAGTTCAAGGCTGATATCATACTGAAGAGTTAGCCAAGAATGATTCATTAAAAAAAAATCAGTTTCCATCATAAAAGTAAACTTCTAAAGTCACTGGCAGAGCTTTGATTGTCAAACATTATATATAATGTGTGTGTGATTCAAGATTCAAGATGACTCAAGATTTAAGATTCTTTATTTGTCCCATACATCCCATAGTTATGCAAGTACAACATGCTGTGAAATGTACCTTGAACGATTCTGAGTGTAATCAAAAGATTGAATTTATACATTAAAAGTTAACATGCTAGGTCATAGAATCTTGGGATAAAGTAAAAAAAATATATAAAGAGTTTCCAAAAATATTGTAAAATATAGAACAAATGTTCGTATAAGGTGTATAATTTAGACAGTAACTGAACATATGCATATTACTCCCTAACTGTTACCACTTGTACCAACATAAGAATTAAATACATAAATATAAAATACATAAATATAATATATAATATTCCGTATATGTAGCATTTTATATTGTATTGCTTGTGGGCTATATTTTTTAGCGTTCATTGTTATGTTATATTGTTATAAACTTAATTTGTAATTTTATTGTTGAATTTCACGAAACGAACCACATTGTACATGTACATGTGATTGTGTGTTGTAGGAGATTTGTAAATTCTTTATTAGATGTGAGCGTAAAGCATATATCAATGAGAAAAAGAAGTGATAAAGATTGGTGTTATGTTTTTGTTGAGCTCCATTCATACAGTTTGTTTCTTTCTTAAACAATGGCATTGGAGCAGCATATAGAGTAGCAAATAGAGTTGCATGTTTTCAGAAAAGGACGATCACATTTTACTGCTCTCAACATTTCCATCTTGAAATTTCCCAGGATCCTATTTTGGTAGAAAATTGTTGCCTTTAGCTATGCCAGTGCTGCCCAGACCTTGACCTTAAAACAACTGTGGTCTTTCTGGTTATAACCCTTTTTGCTATTTCCCACTCCTAGGGTGTTCTTATGGGCATTACCAAGCTGCCCAGAAGCTTTTACTGTGGACATTCAAACATTACTATGTGTGTTTTATAGAGTAAAAATGACTCTGTAAGAGGTTTAAAGGGACGCTCCACCCTTAGGATGTTCATGTGGTTAACAATTAACAAAAGCCTAAAAGAATTCTGTGTGAGGTGTGTTTCAGAAGACTCTCAATTTATCTGCTGTTCATTTACACAGACAACCTAAAAGCATATTTGTCATTAATTGACATTCGAGGCCATACCTTACATTTCCCAGCTCATACATAAATGTACATAACAATTACCTTTTTAAACAAAGGCTCTACTTTTTGGTTTTTAATTTTCAAGATATATTCATTTCACAGAAAATATGGCAACCAGCTGTGATTTTACTACCAATAGTCTAATTTGGGCAAAAGTGTTCATGCAAAAGTGTACGAGCACGTAATATTTAATATAATAAAGCAACAAGTCCAGTTTTCCCTCATGCTTCGGTGGATTGCTTTGTTGTGTGATGTTTACTGGCCATATTGAGTTCAGACGACTGGAACATTGGAACTTTGTGTTCACAATTGTTTCTTTATTAACTTGTGTTAAATTAAGGACCCGTGTCCACCAAATGTGTTTTTGTGCTAAGAGCGCCTATTTTAGCGTTCAGAGTGCTAAGTGCCTTCAGTGAAACGCCGTTGGAGACCTTTTTTACTGCAGTGCTTAGAACAAGTTGAAATCCCTTCAATTTTAGAACAGCACAGTGCTCGTTAATGTCACTTCTCTCCTGCTAGCCAATCAAAATCAAGTAAGGGGCAGGACATACACAGCCAAGAACTTGTTAGCAACAATGGTGGTGTATCTGGAGCAGCTGGAGAAGCTAATTAGTTTAAACGCTGCCGCTAATGCCGAGATGCGATTTCTCTCCATTGCAAAGATAATCTCTTTTATATCGGCTAAACTGCTGATCTCAAAGGAACACATTACAATGTTTACATGAAATAAGAACAAACGTGGAAGTGCCCGATTGCGCTTTTCGAATGGCCAAGAAAGCGGTCTAGAAGTGAGGTTTTGACTGCTCTCGGCAAAAAAACGCGTTTGGTGGACACAGGCCCTAATAAGCTAGTAAATATGTTCTGACATTTCACAACTGACTTGTGTGTTCTTTAGTCTGGACACAAGCACTGTGGAATCTATTGAGCAGAATCCAACAAATGATGTTGGAAACAGAGTTTATAGTTAAGTGTTTGGTCAGTATATCATAATATTTAGGCCATGATCTCATTTCTCATTCCTGTAGTATAAAGCACTGTCTTTCGAATCTGCCTTTAATTTTTCACTAAGTTCCATTTGTGAACGGTATTTTTCAGTAGGACATATTTCAGCATTGAGTCACAGATTGAAATAATAATATCCAAATGTTTGTGCGGTTCACATTAAGGAAGCTGCACATGAACGACCAGCAGGGTTTCTCTTGTTGTTCTCCAGGTCTCTGTGCTCAAAGGTCGTCGAGTTCAGTGCTATGTGGGTGTCAAAATTGTCGTAATTGAGAGACAAAGTCAGAATGCTATTAAGTACTTGTGAATGTTCTTTACAGTTCAAGAGCAATGGCATTTTCACACTCCCTGCTTACTTGAGGGTAATTACTGGAGATGGCTTTAGTATCCTCCCTTACTGGCAAGCTCAAAACAATGTGATGTGATTCCAGTCTTATTATATTGATGCGGTGATCTTTGGGAAAAAAAAAAGTATTGTTAAAGTGCTAATAACTGAAATGCTGAATTACACAGAAAAATGTCCCTAGCGTTTTGAACTCTAACTTTGAGTTTCCATCCGAGTGGGTTTATCTTCAGTCATGTGTTGTCATGGTGGAAGTCGGAGTTTTTTGGTAGTTGTTGAGAGCTCCAGTGCGCTGCAGTGTGTTGTACAAAGCTTTCTTTTGGCCGGGGTGACAGAGCAGTCATACGGGGGGCTCGCTCCTCTTCTTTCTGCCTTTTGTTTCTTAGCTCAGAAAGAAAAGGCCTCCATTGTGTTCGCCTGAGATCACATGTCACAATATTTGAACAGCTGCAGTGTCTGTGTGTGTATGCGTGTGATGTGGAGACTGCGTACTGTGTAGCTCGGATTTGTGAAGTGGTATAGTTTAAATTATTATCATTCTGTTTTTGGTTTTGAGATTTTGTAAGATGACAGTCAAACCATTGTTTATGGTGGTTCAGATTTGGTTTTCGAATCATGCTTTGTTGCCGTTTGGGAAGAAGTCTTATGATGAGTCACAAGTTCATTATTACCCGCCTTAGTACTAAATCTCTCTCTCTCCCTTCCTAGATCCCTACAGTTCAGGCATGTCCATGTTTTTCTGCTCACTCATACACTCATGGATGTCTTGGATCAAGTTAAAGCTCTGCATATTTAAAGCATGACATCAATCTGCTGAGAAAAAAAAACTGAACCGGGGTCAGCCAACTGTTACATACCACATCTTTCTTCCTGATCCTTCCTGGTCTTAAGCCGTAGCCAGGTAAGAGTTTGTCACTTTCAAGGAAAAAAAGCATGAACAAAATCCAAGAAGTGGGCGGGGGATTAAGCTGGAATTGTGCAACTTGGTGGAAGTGGTGGTCTGGCTGAGTTTTAGGGTCATTGTGTAACTGATGGGTGGTGAATAGCAATTAGGGGCTCCTTAAAAATCCAGCATGTGTTGAAAGACAGTGACAGCAAATGACTGCACTTATGTAAGAGGCACTCAAGAGAGATGCTGGGACTCATTTGGCAGCGTATGGTAATCTAATTAAAATTCAGGAATCAGAGAATCGCAGAGAGGCACAGTGCTTGGCAGTGTCAAACGTTTGATATTTGGTGGAGACATTTTTCTAGTCATACATTAAAGCCTTTAATCCTGGAAATCCTTATTTTTTGATAAAAATGTTAACATTTTACTCTTCTAGTTGCTCCTGTGAAGAAATGTGCAGATTACTACAGATTCTGGGAATAATTCTATAAATGCACATTTAGAATGATTCTATTGTTTCTGTGTTTTTTATATCAAACATGCCCAAGGCCACTCTATGCTATAAATAAACATTAACACCATATGAATCATAATGTTTTACCAGAGGGAATATGTTCATTAGCTATGGAATGAGATCAGATGATTATGCAACAAATTGTTTGTAGGGCCAGGATTGGCCTTTTATTTGAATTTAGCCTCTAGGTGTGTGCACATTTAATGAAGCATGGTCTCAGTTCTTTTAAACTCTTCATGCGAATGTTGGATCCACCTACTCTGACGTGCCAGATGATCAGCATACCCTAAGGATATAATAATAAAATCTAAAAAATTAAATAAAACAACTGGAGGGAACACAACTGCTGACTGAGTGCTTGCAATTCCGTAGTGGCACGACCGAATGCTCCAAAACACATAAACATGAGTACACTGCATAATATCCTGTGCTGAATAATCAGAACTTTAAAGTCTCGTCTCAGCTTCTTCACTGAAAGAAAAAGACACCTGGACAAAAATGGACACTATATTTAATGGTTTTAAATGTGAATAGTGTGAATAGTTGGATTTTTAGGAGTGTAATGATACAACAATCTCATCGACACATTGATTCAATAATCAACCATTCCATTGAATCAGTGCTACATGAATTTTGATCAGACTTCATATTTCATATTGTAACATCTCTGGCCATGTCAGCTCATTACGCCACAACTTTTATTAACTGAGCTAACACTCTAATACAAAGGTAAAATTATATTTGAGCTGCTTTTTCTGATTTGAAATTGATAGAAGTGATTATGTTAAATCAGTAGAGGTGTGAACCTTCACTGGTCTCACAATTCGACTGAATTACGATTATTAGGTCCACGATTTCATACGATACGATATCATGATGCATCACAACGCAGCCCATCAATATTTCTACATTACTTCACGTTTGCTCGCAGATTGGGCATGGATTGCAGATTGTGGAGCTATAGTTGCTACCGTGATGTTCTTTGTAACTAGAATTTTTATGCCGTAGCCAGAAAATCACCAAGCAACGTCCTTATGAGATAATCTAGGGGTTTTCAACAACTTCTGTCCCAGGGAGCACCACTCAGACTAAGCAGGGGGAGTATTTTTGTATTACTTTTAGATATTTGCATTAAATTCATTATTCATAGCGATGTCAAAATTATCTGGAAATGTTTTGAAAAATGAAAAAAGGAATAATTTTTAAAAAGTGATTTCAGTAGTGAAACTGGACTGCATGTCATGGACCACCTGTAATTCTGCAGTGGACCATTAGGGGGCATCGCACAGCTGGTTGAAAAACTCTGTTATAATTGATTATGGGGCTGCTATTGCATCGATGCAGAAGAGGACCATTCTGCATCCATGCGATAGCAGACCATAATCGATTATAACAGAGGTTTCCATCAGCTGTGTGATGCCCCCTAGTGGCCCGCTATATGGCCTGCTATTGCATCAATGCAGAATGGTCCACGTAAAAAAGTAACAGTAACTGTATATACTGTTTATACAAGGCTTGAACGGCAGTGCTCAGCCCAGGAGATGAACCAGAACACAGAGCAGTGGGACTGTAAATCAGTCCCTAACTTGCTGTGTCTGGTTAAAGACCAACCCACGCTGAATAGTCACAAAACACTTTCTTTATGTAGACAGTTGCCTGAGGTACGATTAAATGGCCATGTGCTGTCTTCTCCATCGCTGTGCTACTTTACGAAACCCTTGCTTGCCCTTGAGTAGATGGTTGCAGTGAGTGTCAATGACGAAAGAAAGACGCGGAGACTTAAAGTGTTCCTCGTCCCAGCCCCCGGCTTTTTTACCCCAGCGTACTGCTATTAATACCCACTTGTCATCTACAGTATGTAGGGCAAACGCTTATAGCCAGTGACCCTTCGGCCAGCAAACAGCTTGAGGAGGGATTGTGTACTGAGGTCGTCTCAAGTCATTCTCTTTAGTCTTCTGGGCCAGAAATCTGTCATTGCAATTTTGTTCAAGGCAGATTTCATCCTTTTTGCAAATAGCAGGTCTAACTTTCTTACTGGGGTCATTAGGGGTGTAACTGTTTTGAAATCAAACACAAAAACTGCAAAAACGTTCCCAGATCACAGTCCAAGAAGACAGAACTGCAACCTGTTACTGCCACGAAAAACAACTAAAGTAAATTTTAATATCACAATTTACACTATGACACCGGTAGGGAAAACTGCTCAGGGCAAAACGCTTTCCATTGGGGACCACCAACAACCTCTTTTTTTCATGTCTAACCCATGGACACATCACACTGCACGTGGTCCAGGTCAGGACACACACCCGTTTCATGCCGTTAAACCACGGATATAAAAACTGAGATACCCTGAACCCTGAACTGTGAACTTGAAGAACCGTTACACCCCTAGCAGTCATCTATCATTACAAGTGTGGGTCTGTTAGCAGTGACTTGTACTGTTCTCAGTCCAATCTGATCAACACTGATGAACAACAGACGCTCACATTTAGTCTGTCACCGAGACCAGCTGGTCTGAGGAGAAACATTGGTGGTCCAGGTTGTTACTGTTCTTGAAAAGGGCATATTGGGGTCTGATTGAATGATGTTTGCACAGCTTCGGTGGAGCATTTCTGCAGAGGAAATGAAACCTTCATGGTACAAGTCTACTTGGATTTGTGCAGATTATAATTCACCGGTTTGACCTGTACTTGTAAGTCCAGGATTGCTCCGGGAAGGCTTGCATTTGGAATGTTGAAAGTTATTTAATTCACATTGTGATTGTTTTTTAGTCCCTCCAGGATTTTGTGGGCCTTTTTTGAGATTGTTGCGGCCTAAAATATCAGATTTTGGGCCAGCTTTTCTAAAAAAAATTGCAATGAAAGTTTTCAGGTGTTTTATTGCAGTAAAGTTTTTCACCCTTTATAATTATTCTTTAACAATTAATTAAAATGAAGGGAACAAAACCAAAACCTTGGTTACCTTGCCAGCAAAGAAAACAAAAGATTTCAGGGATTACAGAAAGTGTATTATGCTTTATGCTTTCTATGTCTTCCATACGTAACAATTAAGTGAGTTCGCTGACGTATGGCTCAACATTTTGTGAGAAATGATGATGTTGGTCAAAACTTGTGTAAAAGTTGCCATCAAAATTGCGATTGGACAAATTGGCAGGCATTGGTTGAATTTGCGTTAATAGTTGCGATCGCAACATCGCGAAATCCTGGATGGTCTGATTTTTATAAGTAAACTGTTTGGGCCTTAGGATTTAGTATTATATACTCTAATACTGGGAAAATACAGCAGATTTAATTGAAGAAGCGGCCACCTTTCCTCTGTTTTCTCTGTCTGACTGGAATAGTCCTCTTCAAACTAAACCCAGCTTTAAAGGGGTCACAGACCAGGTGACCCCCGCTTTGTCTCTAAATCAGAGAAAACTCACACGGCACAGCTTTGTTAGGGATAGGAATCGCACAAGCTAATGTTTTTGTTTATTTCCCCTTTATTGAAGCTGACCTGTGGGCTGGTCCATTTATGATCCCATATGTGGATCTTAAGCAGACTGGCGCTAGTCTGCCTGTGGTCAGGACAGTACTGTATGCTCAGTGGCCTGTTACAGACACATAATAGCTTTGCTTGTTAAAGCCACTGCACCCATTATTACCAAAGCTGTTTATGAGCTGAGTGAGGGAGAGAGAAGGTGAGCGAGAGAGACAGGGGGAGAGAGTATACATTGTTTGGAGAAGGAAGTACTTCGAGGAAATATCTGCAGACTAGTTTATTTATAATATACAATAACCATAAAATAAATAGCTGAAAATGCAGTGAATCGTGTTGAGGCGGAGACCAAGTGTTGGGAAGTTTACTTTTAAAATGTATTCCACCGCAGAATACAGAATACATGCTGTAAAATGTATTCTGTCATTTATAACATATTCTGAATACTTTAACTTACTTCCATATTGTCTTGTTTTTTACAACTGTATGAATGTGGCAATCACACGCTTCATGTTCCGCCCTCTTTCTTCTTTTGATGTGAAGTTTTGTCTGAATTTCCAAAACAGAAGTGCAAAATGCATTTCTGCACTGGCTCTGTGATGCTGGCTCCAGCTCTGACTCCTCCATTGTGTGACTGCAGCAACTTGCGTTAAATGGATGTTTACATTAGAATCTTTGGTTGCGTGTTCTGAAGAGCTTCTGGTAATGAATGGAGTTACCAAAATTTGTTAGACAAAGGATAAATGTGAAACAAAAAATACTGTCATGTAATCCATTATTTTTATCAATGTAACTGTATTCTGATTACCATCTATTTAAACTGTAACTGTAACAAAATACACTTAGCCATAATTCAGTTGTGTGATTGTGTGGGTGTTCGTGCCTTGTGGTGTATTGGCACCTACCCAGGGTTGGTCCCTGCCTTGCACCCGCAATTCCCGGGGTTGGCTCCGATCCCCCACCCCGCGACCCCAGTTGGGATTGAATATACATATATATGACTGTGATTATGCAGAGGAGTACATGACATATGTATAGACAAATTTAAATATTGAAAAACAAAATCATTAATACTCTGAAGATCACTTTTCTGAGTCCAATTCATCCTTTCTTGAGCTTCATCCGAGAAACCTTAGTTTGGAGTAAATTGTATTCTTATGTCTTAGTCAAGATGAATGAGAACCAATCGAGGTAAATGAGTTTCAAGCAACTAAAATGTTGTATCGTCATGTGTTTGATTTAATTAGTCTTACTGGATATTGCACATTCTGCAGTGTGACTATTGGGCATGCGCATAACCAACAAAGCCATTACACTACACACAGAGCTCCTACACAATACTTGCTGACAGAGACAGAATAAAATTAGTATGTGCTGACGGAGAGAAAATCAGAAATATGGAGGGTGTGATATTAGAGGGGAGGATGTGGTGTTGCCAGTGACCTGTACCAAAAAAAACACAAGCACAAATGATGTGCAGAAAAGCACAGTGCACTGTGGGTATCGAGTCCAAAATGTTTCAAATGTTATGCCTCATATGTCCTGTCCAAGAGAATTTTTTATTGCAGTTATATTTCACATTCTCTCGATGCATATTAATTGCTCTCCAGAACCAACAAAATCTCTTGTGGGTTTTATAATAGAACATTTCCCAATCATTGCAAACAGGCTTTGGCGACAGACAAACTATAAGCTTCGCCAGTACAGCAAATATTAAACGTAATATTATTTTAGCCTCATGCATGTCGCTGTTTGCCAGGCAGTAATGTTGACAGGCTTTATATTTTTTATTCATTGCTTTCACACACGCACACACGCACACACACACACACAGACACACAGCCAGTGACTTCAGAGTGAGAGAGGAAAGCTGATTCATAATGCATGGAGATGGAGAGGCTGTTTTAGGCTGCCTCACTGTGTCTGTCTGAGATAAACATCAGTGATACTGTAGTTTACCAGCATGCCCTTTAAAGCCTGGTCACTTTGTTCTGTTAAGACAGTGAGTATTTTATTACTACTTGGCTGCTGTTGATGCCTGTGAACAGATATACAGTATGTACAGCACGTTAAAGTGTTCGACCTAAAATATGCCGATATGTTTTTTTTCTGAACCAATACAGATGATTACTAATCACAAATAACCAATATTTTCAATTGATATGTCTGCTATAAACTTGGTGTCATCATTTAGAATAAATACTCCAACACAAAGATTTTAGGATGTTTAACCTCAACATAGGTAAGCCTACTCAAATACAATCTTCATCAGTAAACTCCGTTATCTTGTTATAGATATGAATACAATTCTAAGTGTAACTGGAAAAGTAAGTGGCATTATAAAATATAGAGAGAGTTAAATATTGTGGTGTGTTTGCAGTTTGTACTGTGCCCCTCAAGGGGCAAGTGAGTGGCCATTCAAAATGTCACAACTTCCAGAGTCTTCAGTCTTCAGCGGTAATGGTCTAAATTCATAAATTCACAAAGTTTGGTTGAGACATTCCTCAAAGACTGGTGAGTTCAGACTGATAGAGCCAGCTTCGTCAGAGCCAAATTAGGGCATTTTAAAATTGTTGTAAAAAATGGCTGATACTAATAATCATAAAAATGTTAAACATTGGCTCTGATAATTGACCAAGCTGATAATCGGTCAACACTTACTAAAAAACAAGATTTTTTAGCAAGCAAAGCTTTAAAAAGGGAATGTATGTCATTTCTTAGTCATTTTTGAGCACATTTTAGGGGTTAAATTAAGCAACATGGTCTGCCAATGCTTTGAAAAAACTTTACTTGAAATATTAATTAAAAATTGCTTAAATATTAACCACAATTTCTAGATATTTTTTGTAAAATACATTTAAAATAGTTCAGGAAGAATCCAGATTCATTTGTTTCGATATTGCCGTGTATTAGAATGCAGTGTCACACACATGATTTTGATGACGAGAGATTTCATTCACGAGAACTGACACACATATCTCATTATCCCCACACACCAGTGCAGAAGCCAATATCTGTTTTTTCCTAATAGCTTCCAACTTAAACAAGTTTAGCATCTTAATTTTTTGTAGCTCACTGCCATTATGTCACTAAAGCACTGTGACTTTGTCTTTGGTGCAGACAACGCAAGGAACCCAATTAGCCTCCCAGTCTGGGCCATACCTTCAGTCGCCTTCTGACCTTCAGACCTTCACTGCTCATGTACACTGGGACAATTAAAGTCCGCTGTGATCACATCAGTGTCTAAGGAGAGCAGGACCTTTGTTGAACGTTGACCGATTTTCAAATATTTGTCACTGTTGCCTTTAGAATTAAAGTAGTAATTATATTATTCAACATATCTTTAACACATAGCTACAATGCCTTGTGAAATGTCACAAACAATGACATTTTCATATTAACAATACATTTGTTCAACAGTGAACAACAAAATGTAAATTTAGAACGTAATTCAACAACAATGATCTGTTTTGGCAATTATAAGAATGTTCAAAATTTCCCAGACAAAGTCTTGAACATCACTGGATAGATTGTGACGTCAGTGACCCTTTGCTGCAGACAATTTTTAACTATTTGAGGGTTTTGGAAGATATTGGAACTTGTGTTAATGAATATTATACACCATTTGTTGCAAATGTAATTCTGAATGCAACAGTGAAAGAATTTTGCAAATAAGGCAACATTACAGGGGTGCAGTTTTAACTCACAGCGTAGATACATTCTGGAAACATATTCCAGAAATGGACTCTACTTAAAATGTGGGTTTGTCACAGTTATCAGTCACTGAAATCTTTTTAAATGACTTTGTCAAACTCACTGCCTGTTAAATATAAGTAAACCATTTTACTCTAAAGGTATTCAGCAAGTTGTGCTCCAGCAAACTGAGAGCAGAGATTTCCCTTATCTTCACAGAGCAGAATGTTAACTCCCAGCCATTTTAGAGAATAAAGGCATACTCTCAGCAAAAAACACTCAAAACTACTGTGCATAATTACATTCATCTGATAATTCTGTAATCACTGGTTACTTTCTCAAGGTTTAACAAGTGCAGTTAAGCGTTTAAGCAAACAACTCGGGTGGAAGAGAATAAGAGAGAGCTCTGTGAAGGACGTTTTTCTGTACTTTGTCATCCATTTAAGTCGCAATTTTGCCAGATAATTAAATGTTAACAACTGTGAGACAGCAACGCCGATGAAAGAGATTTCGGTGCCGTGCTAGTTTGTTTTATCTCAGATCATTTAATTTCCCCCCAACCCTTGCTTGTGACCTGCAATGAACCTTTCGTACTTAAACTACATTCTCCTCCCCATTCTATCCAGGCACACTTCCTGCTATTTTAGCAATCAGGAGAAAATCAAAGGGAAAGGGTTCATAACTTGGGCAGCCAGCGAACTGACGGTTGCAGTCACAGTTCATGACAGAACGTCACTATATTTAACCAGGAGTCATTAGAATGAGCTAAATGAAGAGAATGTGGGTTACAATGGATGCTTGTGAAAGTGAGTGATTATTTGTCATTGTGAACACACCACAGCACAGCACATAGTGCACCACAACCAAATGGAACCTCTGCATTTAACCCATCTGTGAAGGAGTAGTGGGCAGCTAACAAGCATCCAGGGAGCAGTGCTTGGGGACAGTACCTTGCTCATGAGTATCTCAGTGGTAACTTTACCAGCCCTGGATTCGAACCTGCGACCTTCTGATTATGGGGCGAATACCCTACCGTTATGCCATCAACTGCCCACAGATACACACAAGACAGAAAAATCTCATCAACCCACATAAGCCTGTCACTCAAGCACATAACAGCAGTTCAACTGTCTCAACGCCTGGCGTATATATAAATAACTGCCTCCCTAGCAGTGCTTGCACAGGGCCACGGGTCAAGCTGCCACACATGGAAGGATGCTGGAATGCCTGGGTATCTGGTTGGCACGCTATTCCTGTATCCAGGCATGCCGGTACATTTTGTACGCAGCCGGTAGTCAGTCAGGTCTAGGTTCTAAGAGTGAAGGGGAAATTACTTTTGAAGAGTAGTTTTTCAAGCAACAATTTACTGATGATTAAAAGTAGCTAAGTTGCTATAGTAGTTAGCAGTGCTGGGAGTAGCTAACCACAAGTAGTGACGTTACTAACTTTAGTACTTATTCAGTAGCTTATCAGTACTGAAGCTTCTTTTACTAAATTTTTTACATATAGTGATGTAGCATGGGAAAACGCTACATCGTTACAAACATGGGTATTTTTTAACTAGAAGGTGTTTTTGATTGGTGTTGAATTGGCTTCTGTGCCACCGTGGTGCACGCTCATTGGCAGGTGAATGATGGTGACATAGGATGTAGTCCACCTTAGCGAAAATGTAAGCAAGAATCTGTGACTGTGAAATGCTTTGATGTAGTTAGCTACGTTTTCTCTTTAGCTTGTAGTATAGGTAGCTACTAAATTAACTACGCTGGACCATTTAACCATAAGTAGCTTGTAGCTTGTGAAGCTACCATTTAAAAGCAGCTTCTCAAACGCTGTTTATAATGAAAAGTAGTTGTTAAAACCCATCTACTGATTTAATGTAGTGATTAGCTACACTACAAGCTACAGAGAAAAAAGTAGCAAACTATATCCAAGCTATTTCGCGACCACAGATTCTTGCTTCCATCATCACCAAGGTGGACTCTATCCTCTGGTTCCCTCTTGCAGCTGCCAAGAGTGTACTGTGATGCAATGATGCAAAGATAGCCTATCAGAGTTTGTCACTTCAACACTAAACAGAAACACCTGGTAGGTGGAAATATGCATCTTTGCAAAGACAAAATTCTGTTTTTGTACAAATTTAGCATTTTGCCATGCTACGTTGTTATTTGTATGCAAAGTACTCTTAAAGCTACGGCATTTTATAAGTAGTTTTGCTACTGATACACTACTGGAATAAAAAGTAAAATGAGTAGTTTTACTACTTGTTCTAAGCTACTCCCCAACACTATGTTCCAATCACTCACTCTCACCTCCCCTGTACTTGCCACACCCATCTTCTTAAGACGCCCATTGTGTGTTTTCTTTTGTGAAACAGCCTGAACAGTAGAAACATCATCCAAGGGGAGGAGGGGCCGCCGTCTGCTCCGCTCTGCCTTTCCTCTCGCGCCCGCTATCACGTGGGGGGCCGTCTCCTCTCCCGGTAACCATGACGACCGGCACCGGTACAGCCTGCATCTCAGTGTGGTGAGAAACAGGATTTAAAAAAGAGGAAGACAGGAAGGAGAGGAGAGCTACAAGCAGGGGGGAATAGCTGTTGTAAACACAAACGCAGGGTGCCCTGCAGCTGTCGTGGGTTTTCCTGAGGTGAGTAAGGCTGTTGACTTTGCTTCCTTGTCATGGATGCTCGGAATGCATCCTTTTGTTTGTTTGCGCATTCGCTCGGTGCCTGTATCGTATTAGGATCTCCCTGGTGACCTGCTTTTGTTGTGAGAAGATGACATCATGCATTACTCCATTTCTAGGTAGGGGTTCCCCCCTCCTTGTCTGAGCTGGAATATGATTGCTTTGTGACACATCATTGCCAAGGACGTCTCTTCTATTCTTCTTATCCTAGGCCTTTAAAAGACGAATAAAGGACATAAGCAAAAAAGCAGGAGACGTGTTTGGATTCTCACCTGTGTTTGTGTGAGTGAATTCCAGGCTCTATTTTTTAGAGCTATTGTAAGCACTTTGCTCTCTGCGGCTTCTGTGCTTCACTGCTCCCATTAGTTTCTTTTAATAGCTCTTCACATGCAAGGTTTCAGACTCTACTGGAATCTTTGGGCCCCATGCCCCAATATTTCCTTATTTTATTTACAGTGCTTCTAAAGATCAAATTCCTTACGAATAGTTGAGGAAATCATCTGTTCCTCATATGAACAGTTTAATTAGCAAAGCCCTGACTGAGTCAGCCCATTCTAGCTTTGTAGCCTCTGTGTGTTAATTGTCCTTATGGTGATGGGAAACATCAAGAGTGATTATTACCCCAACAGTGAATATCATCAGTGATTTAATGTCACGTTTCTTGTGGCTTTGGGGTAATCGACTTGAAAGGTCAGCTGATCGTTGCATAATAGCAGGAGACCTTTTGTAATAGCAGCATTTGCATAGAGAGTAAACTCATTGTGCTCTGTAAAATCCAGGAAGGTGAAGCTTATTGAATTGACTTCGGATTAATGTAAACCAGTTAAAATGTTTCTAAGATCCTAGCTCCAATTTAATTATATTACATTACCAGCTGCTTCTGACGTATTGTACTTTATATATATATTTAAATTCTGCAACCTTGTCTTGTCTAGACAGGTGCTTATTGCTTGTCTGTACCTCATTATACAATTAAAGAACTGACAATTTGAGAAAATTATACTTGTTTTGGAAAAATGAATGAAATGAAATAATGAAATAAGTGGCATATCGATGTCATCTTATTAAGTTTGTTTTTCATCACATACAAATTATTGCTCACTTTATTCCTTTCTAGAGTGAAGATTTCCTATTTCTGACTTTTTCTTTGATTTAAAATAGGATTTACATAAACTTCATATACCACTCATTAAAAAATGCAAATATAATGACAACAGAATGAGTAATGACGTAATTATGTCTATTTTTTTAAACAAATGAGAACCACATGGGTTACATCTGTCTCATCTTTGAGGCTTTGCTACTAGTGATTAGAACAGTGGAACCGAAGTGATCACGGTAGTGTTAAAGCAAAGGTTCGGGGTGTACTACGTCCTCCTCCACCACTCGAGTAAACAGATATAAAGATAATTTTACTCCATTATCTACCATTTATCACTTAAAGTCATGCTCAAGAGCACCTGTCTCCCACTCACATTACTCCTGCTGTGAGATCTTTAGCAGATACAAAAATCCCACGGCATCTCCGGCCTTCCATTCAGTTCCTTTCGGCTAAAGCGTTGACTGTTAGAGGCTGATGTGGGATTATAACCTTCCTACATGGATGCATGTCATATTTTGGAAAAGTGTGTAGAGGAGTGTTTATTTAAGTTTGAGCATGAGGTCCTTGGGTGAAATATTTCAACAGAAATGTTGTTCGCTGTGCCAATGACTTTTCTGGATTTGATATATAAATGAAAATAGAGACCAGGGGTGTGATGAAAGGTCATTGCACGGCCTCGGTCACCTCTCATTTATCTTATACTGGATGAGATCCACTCTGTGCTCATAGCTGAGCAGTACAATGCCTCCCGCCTGCTCCCCTACAAGGCTCTGCAAATCAGTTCCATTTGACTCATGTTAACCCTTGAAATAGCAAGAATAGTAGAAACAAAGAAATGAATGTGCATGAAAACAAGGACAAAGACACACTCTTTCTCCTATGTGTCCCCCGCTTCTGACTGTCTGTCTCCCTTTCTCTCTGTCACACACAAATACTTTCTTTTCTTTTTGACCTAGACTTATTTTGGTAAAAAAAAAAAAAAAAAAAAAAACAATTCGTTAGATTAAGGACAGAGTATCAGGAGTTCTGTAGCTGCAAGAAATGAAAATCTTCAATGATTAACTTGATTAATAATAAAACATTTTTAAATTAAGTTTTGATTGTGTTTTGGTGCGTCAAAAGTACTTCTAATCGCGTCTTGTGTAAGATCCAAACACACTTTGCGTTTGTGTCTTCTGGCATAAAAATGTATTTTATGTAGTTTTAATAAAGATAATCGTTACTAGTATTATATTACCAGTCGTTTGAATGACTTTTAAGAGGATTATGTTTATTTTTTTCTATCTGAAATTGCTTGTGGGAGAACCTGTAAACCGCAGAGCCTCAGAAATCAGTAGGTCCTGTTCCCACGCATTTGGGAGGCGACATATTTATGCATATCAAAGAGAACAACTTAATATTATATTTACTTAACAACACAAGAAAATGACTGACAGCACAATGGACGAAACTGGAAAAACTTCAGTAAAATTAGTACTCGTTGCCCGCCTGGTGAAAAGACGGTTTCTCTGCAGCCGCCCACAACTACGCCATCGTGCGTTAACCAATCATATTAAAATGTTAGAAAACGTTGCAAACTGGTTCAGTCCGGGCGGGGTGGAGACGTCATCTTATTTATGTTTTATAAGCTGATATTTACTTAGGAATGTAAACCAGCTAAGCATATACATGTCTTTAGTATTTGTTGGAAATGTCGTAGCATATAGGATAAAAACAGTCTACTTATAAAAATCTACAGCAGATTTGTTTTCAATAAACCCCCCTCTTTTCCACACGGAATTGTTTGGTCCTGCGGCTCCTCGGCGATTCACTCGTTTGCGCCTTTCTGCTGCAGTATGAATGTGGAATAAACACGCAAGGAAGGTGTGGAGAAAGAAGCAACATCCACGACTCGTTCTGGATTTTTTGGACGTGTTCTTTTTTTTAAATTTTCTATTTGTAACCCATGGGATCCGTGATGTCATTTGAAAACGCTTTAAGGATACGTGAATAAGCCAAGTGTCCCGGGGTGGTTTTTACAGGCGCCAGTGAGGTAGGAGCAAAGACACATCACCAATGGGACAATGTTACTCCGGTTTTACTGTGAGTTTTATCTGAGGCCATGTTGTTACACAGGTTGTAAGGATTCGGGCGGGAGTACGGGCTTATTACGCTGTAATAGTGAGGAAAATATGGATTAGTGAAATAGTTGGAATGTGACGTAGTGTCTCCTGCTGCGATCGGGTTTTTCTGCAGATGGATCGCGGAATGCGGTTTTCTCTCAGCGATATGGGTTTGTGTATTTGTTTGCTTTGATTAGGGTTGTTTTTGCAATGCTGTTGTTACCCTTCAGTGAGCTATTAGTGTAAGAAAGTGTTCCCCGTAGCAGTAAACAGAATAGGAACTCTATCATACTGGCTACTATATAAAGGGAAAGAAAATCTTGTAGTCAACAAAACTCCTAGAACACATAGTTATAATCTGTCTTCTATAACCTTGTTCCATGTTAATAGCCTAATTCATTGAGCTATGTGGTGCTGGTGGTCTAGTGGAAGAGAGATTCAGGAGGAGTTTGTATCCTTAGGCCGCAAGACTTTTAAAACAGAACATGCCTCTACAACCTTTAACTGTTTTTAATAACACAGACTAAAACCTCATGTGAACTCTACTTGACTGTCACACACCTACCTGTATGACAGTGTTCATTATTTAACACAAAGGAAAATGTACCATACATAGATATCCTATAACATGCACATTGCACAGACATGAGGTTTGAGTCTATCCCACCTCCACCACTACCACCACAAAACATTCAGCCCCAAAGTTGCTTCATGTAGACTGGTCATTAAGAGATGTTAGTTCATCTGATTTATGCTGGGAATGTTAATATCTAGTGTACATGCATTTTTGCTCCTCAGGAAGGTTTAGAATGTTGACAGTGTGCTCTTTTCACAGAATAAAAATGTTAACAAAGTCTTTAATGGCACTGAGAAAATTAGTATCGAGGTAAAAATTGTCCTCAAATATTCTTGGTGAGGAACGGATGAACTAATCTGAATTAATTATTAGCAAAACCTACCTAAATTTTCCAATTAGTCTATTACCCTTTGGTTGTTGTGATAAAAATGTACTTGTACTTATATTTCAAGTCCATCATTAAATCTGTCAGGTTGTTAAATGGAGTTAATGGTATTTTTATATAACCGCAGTATTCGTGTTAAAATTGGGCAGTTACACTAGTTAATTCACTTTTTATGCCCTAAAATCTCCCCGTACGCAAGTTTGAAACTTAAAGTATGGGTAAGCTGAAAATGAATCCCCTTTTTGGCATCAATAAAGCAATCTGAATCTGAATGTTATGACCTCCGCTTTGTTGGCTGTGCTGTCCTGTCCGGTCGTCTAACACTCTCATATTGGGTATCGGTAACACTGCTATCTGACCTCTTCACATGATGACATGGGAAGTCCAGCTGACCTACATGTGACCATATAGCTTCACTCACTCCTAGGATATGGAGTGGTTGGGTGAAATGGAGCATTAAGATCACAACTCGACAACCTCTCAGTTCAGAAAGCTCTACACTCTATGGAGACGTACCATTACACACTTAGTGGCTATTGATTCTGCTTATAGCATGTTGCTTTTCACAGTCCTGCAGAGAATTAGGGCTGAAATGATTTGTTGAGTAAGTCAATTTACTCAGTTACAAAAAAATCCTATTCCTTTGTATCATGTTATCAATAAACGGCTCCCTGTGTTTTGCACGAGCGATTGTTACTGTTGCACAAGTGTACACACGATAGACACGTGATGGCAAGAGATGATTTGATGGTGTGGACTGCGAAATGGAGAAGAGAGATTATTGTGAGCGTTAAGCTCCAACCAGCTTAGTCATGCTATTGTTAGTTATGTTATTGTCATGCCCACTCCCTGGTTATCTTGCTCGTCATCGGCAGTCTACTGATTGCTGTCTGATGCGAGACACCTGCAATTAATGAGTTTAAATTTGCCATGTTATATTGCAGTTTAATTAAGGAAAATGGATTGCTCTAAATAGGAGACCTAAGAACTGCTCATTTTAAGAGTGCGGTTTTTATTTTTTGTCATATATTTGCAGTTGTTCTTTAAAATAGAAAAAAAGTGTTTTATTCGATGACTTGGATTACTTGACTGATGTCATGACTTCATTCCTGTCATTATTACTTTCTTATTTTCTGATCTTTTCAGGTAAATGCTGTGACTTATTGTATGGATTGCACTCTCTTTAAATGCCTATTTTTTCCTCAGTTGTACATTGTTGGATTTATGTTTCTCTATTCTGTTTATTTGTATTAGTAACTGTCTTAGCACCATCTACCATGGCAAATTCCTTTTAAATGAGAATGTACTAGACACCAAACTTGATAAAATAATTAATAGATGCAACCCTGCTCTACTTTCTGTTTTCAATGAAAGTACCATTGGTAAGTAGATTTTAATACAGTAGTACAACAGGATTGAAGTAGTTTTTCCCCTCAGAAGACAACTGTAAACTTCTAGTTCTCAACAAACCCTTCTGGTTTCTAAAAATCTTTTGGACAAAGAATTCTCCCTCTGTGCTCCTCCTCGTCAGGTCAGTGAGTTGGAGCTTTTCCTGCTGACTCAGCTCGAATGCCCTTGATTACAGTGGCCTAAAGGCCAGGCCAAGATTAGATGTTTGACTTTACATGAACAATTCTCATCTGTGAGAAAGAGCGCCTGTTTGTTTTTCTGACCTGGTCACTAGACTGGAACCAACAGTATACGGGGTAAACTGGAAAATCCAAACATAAATGCTTATTAACCCCCTATTCGGATATTTTAAAGTCTCATCACAGAACGGTTGAGGGAAGTACACTTGAATGACCTGTACATTTTTAACAAATAACGTCCAACTGGCGAGCGAGTCTCCCTGTGGGCACTGAGCTGGCCTTAAAAGGAAACGAGTTCAACCTGCGTCTGTTATTGTTTGGTTACTGCAGCTTTAGGAATTTACTGCCTCCAACGTCTCAGCGTTTCAAACGCTTTCGCGGTCTTTTCCTAACAGACGGCTTGCGGAGCTGCACGTGGTCACCTGCTGCCTTACGAGCAAAGCACAGACTTGCTGTAGAAGTTTATGAACGGTAAAGGGAAGTTAATCATATAATTCGAAAGTTAATGGGTGGTTTTTATTTCCTCTCTTTCTGGTGTTTTTCATCTTAAACAGATTTTAAATGGGTAAGTCTTAATAGTTGTTTTTGTTCACCAGTGCAGGATTTTTCAGAGACCTGGTGTATTTCCTAACATAACAGAGAAGTAGAGAGAAAATTGTAGTTTAATAACAGGAATTATAGTTTAATGTGTTGACATAGCTGCCCCAATTTTCCTCAAAGTTCCAATTTTTGTTCTGCCTGTGTTCCATCAGAGATAAGAATATGGCAAAAAATCTTAGCAGGTCAGACTTCCTCTCTTGACATTTTTGATACAAATAATGCAGTCAGTGACTTTTTTTAAAGCAGTCTCATTGACTCTGCTTTGTGTGTAGGCTGGCATTTGTGTTGAGATAGCGAGGTGACCCTTGGACCACTCTAATGGGAAGAGCAGCCGTTGTAGCCGTTCTGCAGCCTGACAGAGCTTATTTCATTATGTTTGTTTTGAAAGTGCTCAGACTTCATGCAGCTTCTCCATATACATTGATTTCTAAATACAGTGCAGGAATTTTACGCTGAATTTGAGGGATAGGCTTTTTAAAACTGCCTTCTGGCATTGTTCTCATTACCTGCGATTATCCTAAATTTGGTTGTTTGTGCCGGATCGCCATATTTGTCTTACATTAGATTTTTCTCATGCTTCTCAATTTAGCCATGGAAGTCAAACTGTAGTCGGTTAATTTAAGATGAATTGATTGCTGCACATTAGTGGGAAGTAGTTTGTGTGGTCTTCATCCCCTTGTGGAATGCATCTGTGAAGTTCAGCTTTGAGGTTATCCATGCACATAGATAAACTTCTGAACTGCTGATAGCATGTCAGTAATGCTGGAATGTTTTGCATTACTGCTGCGTCATCCTGACTATAATGAATAGAGGCAACATTCATATGTTTCTTATTCTTTACTGTTTTGGTCAGTCCACTTGTCAATTTGTATCTCACTGTACTTTATCTTTAGACTTTAATTGGAGGAATTAAAGTCTGTTAGAACTGCGTCCTAAGTACTGACTTAGACCAGTTCAGCATGATGAAGCTTCATGTTTGTATATTACATACACATGCTGAACATTCTTACTGAACTCCTCCGTCACGTCAACATTCTGTGTTTGACCTACAAATCCCAGAGCCAACTGAGCAGATTTTTTTTCTTTTTTTTATGTTGTCAGCACATTGACCTCAAGGAAAGCTTAGTTACATAAAGCCCATATTGCTCACCTATTATTTACCTAAAAGGATGTCTTGCGGGCACTTAACTGGTCCGTTGTGGGGTAGAAAGAGCTAAGCCAGAAAGCAAAGCTCTCGATCGATCGGTCCATCTTTGTTTCCACCCTCATCTATGGTCATGAGCTGTGGGTAGTGACCGAAAGAACGAGATCGTGGATACAAGTGGCCGAAATAGGGTTTCTCTGCAGGGTGTCTGGGCTCTCCCTATGAGATAGGGTGAGAAGTTTGGACATCCACTTCGAGAGGAGCTAGCTGAGGTGGTTTGGACATCTTGTGTGGATGCCTCATGCACGGTTACCTGGTGAGATTTTCCGAGCATGTCCTAAAGGGAGGAGGCCCCGGGGCAGACCCAGAACACGCTGGAGGGATTATATCTCTCGGCTGGCCAGGGAACGCCTCGGTATGCCCACTGAAGAGTTTGTGGAGGTGGCTGGGGAGAAGGAGGTTTGGTTGTCTCTCCTGAGGCTGCTACCCCCGCAACCCAAACCCCGGACAAGCAAATGGTGATGGATGGAAGGTGTTAAGGTTACCCCGATATATTTAAATTATGTATTTATTAGGGATGCACCGAAATGATTTCTTTTGGCCGAAACCGAAACCGGAAAACGAGGAAACACTTGGCCGAAAACCGAAACCGAAACACTGAAAGAAATTATTATACCAATTTTTTGTAATATTGCTGTTATGGCTGGGACTGTGTGTACTTACCTCACTAAAGTCAAGCATTGCAATTGCATAAATTAATATTCATGGTTCAAAGAATAAATCTGTTACAAAACTATGAAAATATTTATTTAACATTCAAACAATGCACAATATAAAATAAAATTTGAAATAAAATATTTTACTTGGCCCCACTCATATATATCTTCTCTCATAAAACAAGTGAATTCAAGTGCATTTTAATATTCTGAACAAAGTGCATTCAGAATAAGTGCTTTAAAAAGTGTTGAAAGATATAACAACATTCTCTGTAGGCCTATAACAAAATACTGTATTAAAACACTAAAATGAAAACTTTCTTGCCTTTTCAAAAACGTCCGCCACAGACGGAGTGGGTGTGCTCGAAGGGTCTTGCCTCTTCTGTGCTTCATACTCTGCATGGCGATCGGGATGTTTTGATTTGATATAATAAATTAATCCCGACGGTGAGAAAGTCTTTGTGGATGCACCCCCTCTAGAAATTTCGGCATTGCACGCTTTACAAACGGCTTTCCGTGTGTCTTTCTTAGATATATCGAAATGCGCACACACGGCAGACATGTTGACTCTAATCCAATCTGGTGTGTGCAGGTTGCGGTTACTGTTTCGGTCGCGTTAAAAAAAAAATTCGGCCGAAACCGAAAATGCATTTTTTGGCCATTTTCGGCCGAAATTTTTCGGTGGCCGAATATTAGGTGCATCCCTATAGTATCCCTAGTACCCCAGTAGGATCTGGTAGAGCCGACTCCCACACTACGTCTTCTCGAAGACCTGTTCCTAAGTTGCAGTTTTTAACGTTAAACGGCAGACAGTAAAAAACAGCTTTCTCAGCTGACTCGGCTGATGGGGCTTTTTTTCCCCCCACCGTGCCTCTGTGCCCAGGATGTCTCGCTCTGATAAACGACTGCAGTGCCAGGCCACTGCCATCCTCAGCCCACATCGTTCTTAAAAGAGCCTGGCATGGACCGCTCCTGCTCCAGCACTTCCTCCAGACTCACACTTCCTTAGCAACCGTCTCCAAGTGAGCTCCTTAATTGGAGTCATGGAGAAAAACAATAGCAGCCTGCAGATTTAGTGCTGCTAGGTGCTAAGTGTATGCCATGTTCTTAAGTTAGTCGAAAAAACAGTGCAGTTATATGCTGTATGTTCACAAAAGCTATTTAATTAATATTCTGGCATTTCCATTTTTTTTGGTAACTGTTTTCTGGATGTGCATTGCTCAGCTGGCAGATGAAACGATGCTTGAGGTTAGGATGTGGGAAAAGGAAATGATCGTAGGCCAGCCTTTTTAAAATTACCCTGATGGCTCTTTGAGAATGTTCAGGACAGCTGAATGGGGCTGGCAAACGGCAGATTTTGTCTCTGAAGACATTGGAGTTTTTGCATGTGAGTGAATAGGAAAGATTTTTCAAACACAGCCAAGTCTGAGGTTTGGCCTGAAAGATCTTTCTCACTGCTCTTCACATCCTCGACAGCTATTTTTCTCTTATACTTTTATTGACATGCCGGTGTGGGTGACAGAAACTGCCATAAATCATTTTCCCCAAGCTGTTTTAGGGCTGTTCTTGTTACTGGTGAACCGCTTTAATGACATGACTTATTTTTCCTTATTAGACTAGTAAATAGATAAGACTTTCTATATTTATTTATTAATCTGATGCTTGGTGTTTTGTTGCTACATTTGAGAAGCTCCGCTGGAGTCGTCATACTCACATTTGCCCGTGCTTGAGTCCTGAGTCATGCCCTCTTTTCTATTAACATGTGTTGATGTGATTAGGCTTTGTGGACGGACTGACTGGACTCTTCTGGTGGTTGCTGCAGCTGTTTACTAGTTAGATTTGTCCTTTACTAATGGAGTAAACACCATTTGTGGTTGTAACATTAGATTGTATTGTATAATATTAGGCTCTCATAACATAACCATTTCAAAAAATAAACAAATAGCTTAATTATTTAAATGAATGAATGAAAAAAAATTAATCAACCTCAAAACATCCATCAATAGGCAGAATTGGTCTCATTCACCAATAATTTATTCTGTTATATTTGTACTTAAGAAAGTTAAGACGTTTAAATGGTGTAATATTATACAACTGTAGAATTGAAGAAAGTTCAATAATCTAATGTTTGATGAGTGAGGCACATTGCTTTTTAATTTTTATATTAATTTCAAAAGAATGGTTTTCAATTTATATAGTTCATACATTTTTATTTTAATACATTTATTTTAAAATATAAATGTGACCCTCCACGGCAAAACCAGTCGCTTGTCGCAACGGAGGTTTCCGAGAAAAACGAGCGTTTATGTTGCGTGGGGTAAAATTTTGGATTTTTTGTTTTTAGTGTTTTGAAACAGTGGAAGGTCTACACTGTACTGTTGTGAATAAATTTGGCTGAAAAACTTACCCTTTCCATCCTAAAAACGTGACTTTCTTGAGGTGAGGAATTCAATTCCAGCAGAATGTTAAAAGTTTCTGTTTTGACCGCTCTACTTCAATATTTACGGTAAATCCACTGGTTGACTAGCGTGAAGATATTTCTCCGGAATCCATCTTCGTCTCCCGAGTTCAGTTAACCTAACGCAGGTAGGCTATCCGTGTGGCTGTGAATGCAGCGTAGGCTACCGTAAATGCAAACGTAGTCGGGAACGCACCAAGCGTCTGTGAGTGCTACGTCGAAAGTCAAATTCAAAGGCAGATTTCTCTGTTTCTCACTTGGCGTGACAGGAGAAACCCGACTCCTTTGAATGTTGATATCTCAGTCATATGTCGACCGATGCATTTGATATAGGTATCGTTTTGAAGCTTGATTTATGCCCTTTCAGGAAAACATCATAACTCAATTTTGAAAATTTGCGACAAGCGACTGGTTATGCCGTGGAGGGTCACAAATAATCAAACCCACTGCATTGCCAGTTAATAATAAAAAAGTTGTGTTGTGATTATGGTTTAAACAATATATATTGAACCTTGTAAATGTCTTTCTACTCCCCTAGAGACCATGACTCCACTTATCCATCTTAATGGGCTAATGGCCTGGTCACCAGGCTGCTTGGACAACAATATCAGTGGACCTTCTCGGCTTATTCACCCTGGAAGCTAATTCAGACTCCACCCTACTATGGGATTAGAGAGGCGTAGCTTTAGGCCGCACTGTCAGGA
This sequence comes from Distichodus sexfasciatus, assembly GCA_032718565.1. NCBI lineage: Eukaryota > Metazoa > Chordata > Actinopteri > Characiformes > Distichodontidae > Distichodus > Distichodus sexfasciatus. The sequence continues at coordinate 2,366,306 of JAVGVS010000039.1, read as the reverse complement.
TTACAGATCTGCTGTTTTCCTGCTGTATGGTCAACAAACACACAGACAAGCTCAGCAGTGTGGTGGATAAACAATGTGTGGGATGTTGACAGTGCTCCATATTACAGACTAAGGCGTGTCTTGTGTGCCTGCCTGCTTTGCTGTATGTTTGAGCAGGTGAAGAGTCAGTGGGTATCTCTTTGGAAAATGACGCAATCACATTATTGATGTGCAAAGTTCGTTGTCTTACGAGACATTTAAAAAACCACAATCATCTGCAGGCCAGTGATACTGATTGATAGGATTAGATTCATGAGGGATTTTTTTATTTTGTTTCAACATTAAATTAGGCTGCAAGTGGCAACGATAGGGGTCCAAGCACTCTACCGCAAAAGCTAGCAAAAATTCGGAACAAAACTCTGTGTGCATGGACTCCTGATAATAGGGGAAAAATTTAGAGAAAAAAATTATATATGCTATTAGCACTATATGAGGAGACTGGGCCAAAAGCACTCAAAAGTTACATCACTTTCGGCAAAATAGACCACACCTAAAGCTGGGCGATATGAACAAAAATATTATCGTGATATTTTTTGTCATATTGATCGATTTCTATAATTATCACAATGTATTGTCATTGTGTTTTTTTTATGTTTTGTTTTTTCGGATTCTTAAACAGACTGAATGAACAAGTTAAAATAATCAAACAATATTAAACAAATAATTTTCAACAAATGTCTACTTGAAGAGCTCTGAGAACTGGGGCAAAAAAAATTGCCGCCGCCAAAGAACAGCTAAAGAGAGATGTCAACACCTCACTTCCAGAGCGCTTTCTCGGTGCTTGTTGTTGCTAAATTATGAAAAGCGTCATCTGGTACTTTCACGTTCGTATTTTATTAGTTTTTTCCCAGGCGGCATTTGTTGTCAAAGCGTCCGCCGTAACTATAAAGCGCTGCATTTTCATCGCCTTGTTCACTCACCGCGACTTCTTTTGCAAGGGCTGCGACATACTCAACGCTATGTGACGGGTGTGCTTGCGCTTAATCTTGAGGACTCCAACAGGTGGCAGTGTACACCATAAAAGTGTCCAGTCTGCCGTTAAGTGACAGAAGAAGAGGAAGAAGTAGAAAGCGGCAGTGAGAGAAAACATTTTGCTGTGAAATGAGGAAGATAAATTATTTGCATTCGGATGTTACAAAGGTGCAAAAAAAAAAAACCGGCGAAACCGTTCTGCCGTGTTGATAGTGAACAATGATGCTGACGTCACGTGGCAAAACTTTAATATACAGCCATTTGTTATGGGCAAATTTGCATCATTGGACGCGATTGGCTGTTGTGCTGGCGTTATGCCAAGCTACGTGATCGGCCAAAGATACTGTCTATCTCAACGCGCTGTCGCATAGTGGACAAACAAGTATGATTGAATTTTATAGCTTAGTTTATCATCGTTATCATCATCACATTTTTCTCGATAAAATATTGAGATGGGGGAATGGCTTTGGAGATAAGGAGAGTGTATTAAAATTTTTGGAGAAAAAAGAATATGCTTCCAGCTCTATGTGAGGAGACTGGACCAAAGCACTCAAAATATTCAGTATTTTTTAGCAAAATAGGCCACAGCGCTAGCATTTGAATGGCCTGTAAATAAAGTAAAAAATCTTTTCCAATGCTGGGCCAAGACTGCTAATTTTGACATCCTATTTAATGCGAGTGGGCAAAAGGCTTTGGAGATCACAAGCCAGTGTTTTCAGTAGAATACGTATGAGCAAAAAAATCTAGTAGGTGAATGTATATTGTCCTAAAGTTTAAGCCAAATCAGTCAAAAAAGCCAAAATGTGATCCACATTCAGAACACTGAGAAGATGTAGTGTTTTGTGAATGTTACTCCACAAACTCTCTGCCTACGTTCCAAATCTCATCTTTGTGAAATGAGGAGTTGCAGCTTTGGCTTGTCAAAGAAAAATATTTTTAGGGAAAAATTAGAACTATTTCAAATGGCTTCCTAAGCGCTACATACTTTGACCCATAATGATTTGGTTAGGAATATTAATGATTTCCCTCTCAGGCTGGAAGCGATTAAGAAAACCAGCTGATGATGTTTTCCAGATTAGAAAAGCCCCAACCATTTAAACAGCAGATGCAGTTAGCTACATGGACTGCTGGAACCCAATCATCTTTCCAGAATTTCAACATCTAGGGTTTAGTATTCAGGCCTGGAAGTCTTAAACATCTAATAGAGTCCATGCTTCTTTTTGGCTTGAGATTTACTGCACAATTTGTGGTTGTCTTTAGCCTTTGTCCAAACAAGATGGAACTCCAGCTTCTCTACAGAAGTTCTCTGGAACTCACTGGCTCACGTATAGACAAGACTACAAGTGCAGCTTAAACACGCTTTCTTAGAATTCTGGTTTAATTGAAAATTTTAAGTGGTGTAGAAATGTGAAGTTGTGCTATTTATCTTTTCACAGCATCATCAGCTGTGACTGTTGAGTCTAAGGCCATGTCCACACATACACGGGTATTTTCTGGTATTTCATCGCGTCCACGAGCACGTTTTCAAAAATATCTCCGTCCACACGCAATCGCAAAAAACACTGCCAAAAGCATGCCTTGCATTGTAGATGTGCGATCACATACTGTGACGTCATATGAGTGGCGCACAGTGTGACGCGAAACGGTCCGTTTTTCAAAACCTTCAAAAATTTCACTGACCCAAAACGCCGTTTATGTGTGGACGAAAGGCCAAAACGCATAGAAGAACCTCCGTTTTCAGAAATGCCTGTGTACGTGTGGACATGGCCTAATATTTTATGGTTACTATTTGCAACTTTGGTTTGGTTTTGTGGAGCATGAATGATGCTGTGTTGATTTTAGCTGCTTGCTCAACCACACACACCTGTTTGTGGAGAGAGCATGCAAATGTGTGCGACTGATAGTCAAATACGAAAATCCAGGGAACCAGTCACAAGATTACAGAAAGCTTTCACGTTTATACCACTGGAGTCATGACTGTTTTTTAAAGAAATAATCTCTATTTTTCCTGAAAAATTTCCTGTCCGTTTTGTGATCATGAATCATTCTTCTGAGTCTTTTCTAATTTTGTCCAACACGTTCAGTCGTGTATCTGCTTACAACTGGTGTCAGTGATTGTCCAGTGAACAGCTCAGGTAGTGAAGGCTAAAGGTGCAGACATGGCCTGGGTCTGATCTGGGATTTGGAAGGTAATCCAGGTGAATGGCGGTGACCTAGCTGAGTCCTCTGAAAGCCGAAGCAAGAACCACAGAAAACAAACACAAGGCAATAGATTGTTCTTTGAGCATGTTTTGCTGTTTTTAGTGAGTGACAAAATTTACAGTTGCTCACTCATCAACCGTTCGTAGGATGAACTTTGTTCTTAAAGCTTTTCCAGAAGATTCTGACATTCACCAGTGTTTTCTTATTAAAGTTTTATCTTCCAAGTAAGAGTAGAATCAGAATCAACTGCTGAAATGCACGCTCATGCAAATTTTATTGCATTATTTTTTGTGTGAAATGTTAGGTTATTGGGTTTTCTTCAATTCTGGAGTTACCTGTTCAAAGTGCTAAATTTGACTAAAGGATAAAACCTTGGTGCAGCTCTAACAATTAAACTAGGCATCTATCGGTCCGATCATGACTCAAATTGCTGGATCGGGTATCGGTGGCACGGAGCCGATCTTGTAGGGTTTTCTACGTTGGCGTATGTGTGCTTGCTCGGTTCGGTCGACATTTGTGCTAATTCCTATTTATAGAAGCGACAATGAGCAGAACAAGCAGCGCAACACACTACAACCCCAAAAGGCAAATTATACGCAATTATACTGTTTAATTTCATTAACAACGCCAGCTCTCACTCGCAATCTCTGTGTTCCTCGCTGTCTTTGTTAGCGGGCGTCTCTCACAGGGAAGTCCGACATTCACTGAAGCGTTCCAGTTCAGTCAAATCTTCCACTTTAGCTGATAAACAAAAATAACCAGCGTTCTACTCACTCGCTGTTTGCTCGACGTTTTCATTGTTTATTCCGAGACGTGAGTTTGTCGCGTTATTGTGTGGAACGCCACCATGCCAAACATCATGTCAAACGACTCTTGTGTGGAACACCATCATGTCAAAAAATGAGTCCAAAATGAGGTGTAGGCCAAAATGAGTAAATTAATCAGAAAAACATTTTATACATTCTATAGTGTTAGAGAGTAAAACTAACATAGAAAAATGCATGATTTGTTATCAAATCATTTTATTCTATATCCAGATGGATTCCAAATGGATGAAGAAGTGTTTCCGCCTGCCACTAACCTTATTTTTCTTCATAGTACTAAGCCATGTTGTACTGTATGTCTACATAATAAAAACTCTGCAATCCAATAAAACAGACTCTGTCCTTATGTCCTAAACACAACAACACAAGGCATTTATGACTAACTTCTACACAAACACCGTAATAAGCCTAAAAACAAAGGTATAGACAAACACGCCAAATTCTCTTAGGGCTGTAAAGGTCAAATTACAACTGGTATCGGAACGGTACTCAGGATCGTCCGATACCCAAAGGCCAATATCGACATCGGTATCAGAACTGAAGAAGTTGAATTGATGCATCCCTAGTTAAGTACACAAAATATGCTATGTATTTGGACTGGTTATATCAGAAGCAAAAATAGATTGCGTATCGCTATCAGACAGTTCACATGTCAGCAGATCAATGTTTATGGTGTTTGCTTCTTTGATTCGAAAATAAAGACGAGGTTCTGCTGATAGACGTGAAAACCATGTCCATGTGATGAGTTAACGCTGGAAGCAGGAACCAGGAGGGGAGTGAATTTTCTCCTCCCAAAACCCTTGTGAGATTTCCTGCACTATCAGTTTCTCATTTCTAACAGTGCTGATGTGAAAGGTATCTCTAGCTGCAGATTGCTGGCTAAGATTTCCTTCCTGTGCTGGTTTTTAATTCCTAAACTATTACATGTCCCTAATGCTCAGATTAATAATTAGAGTTCCATACTAATAAAATAGCCTACAGATACGAAATTTATCATCTCGTCGGTGTGGCGTGACTTCTATCACTTAAACATGTTTGCTCGCGCTAGTTGTAATGACATCATTTGAAGATTCTAGGTGCCAAGGTCACTTTTTTTCCCTTTCACATACCAGCTCCGGATATCGCAGCTCGCTGAAGATCTGGGAAATATTTTATGCATGGGCGGATTACCACACGATAACGTATGAGCTGCTATCAGAGTATGTCACTTATATAACTCGATGGAAGAAGGGTTTTTATATTGAGGTTTATGTTTGGCATTTGTGTTCCCTGCCAAACTTCACTCCACCCTTCCTTTTGTCTTGGGTTTTTTTTTGGGGGGGGGGGGGGGTATCGCTGAGCTATTGTTGTGTCTGCTTCTGTTATTAATCCTCATCTAATCATTAAAGAGGAATCTTAAACTTTTATCGGTTGTGGAAAAAAAAGGCTTATCAGTAGTGCTAGCTGTTGTCTGTGGGATTACGTGCTTTAAGTGAGGTCAGGTCTCTAAAGACGCCCCAAATCAGCCAATAGTCCGTGCCGTCACCACCTCATTTTGCCTGGATACGACCTGATTTTTCACCTGATCTCTTTTCCTCCCCGTTGTTCAAGTGATAGTCAGCTTGCATCTTGTGATGTAATACTCCTTTGGCACTGTTGCTACAGCAACAGCAGACAGTCTCGCCACGTGATCTTGATGGGAGGAGAGTCGCCTCCACTGAGGTTAATGACGTCGTTAGTGTGACGTGTGTGTGTGTTGACCGGAGCCGAAGAGATTCCCTTGAAAGGGAGAATTATTAACGTAATTATGACATCATCCAAAAATGGAGATTAAGGTTGCCACTAACCACTATTTTTGATTAATTCCATCCAAAGGAATCAGTTAACCATTTTATTCAACATAATTATTCAGCACCTTTTTACATAATTATGATCCTTATATTTAATGAGATGTTTTCTATTATATTTATTAAGGCTCAAACTGGGTTTTTTTTTGGGGCAAACATTGATGCCAGTTCTTATAAAATATTATCAATATTTTGAACTCATGTATGTCTGCTGTGAAAATGAAAATTGGTGTCAAAATCTAGAATGACAAATACTCACAAAACATAATTAATAATAAACATAATGCCTTTTAGCATATGGTTAATTTTCATAATGTTTTAAACGCAACGCAATTCTGATAGAATCAGGGCTTCTGCCAGAATGCCAAACTTTCAGTGTCTTCAGCCTTCAAAGTTGATAAACTAAACTAAACAAATCAGATATCAGACATTTGTCTAGACTGGGGCTGCAACAAATGACTATTTTTGTAATCAAGTAATCTATCGATTATTTCATCAATTAATCGAGTAATTGGATAAAATAATGTAAATAAAAATGACAATGCAATCATTATTAGGCTTATTCTACTGTGAGTAGAAGTTAGTCATAGACGCTTTATGTTGTATTCAATTGAAAATGAAGAAACATGAAGTTCAAGGGTCATTTTGAACCAATTTGGCCAATAAAATGAGTTGCTTTTGGCCTTTCTGGAAGAGAACTGCATTTCCCACAATCCCCTGCACACGCCTCGGAGCCGCGTCACAATAAAGGGTTCAGCGCGTTCCAGAACGAAGTATGAAAAAAAATCGATGGGAAAATCTTAATAAATGGCTGTATTGTGAGTGGAACGCTGGTTGTTGTGGTTATTTATCAGATAAAATATGCGTTTTGTCTGTAATAAAGGGGACGTTTTGACGGAAACGGAGCGTTTTAGCGAGTAATGGCGCTTACAAACAGCGTGCGTGTTTACATCGCAAAGAATGTAATTTACGCGTTTTTATGCATTTACTTCTGTTTTTGTGCACGGAATATCTCACAAATACATTCACATACAGAGGGATCTATTCTTGCCTTGATCGCGCCACAGAAGATATTGTGTGTCATTAATAAGTGTCTGTGTGAAAAACAAGCAGCATATGCTGTAGCGATTTAAATGACTTAAAGTGCCCCTATTATGCCATTTTAAAAGTTGCTAATATTGTTTTATGAGTCTCTTAAAACAGGTTTACATGTATGCAAAGTCAAAAAACACTTTAGTTTTCTCCAAAAATAGATATAATTTTACCCCATTTCTAAATGATTCGTAAACGACTCGTGTGAAGCAGTTGGAAGAATCAGTCTGTCTAAACCCCTCCGTTCCGTGAGCCCTCACTGCTGTGATTGGTCAGATGGCGCAGTCCTTTATGATTGGTCTACCGCTACAGCGTGTGTCGGAAAACGAAACGCCCATTGCCATAACTGAATGATAGCTCTGGAGACCTGTCAATACATAGAAAAGATGACCTCGATTTTACCTTATCGATTCGAGTCGGAGTCTGACGATGAAACGGTTGAAGTGGCACATCGACAAGAAACTGTTCCGCAAGCACGGCTGGAGCAGGACGTTTCTCAGTGGTAAGTGTTTGTGGACGGGCAAGTTGTTCGCAACGTAGAACGTGGGCGGACGTTATTCAAATATATTACTTTGTGACGTGTGGCTGTAACAGGAAAAGATTCGAATTGCTGACGACTCGTTTAGGCGAATGTGAGACGACTCTTTTTTTTGATAGACAAAAACTTCATTTATCGTGCACTGTCGGCGTCACAACTTTGCAGATAGTTTATGTTCACATACAGCTACATGACACACTGCATGAAAGATCATATTTGAAAAAGCATAATAGGGGCACTTTAAACAAATATTCGATTCTAGAAAAATTGCCTCAACCATTTTTTGTAATTGAGTTATTCGAGTTATTCGAGTAATCGTTTCAGCTCTAGTCTAGACATCAGAGTGATGACATCAAGTAGAGATCAGAGCCAAAGTAATGCATACATTTATTTTTATTTTTATATTTATCGGTTTATCACCTAGTGTTTACGACACATCACCTGTAATGGTGGTAGCGTGCCGCTTAGGGTGTTGGCCCTGTGATCAGAATGTCACAGGTTAAAGTCCTGGACTGCTAAAGGTATCACTGGGGTACCCATGAGCAAGGTACCGACCCCAAGCACTGCTCCCTGGCCAAAAAAAGCCAAAAAGCTGCCCGCTGCTACTTCATGCAAATGCACATTTCTTTGTCGGGCAGTGTGATGTACTGTGGTGGTCACACTTACTCATTCAAATGTTGTATTTATGGCATTCCCACATAAAGATGCGCTTAAAATAATAGTAGAAATGAAATAATTGGAATGAGTACATGTCATAATAAGTCCAATAAGCTAAGTAGCACTCTGACAGCGATAAACACAATAAAAAAATCATCTTAAAATATTGATGCCAGCACATTTTCACTCTCGATCTCATCGTCTTTGTTGGCTGCTCACTTCAGCCTAGGGCTGTGCGATATGGCAAAAAAATCATATTGCGGTACATTTTGAGCCCTAGGCGATAGATGGTATATATTGCGGAATATAATTAGATCTGTAAATTTCAATATAACTGTTACTTTAAAGTAACAATTCTTTCCTTGTTTGTGTAAAACATTAGCTTATTGAGTTTTCTTCAGTTCTACAGCCGTGTAAAAATATATTATTTAAATGTCTTAACTTTTTTTAGACCAAAAAACGTAAAAAATTGCACAAGGTGAAAGTGGCCCAATGTCCTCATCATTTAACTTTCATTCAAATGTAATATATAAATGTAAATATTTTACATTCATGTTTTTACTTAGTTCTTAGCTTTATTTATTTACTTTCTCAAATTTCTTACTTTTATTTACAATGACTTGCACAGTCTCACGAGGGAGCCAGGTGTTCATTTCAGCACATTGTGTCTGTAGAACTAAGCATGTGGCAAATAAAGAATCTTTAATCATTTCTGCCATTAAATAAAAAGGACGTTTCTGGCCAAATCCGTCGATTGGACGTGGCGTGGCGAGTGGCAGACGATATTTTGCAGAAATATGTTTTTCTGCTCAGTATCCGAGACCCTAAATCCAAACCATGTCCAGATTATGGACGTTGCACCGGTCTTCTTAACGAGCTGCTCTTTCGTACACTCTCTCCATTTTCCGAAAACAAATGCCTCGTGGTGTGGTTTTTGCGCATTTGATGCAACTTAATTATGTCATTTTCGCGGGCGAGGAGCGGAGATTTCAGCGGTATGCCGGTATGATCAAAATCTCTATCGTTGGCCAAATTTTATACCGTTGGCCACCTTTTATACCGTTTATACCGTCCACTCTCACTTTAGCCCCACAGGAGATTAAACATCAAAGCTGCAAAAGAACAAATAGTGCTGTGTCTTTATTCTCTGGTGAGGATCCTGGCAGTTTGTTTGAAGTGTCAACAGGAGTTTCGGAGCGTTTGGCTTTGTGCTGGCCGGAGTCTTTTTTTTTTGGATTAATTGTAATTTGACCTTGGTACCTCTGGCCCACTCTCTGGGCTAGTTTAATTTGTAACTGCAGTTTAAGGCATTAGGCAGAGACACATTCAGTTGGGCTTCACAAAGTCTTCTCCACTGTGTTAAAAGTGTGAGCTCATGTCGGATCTGCACTGGCAAAGAGTTTGTTTGTTTTTCCCTGTCCTTTTCTACCCATGGGATTAACGCAGACTCATTCTCTCATGGAGAGAGAGACAGAACGATTCATACTCTGTAGTTAAGATGTTTTTTTCTGTATTGATTAATATTAATTAATCGATTAATTAATTGTTTACATCAATATAGAATTTGACATTCATGAACAGTTTATATTGACAGTTAGGGCTGTGCAATATGGCCTAAAAATAATATTGCAATATTTTTAATATGTATCGCAATACACAATCTATTCATTCATTCATTCATTTTCCGAACCGCTGTAATCCCAACTGGGATCGCGGGGGGAACGGAGCCTACCCCGGCAACTTTCGGGCGCAAGGTGGGGGGACCAGCCCTGGGCAGGCGCCAACACACCGCAGGGCACACACACTCACACAGTCACACACACATTCACACCCTAAGGGCCAATTTAGAGTCATCAATTAACCTATAACGCATGCCTTTGGACTGTGGGAGGAAACCGGAGCACCCAGAGGAAATCCACGCAAACACGGGGAGAGCATGCAAACTCCACACAGAAAGGCCCTGCGGCCGTCCCCGGGGTTCGAACGCAGGACCTTCTCGCTGTGAGGCGGCAGCTCTAACCACTGCGCCACCGTGCCGCCTCTACACAATATATATCTCCATATGTTCTCTCTTTCTGGGAGAGAACTACATTTCCCACAATCCTCTGCACCGCGACTCGGAGCCGCCACAATAATGCGATGGATGTGCGTCCGGAACAATATCCAGTAAATAGCTGTATTGTGAGTAGAACGCTGGTGAATATAGCTAAAATATGGGTTTTATCTGTGATGAAGCGGAAGATTTGACTGAACTGGAGCGATTTTTTAGTGAGGGCGTTCCATATCGCGAGTGCCCACACCGACTCGCGAGCGCGCGCACACAGCGCGTTTACATTGTGAAGAATGACATTTATACACGTTTTCGCGTTCTGCTTTTGTGCACAGAATAACAGCGATTGATCGCATAAAAGCAGCTCGCAGGCATCTTGTAGCTCCGGTATGTAATGCTAAGCAGTGCCCCAGTCCGACAGCTGATTCGCTGATGCCACCGTCAGTGCGCTAGGAGAGTTTTCTGGATGGGCGTTATTCACCATATAATCATTTACTACATCACACGTGGAACAAGCCGAGATACATCGAGTTTATTCAGTATATCGCCCACCCCTACTCACAATCTATGCTACTAATTCACAGTAAGTAGATTCATCATTAGGGATGCACAATAATATTGGAATCATATTGAAATCCGCTACTTGCTTTTTATGAAGTCATTGGCATCAGACCGATGCTTAGATTTGCCTGATATTTTCAACCGATATTTTATGGCACTTTTTGTTTTTAGTGTTTTGAAACACTGGAAGGTCTATACTGTACTGTTGTGAATAAATTTCGCTGAAAAACTTACCCTTTCCATCCTATAAAGGTGACTTTCTTGAGGTGAGGAATTCAATTCCAGCAGAATGTTAAAAGTTTCTGTTTTGACCGCTCTACTTCAGTATTTACGGTAAATCCACTGGTTGACTAGCGTGAAGATATTTCTCTGGAATCCATCTTCGTCTCCCGAGTTCAGTTAACCTAACGCAGGTAGGCTATCCGTGTGGCTGTGAATGCAGCGTAGGCTACAAACGTAATACAAACGTAGCCGCGACCGCACCAAGCGTCTGTGAGTGCTACGTCGATAGTCAACTTCAAAGGCAGATTTCTCCGTTTCTCACTTGGCGTGACAGGACAAACCCGACTCCTTTGAATGTTAATATCTCAGTCATATGTCGTCCGATTCATTCGATATAGGTATCGTTTTGAAGCTTGATTTATGCCCTTTCATGAAAACATAATAACTCAATTTAGAAAATTTGCGACAAGCGACTGGTTTTGCCGTGCAGAGTCGCATTTATGTTTGTGAAGTTGAAATTGAAGTCAGAAGTTCATTAATACCAACCTTGGTACTAAATCTCTCTCCCCTCTCTCTTCTTCTCTCAGAGAGAGCTCTCAGGCAAAACACAAACATGTCGAGTGCCTCACCTCCAACCCACATGCCTTAAGTGATCACGCCCGAAGCGGGATGTATGGAATCCCTGTGCGAAGGAATGGTCATGTGCAGTTTGCTGCTCAGATTGTTTCATACATGCAGTTTGGCCTATTTTTAGACTAGAATGACATTCTGCTTCCAAAAAGCTGGAAAATGCTGTTATAGTGTCTGGTGGGTCCACTTAGTATAAAATGGACTAACAGTGGCCAGTATGACCAGCGAGAGAATTTACTAATTAAATGACATGAATACAGATGCATTTCAGTGGAATGAATATATGAAGGAGAAATGAAAACCAACTTGGGTATAGACTTTATTTTATTGTTCAGGTTATTGGTTGTTGCTTCACGTAAAAAGCAAAAATAACTTTTATTATGCATTCACGCCTCGCACTGCACATAATTGTTAATGTTTATCACGCTGGTGGTGAAATAGAATGTGTTTGCCCAGTTTGTTCACTTTATTTCCTCTTCATATGTTGACAAATGGACCGAATGTTCATATGGAGCAAACATCATATCTCAGTATTTTTAGTTTGATGTATATCTCGAAGTGTGCTGAATGTTTGTTTGCAAGACTAAGCTGCATGATATGTTATTAAATCAAACTGTTATTACATCAGTTATTAGACTAATTAAAATAAAACACAAAGGTCAGGTTTGCTTGACTATTTTAAAATAGTCTTCTGCAAAATCTCATCTTTGTAATTGCTCAGTGTTGAAATTGTCAGTGATCAAAGCCAAAGCAATTAAATGTATCGTCAGACGGTGGCAGTGTAACGGTTAGGGAGTGGACCCTGTAATCCCAGACCAGTAAAGGCACTACGTTCTATTTAATTTTTTAAAAATATATCAGTATTAATGCTTACCTTAAAAACTCGATACATCGCTTTACTACTCAGTATTTTTCCCATGTTGCGATGCTTCAGTGCATCAGGGGGTCAGGCCCAGTCAGCAGTGTGACGTCATGCCATCTTTTGTTACACAACCCCCCACCACACACACACATCGGCGCATGAGAGGCAGGCTACACAGGTCTGTTTACCGTGCCTGAAATGTAATATCCCTTTTAATGCCGCTATGACAGAAATGCACTGTGCAGCATTTCCTGTGAGAAGGGGAGGATTGAATATAGACCTGTTTCCAATTATAGAGAGCCTCCGATCTGGAAGTACTCAGGCCATGGAGACCTGTGTGTGTGTGTGTGTTTGTGTGTGTGTGTGTGTGTGTTGGGGCGATGCTGTAACCTGGACAGAGGGATTTTGTGGTGAAATGACTCTTCCTGTGTTCCTATGAATCAGCACAGTGAGGCAGCTCTCCAAACAGACCACCTTTACTGATTACCACTTCCTTTTTAAAGTGGTGCTGTGTTTGATGATCAAAGCCTTCTCTGTAATCTAGAGTTATGAGCACGTAGATTATTTTAAAGGCTGCAGCTTATGAACTGACAGGTGATGGTCAAGGTCATGTCCCCCGTCCAAAAATTCACAAGGTCTGGAAGTAGTAACTTCTGTTTGTTCGATAGATTTGAAGTTCTCTCGTTTTTGATGTGCCTTTGGACACATGAAGTCACGTTTGAAGCCTTTTATATTTATTTCAGCATGTCTTCTTACAGAATAACTAAAGCAGACTCAAATATTTGTTATGCAGAGGTATAATTTTTCACTGCATTATTAAAAGGGTCTTAATAGAATTCACTTGATGAATTGAACAGTGTAATACTTTATAATTAATAGTTAGGAATTAACTTCTAGACATTGAAGATGTAGTTTTTAGAGGAAAGTCGGGGGAATTTTAAAATGTATTGTCATATTCCTCTTGTAATGATGTTGCTACTTCAAGAAAAGCTTATACTCAGAAAAAGGCTCTAATGCAGTGCCTCTTTGGCTAAACTAGAGCCAAAGTAAGGCATTTTTTAATCAATTAATTTTACTAGCTTCTATGTTTAGAAAGTGACAAATTATAAAAATGATGAATATCATAATAAGCCGTTCCCTAATAGATACAAAACAACTCTCACAACTGTGAAGTACTAAACCTGTTTAAGACACAACCGACTGTTTGCTTGATGTTCATTTTTTCCACCCACACCGCTTGATGAAGGGCTTTTAGGCCGGTCAGTCTGCAGGGTGGCGTCCTTGCCAAAGCACACGGGTCAGACACGAGTGTGTTTGTGCAGCCGAGGAGAGCTGGCACTCGGTCAGGCCGTCTCACTCTCACCCTCCCTTTTCAACACTCTTTCTATCCCTTTTTCCGTGGGGCGGAGACTTCCTTGGAACATGCCGCACCTTAAAGAGTGCGTGCTTGTTGTGTGTTGTTCTTAAATGCTTTGGAATAAACTGTTTAATATTTACTAGAGGGCATTGGCAGCCTTAATCTGTACAATTATTTAATTCAAAATATTACTTTTACAGAATATTTTGACACCCAGAATGTATTTTTATTGACAAGTAATGAACAGACAATTGACACTTTCCTTATAAATTCCTTCTGTATCAGCAAATTTTGTCTGTTATTTTTTTTTTTATCAGAATTTATTGTCATTGAAAAATGGAGATGAACATGAAGTGCAGCATGCTAAAAAGCTTTTATGAGCCTCTTTCTATCTTTAAATCCATCCTGATACACGCCTGAGACACATTAAACATGTCAGTAAATTGTGAGATAAAAAAAAAACATCAGTCTTTAGTGATATGCATTATGTATGCTCTTTGTCTGTAGCATCAGTGCCAAATTGACCGCTTGCCCCACCTTGATATAAGCTTCCTGTTTGGATTGCAGTTCCGTCAGTGGACTTCCTCTGGTCTCGTTCCGTATTGAGATAAGTGGAGATGTGGCATCCTCAGACCATCCCAGCACTCAACATCTGTTTAGCAGCACTTCTTAGATAAACAGTAGACTGCATTTTGAAATGCATGCAGTTATTTCTTGATATTCTGCAGCATAACTAAAAGTTGGGTAAAGCAAAAAAGCAAATGTGTACAATGATTCTCATTCTTAATAATGGCAAGATCTAAATGTTTACATTTACAGCATTTAGCCGACACTGTTATCCAGAGTGATTTCTGTTTTATATTGTTAGGGTCTCCCTGGAGTAACCTGGGGTTAAGGGTCATGTCCAGAGACTTAATGATGGTAGTGCTGGAGGTAGGATTCGAACTCATGACCTCTTGGTCCAGAGGCGAGTATCCTAACCACTAGACCGCCACCATCACCCCTATACATTTTAAATTGGACCCCTCCACTTCTTGGCACCGGCCGGGGAGCAGTGCTTGGGGGATGGTATTTTGCTCATGAATAGCTCAGCAATGTTGGGAGTAACATGTTACAAAAATAACACAGTTACAGTAATGTATTACTGTAATTTTGCTGGGCTGCAGTAATGTAAGTCACTGCATTTTCAGTAATATACTCATTACATATTTCCGGAAACACATATTACAACACACTTTTAACCCGAAATTTGGTTTTGTTTTTGTGAGAACAAAATCACCAACACTTTGTGAGTAAAATTTTGTGAGTAAAATTTTTCACCCCTACTTTCCCATCACGGGGCCAACTCCTTAACCGTTATGCTATCAGGTGATATACCTGAGGCGTTTGTGATTTTGTGCCTGTGTCCTTGGGCCATTTTTTAACATTATTTTGGGGCAGTTGGTGGCGTAGCGGTAGGGTGTTCGCCCCGTGATCAGAAGGTTGCATGTTCGAATCCAGGGCCGGTAAAGTTACCACTGAGCTACTCATGAGCAAGGTACCGTCCCCAGGCACTGCTCCCCGGGCGCTTGTTAGCTGCCTGCTGCTCCTTCACGGGTGGGTTAAATGCAGAGGTCACATTTGGTTGTGCTGTGCTGTGCTGTGGTGTGTTCACAATGACATAATCACTCACTTTCACTTTTTGTACTTGTCAGTGCAAAAATAGATCATTGTTGCTGAATTTTTTCATAAAGTGACATTTTATTGTTCCATGATAACATTGTCATGCATCGTTAATATCAAATTATTGTTGTTTGTGATAATTTCACCTGGTAGCTACATTTAAAGCGTGGTGGGTAATATAGTAATCAGTTTATTGTAGATTTAATTCTGCAACAGTGAATAAATTTTAATAGTTGGTCAGCATTCGCCAGCATTATTTACTCACAACGTAGATGTGAATGTTATTCTGTCAGTGAAAGTCAGCTGTTTTGGTTTGCCATATCATTTGGACAAAAATCAAAGTTCGGATTCTTGAAGTAAACCATCTTGCTGCCATGAAATAACACTCATCATTTGATGTTCTGTAGACAGGAAAATAAAATGGTCATTTATCGTGGAAATGTCTGGGTTTCAACTTCCCTGAATTTCCTGTTTATAGCTCAGTGAACTGGGATCTGATCTGAGCTTGCAGTTTTCTTGCAATAAAATAATTTGCATTCTGGACATTCATCATCTCTGTTAAAACTTCTACAATTTTTCTGTCTCTGTTATGATCACAGTTGTTAAGAGGTGGTGGTGGCCTAGCTGTAGGAGTAGAGTTGGCAGATAAATAGATTTGAACAATTAATTAATATTTCATTTAGGATGATGTGTGAGATGAAAGCTACAATTCATGTCATATATATCTATGTAAATGACAATCAAAGAATTTGAATAAAAAATAATTCATAAAACCCACAGATGGTGATGTGTTGCAAGGTCTATATAATATAGTATTGTCCATCTGTAATAACAATGTGCAAAAATGTATTTCTCTCTTGTTCTTCAGGATGAAGCTGTTTGAAGCAGGAAGCTGAACCTGATAAACACAGTCTGAGTGGGAGACGAGAGTAGTCCCACCATCCCCTTTTTGGGGAGAGGGACCATGGGAGATGGAGGCGTTGGCGTCGCGGGAGACGGGGTCAATCAGTCCCATGTGCTGTTTGACCGTTTCGTTCAGGCCACCACCTGTAAGGGCACGCTCAAGGCCTTCCAGGAGCTGTGTGACTTCCTGGAGCTCAAACCCAGCGACTACCGAGTCTTCTACCACAAACTCAAGTCCAAACTCAACTACTGGAAGGCCAAAGCGCTGTGGGCCAAGCTAGACAAACGAGCCAGCCACAAGGAATACAAGAAAGGCAGAGCTTGTGCTAACTCGAAAGTAAGTTCTTCAGGGCAAAATTCCATTTTCCGGGTCGCTTATGCATTCCCACAGTCATGGGAGAATTCATAAAATGTCAGCAAGATTTAAATTCACATTCCATGCTTTGAAATGTTGAGGGTTATTGTTTAGATTTTACAATTCACAAAATCCTGATTTAACAGCCGGTGTTACTGGTTTCTGGCCAAATGACTCATTTTAGAATGTTCATTTCGATTAAATTTGCTTTTTTTAATGAGAGATGAACTTTAAATTTAGCTTTTACTGATTTTATTAATTTATAACACTTCAGGGCGCTATTTCATTTAATTAAGTCATTCATTTATATATTTGTTTATTTACTTATTTAAAATGTCTGCTATTTAAAAAGCTTCTTTCACTTTTTGAGCTGGTTTCGTGAACATGGATAACGCCTAGGCTTGCACTAAGTTGCAGTGCCAATGGAGATTTACCATTGAACGTCAAAGTTAGTCTAGGACTAGGCTTAATCTTAGATGGGAAAATTGGCCCTTTTTGTTAAGAACATCATGAAAAGTTCTCTGAATCAGACATATGGTAAAAGAATTTATGGTCATAAATTTGGGGGTTAGTTATTTTTTATTATTCTGTATTTTGACGACAGTTGCCTTCTCTACAATAAACATATACAGTATTGCTTCAAAATATTGGTC
This sequence comes from Distichodus sexfasciatus, assembly GCA_032718565.1. Taxonomy (NCBI): domain Eukaryota; kingdom Metazoa; phylum Chordata; class Actinopteri; order Characiformes; family Distichodontidae; genus Distichodus; species Distichodus sexfasciatus. The sequence goes on along the minus strand of JAVGVS010000039.1, from coordinate 2,348,901 downwards.
ATTAGTGTCCTGCCTCTATGACATTGTGAATCTCCATTTTTTTAAGACAAGGCAAACATTCCTTCTCTGTATCTGTGTTTCTTCCCTCTGCAGTGTCTAATCATCGGAGCGGGACCATGTGGCTTGCGCACGGCCATCGAGCTCGGCTTCCTGGGAGCCAAAGTGGTTCTGCTGGAGAAGAGAGACGCTTTCTCCCGAAACAACGTCCTCCACCTCTGGCCCTTCACCATCCAGGACCTGCGCGGCCTCGGGGCCAAGAAGTTCTATGGCAAATTCTGCGCAGGTTCTATAGACCATATCAGTGAGTAAACAAAGCCACGCCCGTCAGTACCTTCACACAATCTGCTCAAACAAATGAGGAACAGAAGAGTTGAGTCTGAGTGCTGATGTGATTCTCCGCAGGTATTCGTCAGCTGCAGCTCATACTGCTGAAAGTGGCTCTGATTCTGGGAATCGAGATCCACGTCAACGTAGAGTTCAAAGGCCTCATCGAGCCACCGGAGGACCAGGAGAATGAGAGTAAGACAACGGCAAATAGACGTCTAATGTTCTTTAACAAGGCATCTACTTTGCAAAGCAATGTACTGATGAAAAATGTTCAAAACTGAAATGCACGTTATTTCCTGGTTTGTGTAATATGTTGTGTGGACTCCAGGGATAGGCTGGAGAGCTGATGTCCATCCTCGAACGCATCCCGTGAGTGAGCTGGAGTTTGATGTCATCATTGGTGCAGACGGAAGGAGAAACACGTTGTCAGGTAAACTTAATGTTTTTGTGTCCACCAAACATGTTTTTTTTCCGCTGAGAGCGGTCAAAACCTCACTTCCAGAGCCCTTTCTCTGCGCTTCCTCTCAGCGCTCGTTGTTGCTAAGTTCCGAAAAGCGCCATCCGCGTTCGTTCCCATTTCGACGTGTTTCTTTTAGATCGCTAGTTTAGCCGACAAGATGGAGAGAAGTCTTAGCATTAGCGTTTGAAATAGATTCTCACGTCTTCGAGACGAGACTGAGACTGGACGCGTGAAATTAACCGTGCAAGTAAACAGCACGGTTTATTTCATGCATCCAGTCTGCAGTACCACCAATTTATATGTCCCGCCCCTTTCTCAATTTTGATTGGCTAGCAAGAGACAAGTGACATTTACGAGCGCAGAGCTGTTTTAAAAACTTGAAGTGCTCTTAGAACTACGACCAAAAAAGAGTCTCGATCTGCATTTTTGTCTGCTGAAGGCGCTTAGCGCTCTGAACGCTGAAGCTCATAATGGCTTATGGCTAGTTCTATAGCTACAAAAACTAATTCCCAGCTCTTGCACCCCCAGTATAAAAGAATCATGCCAAACCTAAACCGAACTGCGATTACATTTTAGCACGCTTTGATTTTCAGTTGTAAAAGACTTAGTCCAGTACTGACAAGTTTACTGCACCACAGTAGGGTAAAACCAGAGAGATGCTTATTTATTTATTATGTTTTTCCTATTTTCACTACCACTTTTGTTTTCGAGTTTTTCTGTTAGCATTGTTTAGCCGAGTCATTTCTCACAGCGTGTGATAACTCCTACACATTTCACTAGGAATGCACTGATACCTTTTTTTTGAGATATTAATTTTTGGGTACTGTTATTAATAACAATAACAATAATAGTAGGAGTTTTTTAGAAGTTTTTTTTTTTAACCAGTATCAAGTAGTCTAAACTCAAAAAAACTTTTAAAAACCAAAATATAAATTAAAGTAAAATTGAGCCTTATTATGTCATTTTATAAAATAAATGAGTGTTGGCAAGTGTTGTGGCATTTACACTGCATCATATCTTCCACATGTGGTATCGGTAGTAGGTATCAGGAAATTTTGTTCCGAGTACGAGTAACTGCACGGGGGGTGGTATATCATTGCATCCCTACATTTCACCCAATCAGAAAGCAGTATCGCAGTGAGCTGGGCACAGGTATGGGTCGAGTATGGGTTGCTGGTGCCAATGGAAACGTGCCATTTGTCTGGATCAAGTTCCCATTTAGCCGGCCCTCGCTCCGTAATCGCAGAGCTTTGCTGCCGATTATGTTGGTCATTACTCCAGTGTTTAAGCTGGCAACCGAATAAATAGAGGCTTTGGCAGATTTAAGGCTTTCTTGACTTGTTTAGCTGGTTCTTGCCATTTGAGAATAAACGCTCGTGATTAAATGACACAGTGGCTCATGGCTCCTTTTTGCTGTAATCGATCTTCACAATAGAAGGCACTTTTCTAAAGAGGGACTTTTTAGAAACTTTTATATGAAACTCTCTCAGAAGTTTAGTCGGTTAGAAAACGAGTATTATAAGAATAAAGGGGCTTTGCAGCCGTTTAAGTCCAACATTATTTATCTTTCTCCTCAGGGTTCAAAAGAAAAGAGTTCAGGGGCAAACTAGCCATTGCCATCACAGCCAACTTCATCAACCGCAACACGACGGCCGAGGCTAAAGTGGAGGAGATCAGCGGAGTGGCTTTCATCTTTAACCAGAAGTTCTTCCAGGACCTGAGGGAGGCAACAGGTACGATCACGCAGGTCATGTGCTGTAGTAGTTTTTAGGTGGTAAAGAGAAAAAGATATGCCCTGGAGCACTGAGAAGTTAATTAATGCTTATACTGTATGTCTGTTGATGTAAAAGGGGAATTGGTTATGTAATACTCACGTGCTCATGAAACATCACATGCTTTTTGAAGGATATTATGGAAGCTGGTTGTGGCCTAGTGGTAGAAAACTTGTCTAGTTGGTGGCATAACTGTAGGGTGTTCGCCCCGTGGTCAGAGGGTCGCAGGTTAAATCCAGGGCCGGTAAAGTTACCACTGAGGTGGTCATGAGCAAAGTACTGTCCTCAAGCACTGCTCCCCGGGCGCTTGTTAGCTGCCCACTGCTCCTTCACGGATGGGTCGAATGCAGAGGTCACATTTGGTTGTGGTGCACTGTGCGCTGTGCTGTGGTGTGTTAACAATGACAAATAAGCACTCACTTTCACTTTCACTCTATGGAGTAGAGGTCTGCCGATATGGGTTTTTCAGGGCCGATATTGATATGATTATTGCAAAGTAACGGGCTGTTAACTGATACTTGGGATCAACATGCAAAAAAAAGAAAATCTGTCAAAATATTACAAACACCAAGCTCAGCTGAAACTCTCCTCTTCTCCTTCTCGGAGCTTCTCGATGTGCTCATTTTGGCTGCGACAATCTAAAATAAAAAAAAAGGGCTGTGAAATCCTGGAGGGACTGACATATAGGCAATCAGAGACTGTTGTGGGCGGGACATTAAACGAAGCAGCGAGACCAGAGCAAACAGCAGTGGCGGAGAGAAGAGGAGTGGAGCCACAGAAGGGCACCTTGTAATTACCTAATATGTGACACTCCACGGCAAAACCAGTTGCTTGTCGCAACGGAGGTTTCTGAGAAAAACTATTTGTTACGTGGGGTAAAATTTTGAATTTTTTGTTTGTAGTGTTTTGAAACAGTGGAAGGTCTACACTGTACTGTTGTGAATAAAATTCGCTGAAAAACTTACCCTTTCCATCCTAAAAACGTGACTTTCTTGAGGTGAGAAATTCAATTCCAGCAGAATGTTAAAAGTTTCTGTTTTGACCGCTCTACTTCAATATTTACGGTAAATCCACTGGTTGACTAGCGTGAAGATATTTCTCCGGAATCCATCTTCGTCTCCCGAGTTCAGTTAACCTAACGCAGGTAGGCTATCCGTGTGGCTGTGAATGCAGCGTAGGCTACCGTAAATGCAGACGTAGCCGTGACCGCACCAAGCGTCTGTGAGTGCTACGGCGATAGTCAACTTCAAAGGCAGATTTCTCCGTTTCTCACTTGGCGTGACAGGAGAAACTCGACTCCTTTGAATGTTGATATCTCAGTCATATGTCGTCCGATTCATTCCATATAGGTATCGTTTTGAAGCTTGATTTAACATAATAACTCAATTTAGAAAATTTGCGACAAGCGACTGATTTTGCAATGGAGGGTCACATATCAGTGATGTTTAAAATTAAACACTGATATCGGTAATCAGCAAAATGCTCATTATTGGCCCCTGATAATTGGTCGACCCTTACTGTGGTCCAAGAAGTTGTAGGTTCAGATCCAGTCCTATACTACCGCCTGAACTGCTGCCATTGCTCCAGGGAGACTGTTCCTGTAATTAGTGTAAACCAACCAGATGAAGTTAATAATGTTTATTAGCTGGTTACAGTGACACCTGACAGTGAGTTGGCTATATTAGGCAGTAAGTGAGCATTTTGGAAGCGCTAAATGGTTAAGTGTTAGAATTTGAGCCAAATTAGTTTGATGGCTAGATGACTGGGTCAGAGCATCTTCTGAACTGCAGTTCCCGGTCTGGAGTGGTCAGGAACTACCAAAAGTGGTGCAGGGATGGAAAACTGTTGAACCGGTGACAGGGTTTTTGATGCACGTGTGGAGCTATGGCCATGTCCACACATACACGGGTATTTCTGAAAAAGGTTTTTCTATGCGTTTTGGCCTTTCGTCCACACGTAAACGGCGTTTTGGGTCAATGAAAACTGAGGTTTTTGAAAACTCTGGCCAAAGTGGCGATTTTTGAAAACTCTGTTTCTGCGTTTAGGTGTGGACAAGAAAAAGGCAAATTTTGAAAAACGGACTGTTTCGCGTCACACTGTGCGCCACTCATATGACGTCACAGTATGCGCAGTGCCTACATTAGGTTTTCAATGCAAGCCATGCTTTTGACAGCATTTTTTGCGATTGCGTGTGGATGGAGATATTTTTGAAAATGTGCTCATGTGGACGTGATTATCATTATTTTTTTTAAAAGAAAAGAAAACGGAAAGTCTCCGTTTTCAGAAATACCCTAAGGCTGGCCTGAGTTTTCCAAACCAATAAAAAAAGCTACTGTTGCTCACATTGCTGAAAATGTTAATGCTGGTTTGTGTGTGAGAACACCCCTTTATGTGTAGGGTTTGCATAACCACAGACCTACTCAGTGTTACTCAGAATTCCATACTTAAGTCAGCTTAAAGTTCTTCTGGAAATAATAATATTAGATTGGCATTATCTATTAAGCTGGTGGTATGCCTTTAGACCAAGCCTAAAAAACAAGGTATTAAGTGGATCCAGTGTGGAATCTTGGCCGAGTGTTCTGTATTGCACGGCTGCCCCGTCCTGCCTCTGAAGGCTTTGTGCTGAGTTGGCAGTGTCTGAAGAGCCTTTTGCTTTTGTTTTGCCAGTCGTGTAATCGCTGTTGTTGGTCTCGCTCTGTAATGAAGAGCTGCACCCAGAGAGTGAGAGAGGGACGCCCGTTTTTTGGCTGCTCAACTGGGGAATCATTATCTCTGCCACAGGAAACGAATGATGTTCTCTTTCTTTTCCTTCTGTTTGCTTTTATTGTTATACTTTTTTGTGTGAATTACTGTGCATGTCTCTCTCTTTTATCTCTTCTTTTGTCTTCCTCACGCTTTGTTGCCTTGCTTCACCAGGGATTGATCTGGAAAACATTGTCTACTACAAGGATGACACGCATTACTTTGTGATGACGGCCAAAAAGCAGAGTCTGCTGGAGAAGGGCGTCATTCTACACGTGAGTTATCAAAGAGAACCGCTAGGAGGATACTTTTACTTTGTCTCCTACTCCCACGTCCTTTTATCTGGTTATCTGCTTGTGTGTTACTTTGGCACATTTGGCAAAAGTTAAAGTCTTTTTAAGGTTAAAAATATGAATCTGCTTTAAAGCGGATGAGAGGATCAATCAAGTAATTCATTATACTGTGGTTTATAAGTGTGTGCCAGTTGTCAGCTGATTGATTCTCTTTAGAGAGAAGGACACACTGTCTCTAGCTGATCGATTGAGCAGGACTGGTGATGTTTTTAAAAAGCAACAAATCCAGTGGCAGTCGTTAATCCGCTGTCTCTGTGTTTCTCTATATTTTGTTTACCCGTTTATAGATGAGCTGTTGCTTTTTTGACACATATTTGGGTACCTGTGTTAAGTAATTATCGTTTCTTGGACACATAAACACACCCTCTCCAAAGCTTATATTGATTATTACCAACTGAATTAATAAAATAAACATGAATTATTTTATTTAATTAAAGGCACGTTAAGACTCTGAACTCTAAATAAACTGTTAGATTTCAGTAATCCAATGCACATTGAGAATGAAAGCAGCAGGTTGATTAGAGGTAGAACCTCACTTTTCGATCCTGATCCTGAGATTTAACATCTGTCGATACCAATGTATTTTCCCCTTTTGCGAAGTATTGAGCTGTTTCTATCTACCTATCTGCCTGTCTGTCTGTCTATCTATCTGCCTGTCTATCTATCTATCTGTCTATCTGTCTGTCTGTCTGTCTGCCTATCTATCTGCCTATCTGTCTGTCTGTCTATGTATGTGCATTAATATAACTAGAAGGAGCAACAATTCTATTTTGATAATCAACTGCACTCCACTCACTCACTCATTCACTTACAACAGATGACAACTGATAGCACTAGGTTGAGTACAGATGGCACGGTTTCCCTTTTTTTGATCCTGATCCTGGTATTTAAAATCTGCCAATACATCATATTTTTATTCCTTTATAAAATACTACTTGATGAGCAGTTTATACAGATACATTTTAATTTACGACTGTATTTAAAACTATATTTACAGATGTAGCAACATTGTCAGCTGAGACAAGAATGGAAAAATTAGATGGCTGTCTTATCCACCCTTCCCACCCCACCCTGGATATCTGATCCAGCATTTATTTTCTGATATTACCCGATTACTGAGAGTGGGTATAGGGTTGGTGTCACTTTGGCATAACAGTAAAGCCAGCTGTAATTGGAGTTTGGAGTTTAAAGGTGTCTGTCTGCATGAGAAAATGACCAGTGTCTGTCTGTGGTCGGAATATCTTCCACAGAGCAGAGCCAGATATAGCAGCATGAATCAGAGAGGAACAGTTCACTCAGATCCTCCATCGCTGCTCCTAAACACGTCTCTGCCCACTTACACACTTCTCATGGCCTTCATCGAAACCCAGCAAACTCTGATTAAGATTTACACCATCCTCATAAGAGAACTCATGAATCACCAGTTACCCCCGTATCCTCATCCATCTTCAGATGCCAGAGTGCAGTAGTGTTGGGCGATAAAATGTTGATACTCTTCAAGAAAGATGATTTTGATGACGACGCATTATTTACTGTTGTCTCAGGACTACGTGGACACGGAGATGCTGCTGTCCAGAGCCAACGTGGACCAAGCCGCTCTGCTCTCCTACGCCAGAGAGGCGGCAGACTTCTCCACCAATCACCAGCTACCCACGCTGGACTTCGCCATCAATCACTACGGGCAGCCCGACGTGGCCATGTTCGACTTCACCTGCATGTATGCTTCGGAGAACGCGGCGCTGGTCCGACAACGCAACGGACACCAGCTGCTGGTAGCCATAGTGGGAGACAGCCTGCTGGAGGTGAGAGAACAAATATGAGTCATTCTGGAACAGAGCGCTTCCAGTTTTTTCTTGGAAATATGAGTAGCGGTTTAGAGAGACCGTTTTCAAACCAAACCAAGCTTTGGGAACTGGGATAAGATTTTAGAATTAAAAATAGAATTCATTAAATACATACATGAGTCACTTGTAGTAGGGTATAACATATAAATATGTTTGTATTCCTGCTTGTAGTGACACATTGGCTGTATTTATTTGATTATATTTTGAACCTACTTTTGTTTCCAAAGTCTAACAGTATAGGATAATGTAATACTGGGGGTGGAAAATTTGATTACGAAGCAAAAAGTTTGTGGTCTGGCTGTGTCTTACAGAAAGGATTACCGTCAACAAGGCTCTTTACCCCAAATTGCTCAGGGAGATTGTGCCTTCAGTTAGGAAATGTGAGATGACTCTGGATAAGAGTGTTTCTACTAAATGCTAAAATGTAAATAATAGTCAAAAATGCATTGTACATTGATGGCTGTCATGGGAGTGCCATGTGGTCAAAAAATACAAATAAAATGGAGGACAACGCAGTGGCGGATTGATGGTGGTTTTAATAAAGAAAAACAAAACAGGAACAAAACACTCAGATGCAGGTAGCTCAAACTGAAGCCGGGACCGGAGAAAAAAAAAAGAAAAAAAGGTCTCGTGCTCCCGCTGTGACAAATCCAGGAATCTGTGTACTCAAACGTCTCTGTTCAGAACAACTCAGAAGAATCCACGTCCCAACTGCTGGGAAGACCAAAAGGATCCAAACGTTACAATTCTCGAGAAAGTCCAAGGCGAACCGTAGCTGCGATTAGTCCTTCAGCGGGTAGCACGAGCCTGAATCCGAAAGAGAAAACATAAAAACGTGAAGCTGGAAAAAATAACGAAAATCCGTAACTCAAAAGACACTCTGGAACAGAAACCACACAAAGAAAGGCTGGATCGAACTGGGTTAAAATAGGAACGCGGAACTAAATCAAAACCAGGTGCATGAAATAATAACTGAAAGCAATAACGCGATCTAATACGCCCGTGATCTACTAGGAAGGGGGGACGCAAGGTGTAAACAAAAACCCGGAGGTAGGAGCGAGCTAATTGGGAAGTGAACTACTAGGTAGTGGACACGAAGTGTAGACTACAGACCCGGAAGTAGGGGAAGTGCGACTTACCCCCCAGACTCAGTACACTGGGAACCGTGAACTTGGCACGGCCGACGAAGCTTTGCCGCTAATTTTTACTAATCACTGTCATTTCCCACAAAACGTCAGCGAACTCACTTCCTTGTTACATTTGGAAGATGCAGGAAACGTGTGATAAGAACGCCTCATGTTTACCTTCAAAAATAACTAAATGGCTAACAAAAATAATCGTTGTTTTGAGCATTTTTTAAATTAATTAATTAATGTAAATTAATTGTTAAAGAGTAATTATAAAGGAGAAAACATCGCAACTTCGACTTGCTTCCACAACTTATTTGCAACAAAACGGCTAAAAACTTCCATCGCAATTTTTTTTAGAAAAGCTGCTGCAAAATCAGGCATTTTAGGCCGCAACAATTAAAAAAAAAAAAACCCACGAAATCCTGGAAGAACTGATTAGTCTAGTCTTTTACATTTCCTTTTTTTTTTACATTTGTGTTTTCATGTTGCAGCGTCCTCATTTTCCAAGCAAAAACAAAAGCAGGGGCGGCTTAAGACCGTTACAGTTGTGTCGTGTATTCCTGTTTCTCTTACTAAATAATGACAAAATTGAAAAACACATTTTAAACAAGTCTACCAAATTGTTCACTTCTTGCCATCCTGCAGCCCTTCTGGCCGATGGGGACGGGCATCGCTCGGGGCTTCCTGGCAGCTCTGGACTCGGCGTGGATGGTGAGGAGTTGGGCTCAGGGTGCTTCTGCTCTGGAGGTGCTGGCGGAAAGGTGAGGGTCTCTCTCCACCTCGATTCAATGATTTTATCAGAACAAACTCATATAATCCAGCCAAAATGAAAACATATTGTAGATATTGAAACATCGCTCGGCGAAGAAGCAGAGATTTTTAGCTGGTTTTGTCTAAATCTTTTTAAGCACGATAACAGTCTGTTATGAGCTGTAGCTCAGGAATAAAAGTGTTAAATATTTTAGTTGCTTTTTGTGATTTGATATGAATGGAAGTGATTTTGTTAAATCAGCATATGATACTGTCTCATATTTATTCTGGCTCCTGAATCAAATCGAAATTGTTATGTAGCAGAATTTGTGATATCAAAAAATTTGATTATTGTCTGTGGAATCTATATAATATTATTTGGGGATGAAACTTATGATATGTGACCCTCCACGGCAAAACCAGTCGCTTGTCGCAAATTTTCAAAATTGAGTTATTATGTTTTGTGACAGGTGTTCAGAATAACATTGATTGCCCGGTTACAGTGAGTAGAATATATTAGGCGGTGAGTGGACATTTTTCCCTTGAAGTTGGTGTGTTAGAAGGATAAAAAATGGGCAGGTGTATTTGAACATCACTGACCCAGGGCATCACAGTTTGTTGCGTTTGTAACTGCATAGTGCTCAATATTTTTCAGTGTTAGGACTGATTGGTACATTTCATCTAGGTTTATTTTTGCAATTTGGGCTCGTAAAACGCCTGCCAGTGTTTAATCTTCTGCACCTACTGCAGTTCTGGGTCCTGCACTTGCCTACGTTTTAGTCTCTTGGATCCAATCCTGAGACTCCACTAATGGGATAAAAGCGACACCGAATGGAATACATCAAGCTCGAGTGTAACTGTGAGATGTTAACCATGTGATGCTTCCCTCTTCTCTCAGGGAGAGTATCTACCGGCTGCTCCCCCAAACCACCCCCGAGAACGTCAGTAAGAACTACAGCCAGTACACCGTAGATCCCACTACTCGCTACCCCAACATCAGCCTCCACCTGCTCAGACCCAACCAGGTGAGGAGGGGTTCCCTAACACCCATTTGTACCAAGAACATGTTTGTTTTTCCAACAATTACTCTTTCAAATATAGATGTTATTACTTCAGGTTTAATTTTTTGTATTGTATTGAGTAGGGCGGCAAATAACGATTATTTTGATGATCGATTAATCTACAGATAATTTTTTCAGTTAATTGATAGTTAATCGGATAAAAGGAGGTGGCTATTTCATTTCCAGCATTTTTTTAAATAAACCAATCTTTTTCTATTTTTATTTACATTATTTACAATTGAGAATGAAGAAATATTGAAGTTTTTGCCGGTTTTATCCTATTTTGGCACATTTTGGTCTGTAACTCATTTTTAATTCATTTCTGTGAGGGAACTAAATTTTTTGCAAGATGGTGTTCCACATGAAAGTCGCGTCAGAATAACGCGGTGGACACACGTCAGGAATTAACACTGTAAATATCAAGTTAATGGCTGTATTGTGAGTAGAACGCTGGTTGTTTTGTTTATTTATCAGCTGAAAATGAGTTTTGTCTGTAATAAATGGCAGGATTTGACTGAACTGGAACGCTTTAGTGAATGTTGCGCACTAACAAACAGCATGTGTTTACATCGCAGTAAATATCATTTATGCGTTTTATGCAATTACTTCAGTTTTGTGTGACGGCAAGGCACGGCACTAGTTCTCTTCTCCCTCTTCTTCTTCTTCTTCTTCTTCTTTTTCTTTTATGGCGGTCAACATCCAGGTTAATGGTGCTTTGTTTAGCCTACTGACCCCACATTAGGGGGTAGTCAGTGTACTTAAGTGTATAATAATGTAGACCCAGCTAATCAATTGTTGAATTAGTTGCCAACTATTTGAATATAATAATAATTAGTTGTTGCAGCCTTAGTGTTGAGGTATTGAATGTGTATTGATTAATGTGTCCACGGAAATGCAAGAAAAGAAACTTCTGAAACAGAAATCAACTACTCTACATATTTACAATGAGAAATCCTTATGGTGTAATTATGGCTCTTATTTAGAAATAAAACCACTGATTATTTTTATGATAAAGTATGTTTATGTGACTTATTAAATATATGATATATATATTATTATATGTGTAATCCCCTCACATTTTACCCTCAGTTTGGCCTCACTTGACCATCTCCATCTTCCTTCTCCAAATTAAAGGTGCGACATCTCATAGACACGGGTGAGAGCAGAGAAATCCGCATTGACATGGAGAACATCGTCAACTCTTCCACTCCCAAACTCACCAGGAATGGCAAGTCCTTTTTTCACCACGCAAACTTGTTTTTCTTCAGCCGAAAAGGTTGATTTTAGTGATTTTTTTTTTTGCATCTTAACACCTTATTATTTCTATTCTAGAACTTCTACTTGAGAAACAATTGCAAGGTAATTTTGCGGGTGTCTGAAGTCAAAATGCATGACGGGTTCTGAAGCATCTTGCCGTTTACTGTATTAGCAAACCCGGTCGATAACAGAATGATGTTTTGCTTTGGAATTTAATACAACCATGTACGGTTTGAACTAACAGAAAATGTTTATCAAAGACCAAAAAATTACCTTTCTAACCAGAACGCAAAGCTCAGTGTTTAGGGGTCCCCTTAACCTTTCATGTGAATGACATGCACCGTGACTTTTTAATTCCCTCCACAGAGACCCATCTCACCATGTCACTAACAGAAACTGGTTGGGAGATGTAACCTTGATGTCCAGGACACTGACTGATGAGTATATATATATACATGATTTATTTCCACAGAATCTATTGCACGCTCCAGCAAGCTGCTGAACTGGTGCCAGAGGCAGACGGAAGGCTACAGGGGGGTCAGCGTGGCTGACCTCACCATGTCCTGGAAAAGCGGACTGGCTCTGTGTGCCCTCATCCACCGTTACAGACCAGACCTCATGTAAGTGATTCAGTTCAACTGAAACTACGTTCCAGCTCTAAAACATGCAGCCTACTGCGGTGTATGTTGCTTGAATACGTGTTTTTGATGCATGCACTCGTTTGTGAGTTCTGTCCGTTTCTTTGTCAGTTTTTTCCCCGTGGACTAACATGGAGCTCAGATTTCGTCACTTTACAGTTATGACTGTTACAGCTATGTGACCCTCCACGGCAAAACCAGTCACTTGTCGCAAAGTCAACCAGTGGATTTAGCGTAAATATTGAAGTAGAGCGGTCAAAACAGAAACTTTTAACATTCTGCTGGAAGTGAATTCCTCACCTCAAGAAAGTCACGTTTTTAGGATGGAAAGGGTAAATTTTTCAGCGAAATTTATTCACAACAGTACAGTATAGACCTTCCACTGTTTCAAAACACTAAAAACAAAAAATCCAAAATTTTACCCCACGCAACATAAACGCTCGTTTTTCTTGGAAACCTCCGTTGCGACAAGCGACTGGTTTCGCCGTGGAGGGTCACATATGTAAACCGCATCAAATTAGGTGGCTTTATGAAGGTTGGCACCACTGTTCTTCATAAAGCCACCAAATTTGATGTGGTTTACATATCTGTAACAGTCATAACTTGCACTCGTCTTTTTCCTCTTTTTTCCGTCGTTTATTTTTCCCATATGAACCCATTCGTTTTCTCTCCTTAAGAATACATGGGATTTGAGACTTGAAAGCTTTCCTTCACCTGTTCTTGCACGACAGTCAACATGGTTCTTATGCCACCGCCTCAGGCCACCTCACTGAATCCACATCTCAATCTGTTTTGACCCGCACTCGTCCTTTTCTTGCTTTTATAATCCCTCGTTCTTTCCCCATTCACGTTAATGCATTTTAATCAAAGTCTTTCTTCACAGCCAGTTTTTATGTCAAAGCCACAAAACCTGAGCAATCACATTGATGTTTTCTTGCAGAAATGCATCTCTAGTTTATGTAGCGTTTTTTACAGCAGATATTATCACATTAATAGGTTTGTGTTTATTGTGAGACTTTTCTTACTCAGACGTTTCAAAATAAGACATTTTAGAGCTGTAATCACAAAACCATATCACCAAGACATTTTTGCTTAAGGTAATCATAGCTTACCTCAAAATCTCATACCGGCGCATTTGTGTGACCCTCCACGGCAAAACCAGTCGCTTGTCGCAACGTAGGTTTCCAAGAAAAACAAGCGTTTATGTTGCGTGGGATTTAAAATTTTGGATTTTTTGTTTTTAGTGTTTTGAAACAGTGGAAGGTCTATACTGTACTGTTGTGAATAAATTTCGCTGAAAAACTTACCCTTTCCATCTTATAAACGTGACTTTCTTGAGGTGAGGAAATCAATTCCAGCAGAATGTTAAAAGTTTCTGTTTTGACCGCTCTACTTCAATGTTTACGGTAAATCCACTCGTTGACTAGCGAGTCTCCCGAGTTCAGTTAACCTAACGCAGGTAGGCTATCCGTGTGGCTGTGAATGCAGCGTAGGCTACTGTAAATACAAACGTAGCCGCGACCGCGCCAAGCGTCTGTGAGTGCTACGTCGATAGGCAACTTCAAAGGCAGATTTCTCCGTTTCTCACTTGGCGTGACAGGAGAAACCCGACTCCTTTGAATGTTGATATCTCAGTCATATGTCGACCGATTCATTTGATGTAGGTAACGTTTTGAAGGTTGATTTATGGGCTTTCATGAAAACATAACTCAATTTAGAAAATTTGCGACAAGCGACTGGTTTCGCCGTGGAGGGTCGCGTTTAATCATATCCCTTTGAAAAATAAACCTGAATTGCTTGGGCAAGATTTGCTTTGTTTTCTAGTGAACTGTCTACATTACAAACTTGTTGATTCAACAGAGTCTTTACTTGCCGAACCAGTAAGAAACCTACAGTAGAAGCTGGTCAGTAATCCTGGTGTTTTTGAATCTTAGTAACAGAGCGACTCCCTGTAGCACTCCATAAACAGATCACACACTCACTCTCTCACAACAGCTGATAAATCCATTAGAGCTCTAAGACACACATTAGCATTATCCTGTCTCTCCATTACAGTAAATGCAGAGAGTGACCTTTACCAGGGCCAGTGTGTACCATCTGTTTTAATCAGTTTGCCCTTAAAGCATTGCAGGGGGCATTATGGGAAAAGTTACGTATTTTACTCCCCTCCTCCACAGATTTTCAGTATTTAAGCTCCTTATTTACATTTACCCTTACGCAACTTATCCAGAGTGAATTCCAGTTCCTAATTTCAGTCACAGTCTCCCTATGTTATTTTGGGGTTAAGGGCCTTGCTCAGGCTCCAGCCAAACTTGCCAGTAGGTATTTTAAGTAAGTGATTCTTTGTCAGTGTGAACACAGCACAGCACACAGTGTACCACAACGGAATGCGACCCATTCGTGAAAGAAGCAGTGGGCAACTTTGGCAGCGCCCGGGAAGCAGTGCTTAGGGCCGGTACCTTGCTCATGAGTTACTCAGTGGTACTTTAAGCAGTGTGGGACCGGCGACATTCCAATCAAGGGGCTCGCTCTTAACTGTTACGCTACCAACTGCCACACCATAGAGATGAACATCAGATGTTACATATTTGAAACGATAGATGGTGGCGTAACGGTAGGGTGTTCGCTCCATGATCAGAAGGTCACAGGTTCGAATCCAGCGCTGGTAAAGTTACCACTGAGGTACTCATGAGCAAGGTAACGTCCCCCAAGCACTGCTCTCCGGGAGCTTGTTAGCTGCCTGCTGCTCCTTCACGGATGGGTTAAATGCAGAGGTCACATTTGGTTGTGGTGCACTGTGTGTTGTGCTGTGGTGTGTTCACAATGACAAATAATCACTCACTTTATATCAGTGATCCCCAATTATCTTTCCCGAGGGCCAAATCATCTCCCAGTGGTCAAAAAAGAGCGGCAGTCGAGCCCCCACTGGACCCCAGCCATTGACTCCTAAACCCTACGCTAGTTTTTATTTTATTATATTAAATGAGCTGCTTTTGGCCTTTCTGGAAGAGAACTGCGTTTTTGCGCATGTTGCCGTTCCAGATGAGAGTCGCGAGCGTTAACGCATGTTTACATCGTGAATAATGTAATTAATGTGCTTTAACGCAATTACTTTCGTTTTTGTGCACAGAATAACTCAGAAATAATTTCACATACAGAGGAATGAATATAATGTCCTGTAAGTTCAAAGTCTGTTCTCACAACTGTTCGCTCACTCTTAATGACTGACGTGGACGTCGCTGTTCACAGATGGCTATAGGGAGCGCTCATGTCTGCTTATGTTGGTTGCCAATGTGAAGTGAGGGGCCAGATACATCGCTTGCTCTGCCCGGATCTGGCCCGCCTGCCTCCATTTGGGGACCACTGCGATCTATCATTATATCGCACAGCTCTGCTGGTAGTCATCCGTGTTTTTAAAATCCGCAGTGACTTCGACTCCCTGGATGAGAGAGATGTGGAGAAGAACAACCAGTTGGCTTTCGACGTGGCTGAGAAAGAGTTTGGCATTTCGCCAATCATGACGGGGAAGGAGATGTCTGTGGTGGTGGAGCCCGACAAGCTCTCCATGGTCATGTACCTCAGCCAGTTCTATGAGATGTTCAAGGACACTGTGCCTCCTGGTGGTGAGTAGTAGGGCTAAGGAGGGAGATTTAGCCACACGTTAGGGCTGGGTGATAATAACGCAAATTAATAATATGATTATCTTGATCACAGTTAATGCACAGAGAGTATATATCTTATTGTTGTGATTTTAAGGTGAATGAAGGAAACACACAGATGCACTACACATGAACAAACGCTAGAAGTATTAACAATTTCAAAATAACCAACATGGGCGAGATTGTTTCAGTTCGTAATGTCGGTTTATGTCGAATTTTTTTTATTAATTGCCCAGCCCTTCCATAAGTCTTGTCGTATTGGGTCTATTCGTTCTGAATTTCTGTCACTTTCTTTTAACTCCTTTTTTTGTTGTGTTCCAGAAAATCACAGTCTGAGTCCAGAGGAGAAGGCAGCACTCATAGCCAGCACAAAGTCACCCATCTCCTTCCTCAGCAAGCTGGGTCAGAGCATCAACATCTCAAGGAAACGCAATCCCAAGGTACTGATGAATTACATTGCTTGACGAATAAATCATTTCTGTCTGCTACTTGGTCTAATTCATGTGTCCTACAGTAAATCCTTTGTGCTGAATTCAAATCTGGAATCACGTTTAGTCTATCACATCAAGATCTTAAGTTATATGTGACCCTCCACGGCAAAACCAGTCACTTATCGCAAATTTTTAAAATTGAGTTATGTTTTCACGAAAGGGCATAAATCAAGCTTCAAAACGATACCTATATGGAATGAATCGGACGACATGTGACTGAGATATCAACATTCAAAGGAGTCGGGTTTCTCCTGTCACACCAAGTGAGAAACGGAGAAATCTGCCTTTGAAGTTGACTATCGACGTAGCACTCACAGACGCTTGGTGCGGTCGCGGCTACGTTTGTATTTACGGTAGCCTACGCTGCATTCACAGCCACACGGATAGCCTACCTGCGTTAGGTTAACTGAACTCGGGAGACGAAGATGGATTCCGGAGAAATATCTTAATTTAAAAAATGCTAAATTTTACCCCACGCAACATAAACGCTCGTTTTTCTTGGAAACCTCTGTTGCGACAAGCGACTGGTTTTGCCGTGAAGGGTCACATATATGCAAAAATACTTCATATAGGGAAAGTTTGCCTTATAGCTGTGTGATGTTTGGAAAATGTATTTGTTGCAACTAAATTACAAACAGAAGTTCACCTGAGACCTAAATCAAAACATAATTTACTGTTCAAAAGTGCTTTAGGCACTCTCTTTTATATAATTATAATTTGGGTGACGTAAGAGATGAACACGGGGAGAGATTCTATTAAGATATGTCTGTGATGGACACAAGATATCAGGGCTGCTGTTCCAAAACATGATGAAACATCAGACACTCACAAGCACAAAAACAAGTGCCTAAAGCACTTTTGAGGTGTGGTACTGCTGTAAAGGTGCGAACCTTCTCTGGTCTCACGATTTCTCAATGCATCACGATGCATCTCATCAGTTTTTCTACCTTACGTCACATTGCACGCAGATCGGGCAGCCATAGCTGTTACCGTGATGTTCTTTTTAACTTGAATTTTTATGCTGTAGCCAGAACATCACCAAGCAATGTCATTATGATATAATTTAGGTGTTTTTGACTGCTTCTGTCCCTCGGACCACCTCTCAGACTAAGCAGTCTTGAGTGGGAGGAATATTTTTTTGTATTATTTTTTAGATATTTGCATTATTCATAAAGAGACCCAAATCATTTGGAAAAATTTGGAAAATTAAAAAAGGAATAATTTTTTAAAAAAGTGACTTCAGTAGTAAAACTGGATTGCATGTCACGGACATCCTGCAATGCAGCCGCGGATGCCATTGCATCAATACAGAATCGTCCACGTCTGCATTACGATGCATTGGTTATGCGATTAATTTATAATGCTGAGTGTTGGGCGATAGAAAATGTCAATAATTTTTGTGAAAATCATAATTTCCACTGCAGTGATGCACTTTTTAATTTTTGCTGCTTAATAAAAGTGAAGAGTAGAGCTCTTGCGTCCAATCGCTTGGGGAGGATGTGAATAGAGAAAAAATCTGTATTTTAATATTTTTGAAGGGTCTCGTCGGAGTATTGCAGGGACATTTTTATGAGATGCTAAGTGAAGGAACATTTTTAACCTTTTTTCATAGTGTTGGGGTTAGTGCTTCTTTGCCACTTGAGATCTGCATCATGATGTGTGTATAAACTCCACGTCCTTTCTAAACTGGCATTGATCACGACTGGACTGTTTGGCAGGATAAGAAGGAGAAGGAGATGGATGGAGTTGGAAAGAGAAGGAAGACGAGTCAGTCTGAAGATGTAAGTTCATATCTGTGATGTAATAATAGAGAGTGGTACATTAAATTGTTTAAACCTGTCATCTTTGATCTGGGGTTTTCGGTGCAGGAGGAGCTGCAGAGGGCAGGCCGTGATGAAAGACCCTCGGTTGCCACGGCCTTGACCGAGAGGAGGACTGACGCAACCACAGCGGCTAACAACAACAAGGTGAAGTCCATGGCAACCCAACTGCTGGCTAAGTTTGAGGAGAACGCTCCGGCTCAGTCCACTGGACTAAAGAGACAGGTAGGCAAGAGCTGGGTTATGTCAGTGTTTCAGCGGTTGTACGATGTTCGAAAGCAGACACTTGGTGAAACATGAAGAGGAATTATTTCATAGTATTAGATGAGGATATTTCTATAACTCTGTACATAAATGCTTCTTTGAAAACTTGCTTTACTCTTGGATAGACCTGAAAATTGGTGTCAAAGTTTAGAATAACAAATATTCCAATCAGAAAACTTAAATGCAGTATAGCATATGATTTATTTTGAGAACGTTTTACAACATTATTAACACAAAAAGTACAGGCTGCTCCCAGCGTCTGCATCAGAATTCCAGACTTCCAGATTTCACTGTTGATGGAATAAACTTTTGAGGTCTAACAAATCAGATCAGAAAATTCCTCAAATTATTTTTTTTTTCAATTAATGTATTATATCTGCATATACTTTATATTCCAATAACAATAAAAATGCTAAATGGTGGCACCGACAATCACACGACAGCTAGTACATATCAATACGTGTATATTTGAGTGTGTGTTTCTGTGCATGTGTCCTAAACGAGCCTTGTTTTTCCCCACAAAATATGATTCATTCTCCTGTTTATTTTAGGGATATTTCACTTTCAACCGTTCTTCACTGCTACCTGCTCTAAGGTGCTCGATTCAGAAATGCAAATGTCCTCAGCTGTTAGTATGACGTGTGTGGAATGTTGCAGCATCGTCTGGGTCATCTGAATGAGCGGAGATGTGATCTAGCCTAATGGAGTAACCAGCAGGGGTGATGAGTGGCATCATGGAGGATTTAGGAGCTTTTTATAGCAGTTAAACCCTTTGTGTTATTGTGCCACCGTTGGGGAGATGGCAGTACCTGACTCGCAGCCGTGTTGACACAGTTATCTGGAGGATTAGGGGGGCAGGAAAAGTGTAGTAAAAACGTCTTCTGATGTCCGCTGTCTGCCAGATCACAGATGACTTTAACAGGAACTTTTTTAATAGCTGGGCAGTTTGAATTCAAATCTGTATCACAATTACTTGAACATTTACCTCGATTACGATCTTCTTTTTTGCTTTATGCCTGTTGTTTTTTTTTACCCTCTTGCTCTGCATCATTCCTTTACACTCTGTGACCGTGCATGTTTGTCGTAATTTTCATTAATGCATGCCTTGAAGGCCTTACATTTTCTCTGTGTGAACTTTTTATTTTAAATCTGTACAGGCTTTTTCCATAATTTATTTAATAATTTCTTGTCTCTGCACCACTTTGCATGCCTCTTCTCTCCTCTCATCCTCCTTTATTTTTCTTTCTCCTCTACCCCTCCCCTCTCCTTTCACCGGGATGATGGCTAATGATTGGATGTGCCTGCTGTTTTCTGGCCCCTCATTGGTCTCCCCGGCCTGCTAATCACGCACTGCGGATCGCAGGGGGAGTCCATGCCTAATTTGGGGCTGCTGCCGCCCCCGTCTCCACCTCCCGCCCCTCTAAAAGAGCCAGTGCGCCTGGCCCCAGTCCCTGCATGGAGGAAGGTAAAGATTGTAGAATGACTTTGTGTTCTTCAGCTGTCTCAGTCTCATCACTCAGCATCAGCGCCGGTCTGCCCATGCTTGTTTTAAAAGTCATCTTCCCGAATGATCTGGTTTAAGAAATAAAGGTGCAAGGAGAGTATGACTTTTACAAATGAACATTCAGCTCATCGGCTCCTATTAATGCAAACTAACACAGAATTTCCTCATGTGCTCGTGTTTTTCGGGTGTAAGAGGACCTCGAAAATTGTTTGCTTCTAAGTTGATAGATTTGAAATAACCAGCTCTTGCTTTTGCTCTCAGTTGATGTAGAAATGGTATTTGAAGTGCTAAGTCTGACTTATGAGACTTAATTCTTCAGTCATTTTTATTTATTAGGATTTTATCAATTTTGCAGCTGTATATGGTGTTAATCTTATTCATTTAAATCTTTACTAGTAGCAGACATACTGGTAAAGGTAAAATTAAGCTAAATAATCAGCAGATGCCTTAAAATAATTTGACTTTCTCTTGATAAATCAATATGGTTTAAATATACACTGATCAGCCATAACATTACGACCACTGACATGTAAAGTGAAGAACATTACCTTGTTACCATGGTACCTAACTATGAGTGGGATATAATGGGCGGCAAGTGAACATTTTGTTCCTGAAGTTGATGTGTTGGAAGTGTAAAAAATGGGCAAATTGACAAATTAATGTGACTCGAAAATCTAGTCTATTTTTTAATCAATGTCAATATTCTGCCCTGGCAGCGTGTTCAACCAAAGCTTTCTAGACAGATATAATCTTGAAATAAAGCACCATCACACTTTTCTTTCTTGGCGCATGTGATGCACATTTCACTTGATTTACTTGTAAAACTAAAGAAAACACATGTAAAGGTAGAAATTACAAAATATCGCAAATAATATATATCTTCTTTACATTTGTAAACATCATTGACATATTCAAACAGCTAAATAAACACCTAAGCACATTAATGACGGCATCTATATGAAAACGACATACATTTGTTAGCCGATTACAGATTTCAGTACAGAACGCCAAGTTTAAAAGATGTCAATACTGGCCCCTCTTTAATCAATCTAACACAAAGGAAGTATTGGCAGATAAGCCAAAATAAAACTTACGGGCTTATTTCTACTGCTATGACTGAAAGCAAAACAACAACGGCCTCGAATGCCGATCGCAGTCTTCTTTCTTCTATGACTATTTTAAACATCCGGTTACATCCTAAAGAATAGTGCAATAAACATTTTCACCACATCAGGATATCACAATCAATCCTCTTGAATAATTCAAGAACAGTATACAAAAACGTAAACAAATAAATATATACAGTACAATTTACCGGTATATTGGTTATACCACTTTGTTTTAATCACTAGACAAAAGTAAGGCTACCTCACATATAGGTCTTAAGTAATTTCTGACAGCCCTTGCTTAGCAGAAGTTCTTACCATAACCTTCCTCAACTTTCCTATCAGATGAGGCTACAGTCTTTGCTATGGATATCAATTGGCCACCATCGCGCTTAGCTTCCATCTTTAACAGTAATGACGCCTCCCTTCCTGAATATTATCCCTCTCCTTGTCCATTTCTTCTGGATTGCAAGGTGATGGCACCACCTGCTTCCATCGCTTCCAGAATGAATCACTAACATCCGGACTTGACGCTCACTGACTTTGTGCAAGTGTCCAACTCAAAGTTTCCTGGTGGCTGGGGCAACGCCCGCTTTCTGAGTTAAGAGCATCACAGAGAGCACCTGAGTGCATACTTTATCTGTTGAAATTGGAGCAAGGACGGGAATTCATAATGGCCATGACTTCTGCCATTACACAGCAGATCTCGTGAGTAAGTCTTGTAGGAGCTACCAAGAGTCGCCTCAAACACGCCTGGCAATCCCGATTATTTTCTTTCCCACACCCCCATATGAGAGGAGTGGAACGTTGAATGTCCAGGTAGCTTTGATTCCAAGAAGAAACCTCAGCTTCAGAATCGCCATCGTCAATTTGAATTCTTTTCATCAGCACTCAACAAAATTCGTCATCTGAACGAAAATGTTTCACTGGCCCTCTGATAGCCAAAAAACGCCTCAAAGCACAACAAAGCTTGATGCTGATAGAGACTCCATGACTTCCAAGTGAACTGCCCAGTACTAAACAGCTAAATATGACGCTCATCGCTGTTCTCACGTTGTGCCCTCTTGTCTTGGCAAGCACATCGTTATGAAAGGTCCAAACATCAAGACCTGTGTGAGTGAAAGGTGATCTACAGAACCCTGTCTGGGGGCAAAGCCGACATCTTCGACTTCCATTCTACCCCCAGCTTCTGCATAGACACATTTGTGGATGATATTTGAACACGCTCTTGTCACACAATCCACAATCCTGCACTACATATATAGCACCAGAATGCGGCTCTATGTGCTACTTGATCATGATAATGCTGAATTATAAGATCAGTCATGATGACACATGAAGTATCAAGGGATGCTTCTCTGGATCTGAGATGTCAGCACATTGAATGCGACCCCCGACTCTTAACAGACCTTCCTTGTCCACAAAGGGGTCAAGTCTTAGGAGCGTACTACGCTGAGAGACTTTTTACCATACTTTTGTCAGACTTTAACTCTTCAACACTTCTCGCTGTACAGTTTTAATGTTATATTTCCATTTAGCTTAAGGTCTCAACATCTGAGGTCTTTGCACACCAATGCCACTTTCTACAAGGACTGTTAGGTGGAGACTGTAAGAAGGATTTTGTGATGTGAGTAAGAGTTATACAGTTTCACCAAAGACCTCCATCTCGAGAAACGTTGGAATCTGCCTGAATCTAGAGACTGCTCAGTAATGTCAGTTGCCAGGACTTTCACTTGAGGACGAATTTCAACATCCTCCTCTGCTTGGACAAGTCCATAGGATTCCTCCACACTACATCCCACAGGACCACATTCCTAAGGAACTCTGGACCTGAAACCAGTTGGTAAGAGGAAGGGCTGGTACTAACCTAGTGGCATGATCCGCAGGATTCTGCTCAGAACAGAGGTAGTGCCACTGATTGGCCTGTGGATTTCCTTATGCGTGCAACTCTGTTAGCTACATACATATATAGAATTCAAGTAGGCATTGTGAATGCAATCTGCTACTATGCGACTATCCGTGATAAAAATGGACGCTAGAAGCTCCAAGTTAATTTCTCCTTTATGAATTCCATCAACTCATTAGCCAACACTTCGCAGCACATAACCTCGAGGCGAAATATGCGCTGGAAAGGGGTTAACTTGGATCTTTCCTATTACAAATCCCACATGAGGCTGTCCATTTGAGTCCATCACTCTGAGGTATGCTACCGCAGCAATAGCTAAAGTAGAAGCATCCGAGAAAATGCACAGCTCACAAAGTTGAGCTCTGCACACTGAGGTTGGGACATAAGCTCGGCGTATTTGCAACGTCAAGTTTCTACTAAAGATGAAATCCATGCCTTCCATGGATGTTCTTTCTGTTGAAGAACGGTGTCCCAATCCTGCTGATTGTTGGAAAGTTCCCCACTAGAGCTTTGCCTTGTATAGTGATTGGACAGACGAACCCGAGAGGATCATATAAACTATTGACGGCGGAAAGGATCCCTCTTCGGGTGAAGGGTTTATGTTTCCTGAGAAGCTTTTAAACATAAAGGCCTGAATTTTGGAGGTTCCAAATCTTTACTGCTACAAGTGTTGAGAGGTATTGTATTCATTGAAATTCAGGTTTTCAGATCTTAGTTTTTCACAGAAGGAACAAGCTTCTATTACCGTAAGCATCAAGTTGGGAGTGTCACTTTATGCAGGTTCAAGCTGGATTTAGATAGCATTGAATTGCGTAGGAGATTTAACCGCTTTTTCAAGCGGGACAGATGGCTACCATCATTCATAGAAGCTGCGCAGAACATGGAAAGTCTTAAAGTATCCATTCCAAGACTCCATTTTGCCGATTCTGCTGCTCGCCCCCAGGGCATAAGATGCATCACAGATTGGACTATTACAAAGACGTAAAAGCAGTCATCCTGTAATCAATTATCTCCTTTTCTGACAGTTGTCCTTGTAAGCATGTAGTTTAAGATAGTTGCGATATGTGTTTCACCTGAAGCCATAGAACATTTGTTCTATACCACATCACAGCTATTTCTTTCTCCTCATTTAAAGCGTTAACAGCACACCCAAAAGGGTTATATTGTACTACCTGGCAAAACATCATTGAGGGAAACTCGAATCATGAGACTAACTGCAAAAACCACCCTTATTTTGTCAGGGTTTGTGGGGTGGTGCAAACACCTAAAATTGGCACAACATTCTTCCCTCTCAACGCAAGGGGTGGAGCCAGTTCTGCTTGTTTATGCCCGATCACTCCCTGCATAGAAGTCAAAGAAGTGAGTTTTCATTTTTTGGTTTCTTTTGAGAGCTGTAAAGAACTTAGCCTCTGCATAGCTTGCTCTCTATTATTTGGGAGTTGAATCCTTGGGGAGCGGAATGGAAGTGGCGCCACCCAGTGGCTATCTCGCTACGTACACCTCCTTTCTCCATTATGCCTAGAAGACTTCAACTCACAGACAAAGGTTTTATCGCTCGAGATCTTGGAAGAACACATCCTCTTTAACTAGCTCAAATAGCCTCGTTAGATTTGAGATGAACATGGTGGGTCAAGGGATGACAAAAAAGAGGTGACTCGCTTTTTCAGTACGCTGATGTCTCTTTTGTAGTACCGCATTTATAATAGTTCTATTCTATTGAGAAGGATGTTGGTCTTGTAAGCTGCTCACAATTTAATTGACGGCGAATGCCATCAAGGCAAATCTCTTCTCCACTATCACCCAGCCCAGGCTCCAGCTTGCATATGGTGTATGGGGTCCATTACATGAAACAACACTGAAAGCACACTCAAGAACATCTCGGCCCCAAGGAGGAGAAGGAGAGATATTATGACCAAAGGAATTTTATCTGACACCACAGTGAGGTGGGGAAAACGCACAGCTACCTCAGGCGTAGGAATTTCGGATCTATCGTCTGGTAAGCTGTTGCATTCTATCAAGGGTGGAAGAGCAACTACTGTTTTTCCATCAAGTGATCTCGACAGAGAACTGGGCTTACTTTTCTCCCCCACGACACCTATGCCTGAACACGCCTTCTGTAAGGGGAAGAATCATATCGGCTGACAAAATCAAAGAACCCACTTCACCAAAGATCTATTGGTTCGTTTCATCCATATAAGTATAATGCGCTTACCTTTTTTCACACTGATTAGAGACAATCTTCACGAGACAGACCTTTGAACATGATTTAGCCACAACATCTCTCCGGCAGAAATTCTGCACAATTTGTTGATATTCCCATGTGTCTCACCTGTGCTTTCTTTTGATTGTCTGCCGCTGACTCAGGTGCCTCTTAAACAACAGACCATGGATATGGTCCAGGATGTATGGCCACAACAGGCCATCACTATTGGGTACCTGCACTGAGTCAATGCTGTACAGTTCCCTGCACATGCTTTCAGGAAGCGAACATTTAAAAACAGATGATTTCTTCTCAGGTGCTTTTCTGCTTCATCCAGATGTTGGTTCCTGGGAAGGTCTTACACTTGTATGGATGAGCTTATTATGCACAGTGCAGACCTTTGTTTCTGTCTTCTACATTCTTTCAGGTTCCGGCCCTGGCTTGATTGCGAGTTGGCTGATGCTTCAGCTTTTCTTTTGACAAAGACAGAAGCTCTGTTATTTGTCCCGTAGCTCCATCAGCCATAGTGCTGTTTCAAACAGCCTGATGAAGCAAGTGCAAACTAGGATCGTTTTCTGGAAGTTCTATGTCACAAACAAATCCAACAAAGAACTGAAAGGAGAAAATATATTTTATGGTCTTCTTTAGCCTCTGGAACCTCATGTTATCCATTTGTCTTGAAGACCTAACGAGTTTCTTCACTATGGGTTTTACTCCTCGTATAAATGAGAAGCGTCCAGGCAAACGACCACTCTTTTTGCACTGCAACAAGCAGCAATCTCCAAGGTCCTCAGACGACATACCTCTTTTGTTTGTGACACGAGGAAGTGACTGTCCCTTAACATTGCCTGCTCAATGACTTCCCGAGGCCGTAACCATATAGTCTTCTAGGCGCACGCTTGGCTACCACTCCTAACTCCTTATGTAGGATTACTGACATTAAACTCAGACAGATCTGGCTTTGGCATGATTACGTGAATCAGGACTCTGTTTATCTAATAAGGAAGGCTACCATCTCCTCTCTACTAGTTAAATGAAGTTCACTGGTTACAGCTAAAGATGTTTAATGCCCAGTAGTTTCAGGTAGCCATCAAACTCAAATAAGCCTGAACTCACCTATTTTTCTCAGAAGATATGTAGAAGCTGGCTGATTATGGTGTTGTGAGCACTCAGCAGGTTCTGTGAGGCGGGTCCCGATTTACACCGTATTCTTACTGATTGCTTTTGATAAACTTCAATTTTCATCATCTCCATCAAATGGATCAATCTTAACTTTGAAGAGAGGACTGGAAGCTGCTGGAATCATGATTCTGAAGCTTCATAGAACTATCTCCCGCTTTTAGACCTCTTTTTGCTTGCTGCGCAAGGAGCTAAGCTGAAAGCCTTCAACATAACTTATGTACACATAATTTTATGAATCTCCTCTCTAGTTGCGAATTAGAAGTCGGATTAGGAGCATTTGGTAACTGAGAATGTGTCTGCACATACTCTCTGGTGCGTTCAGCTTTGTCCGAAATGCATGAAAGATTTTCTAGGTCTTCACCTAGTTCATCTTCTCTGAGAACTGCAGCATCGTAAACATCTGCCTCTTTAGATGCTGCTACAGCTTCTTTCTACAGTTTTAATATTGTTGACATACAGTTCAGCCTTCAACCTCGGGTTTTCTTTACGTATGTTTTAACGTTTTTTGTTGATGTTTCTGCTGGAGTCGCCTTCATCATGATGGCTTTTCTGGCTACAGGTTTTACTTAGCATGCTGCCGCTTAGTTTTGTTGTGGTCGCAGCTGCATCGGCTGCTGAAGATCTAGTAGACCGCTGTGATCTTCCTGACCGTGATTCTATTTCTAGTGCTTGGTCAGTTTTTCTACGGGTTTTTGCAAGGTTACATTTGTCCATCTTGATATCACAGTGTAACTCGCTAAGATTGCGCTTGCTTGTCTTCTCCCGCCGCGTAGTTGACCTTTTACTATTCTGCCCTGGCAGCGGTGTTCCGAACCAAAGCTTAGACAGATAGTTAACGGAAATAAAGCACCATCACACTTTCTTCATGCATGTGATGGACAATTTCACTTGATTTACTTGTAAAAATTAAAGAAAAATACAAAGGTAGAAATTACAAATATCAAAATAATATATATATATATCTTTCATTTGTAAATATCATTGACATATTCAAACAGCTAAATAAACACCCACACATTAACAATGACGCACGGTATCTATATGAAAAACGACATACAGCTTGTTATACGATTACAGATTTCTAAAAAAAGAGAACGCTAAGCTTAAACATACTAATACTGGCCTCTTTTTAATCAATCTAACACAAAGGAAGTATTGCAGATGTTTTCAAAATAAAACTTACGGTCATTTCTATCACAAGGACTGAAAGCAAACAACAACGCGTCTCTGAATGCCGATCGCAGTCTCTTCTTCTATGACTATTTTAAACATCCGGTTACATCCTAAAGAATAGTGCAATAACATTTTTTCACTACCAGATGTCAAGTAATCGAACCTCTTGAATAATTCGAAGAATACGCAAAAAAATCTAAAATAAATAAAATACAGCAAATAATATGCTATGTGTGTCAATATTTTTTTATTTTTGTTCTTATATATATATATATATATATATATACATATATATATATATATATATATATATATATATATATATATATATATATATCAGTTTTAATTGCATTCTAAGTATATAAAATATTGCTTTGAAATTACATAAAACTGTACTAGATTTTTAAAACTGGAAGAAAAATGTTATAGCAGTAGTTATGCTTGTAAACAAATAAACTATTCATGCTGGTTCTGATAGAACGGTGTCAGAACATGCAGAGCATCAGCAGTTTTGATAAGTGATGGGGCTCAGTATTAGGTGAATTGTCCTCAAAGGCTGATCAGTGTATAAGTAAGTTGGTCAGATTTACTAACACATGTATTATTCATGTTTATCTACTGCCTTAATTCCTTTCTTAATAGTTTTATCATGTTGCTTCTGTATGCTTTTTTCTGGTTGTGTGGCATGTGTGGGTTCATGCCACGACTCAGAGACGCAGAACGTTGAGGAACAGATGAGCTCTCCATGAGGTTAGGGAGAGGGGTGAAGTGTCAGATTCTTGCCCTGCAGAGGAACAGGCACACAGCTTTTAGAGAGCCTCCCCAGCAACCAGAATCGAAGAGGACCCCTGACAGTCAGCCGCTAGTGTTCAGGTGCACAAACCTTGTAGTGAAAAATTGGCAAATCTGTCCATAGACCTACATATTTCCACATCCAGTATTTAAAGCTGATATTTGGCTTCATCATTGTTAATTCACGTCATAATGTACAAGTAAATAAATATTGTAAATGCTAATGTGCACCTGCTGTTTTTCTGAAAGCTTGTGGAGCCACCGGTGAGCCTATATTCTTATTCTTATGCATGGTATGAACGGTAGGGTGTTCGCCTGCGGATCATCAGAAGGCTGTTCAATCCAGGGCTGTAAAGTCACCATTGAGGTACTCATGAGCAAGGTACCGTCCCCAAGCGCTGCTCCTGGTGCTTGTTATTCACTGTACCTACAATTGGCGGCTAAATGCAGAGGCCACTTTTGCTGTGGTGCGCTGTGCCAGCTGTGTTCAAGAGACAAATAATTACTTCACTTTCACTTTGCTTCTGCGCCAGCAAGTTTCACTCAGTCTGAAATAAGACATGTGAAATCAGTACCAGAGGAATAGAGCCAATATTAAAAAGCAATGTGATCTGATTTATAAAATAAAGCTGATAAGAGCCATAGCTTTAGGATCTTAACACAACAATTTGCTCTTAGACTCCAAAAACTAAATAGCCAATGAAAAAGTGAAAACAATTGAATGTTTCAAATGCAGACTTGAGCCACAAGTGTGATGCTGTGGAAGACATTTGATTGTCTGGATTCCGAAGACTTGCCTAGTTTTTGTGCTGTAGTGTTAAAGGACGGAACGTATCTTCCTTAGAGTTGAAGTATATTCACACAACACGCCACGCCGCTCCTGCCAGAGCAGCGTATACCTACCAGAGGAAAATCTGGAAGGACCTGTATCTCTGGCATTATGGTAGAAACTATCAGGCGAGTAAACGCTAGTCGGGTTTTGTATGTGTTGTGCTCAAGGAAGAAAGAGGTTAAGATAAAAATTCTTCTGCATCTCATGCAGTTACAATCATTTAATCTTCAGTAGCTCGTTCATGAAGTGACCAGCCATGTTGGCACATTCAGCCAAGCAAACAATGGTTATGATGTCACATACCAAAACCTGAACGCACTGCCCCCTAGAACCCTAATTGATTAAATCCGCCCTTGATAAAGTTATTTTGGTTATTTTTTCTGTTTGCTTTATGCAAAAAAACAGTTAACTGTTTTCCCAGTGTATTTTCATGTACCGTCCCCAAGAAATAATAACATATGTTGTCACGTGACTCCGTCCCCCCAAGCAGCCACCATATATCTGTGTGTTTTCCACCGATGATTTAAAAATCTTTAATGTTAAAGTTAAAGCCAAACCTTATGAGTACATTATGACGGCAAAAAATATACAAAAAAATCATTCAGCAATCATAATTGAGCTAAAATGTTCAATTAATTATCATACGACTACCGAGGTGGTCATATTTATTCAGCACCATTTCACGCACCTTAGTTTCACAGCAAACTTTATTTCTCGACCAAGTGCTTCAAAGGACAAGAGCACAGGAACGTGGGGGGCCAGAGTATCGTGTGCAGAACTGCTTCAGCGCTAAAACAGTATATCCCTAGAAATCATCTGTTACACTTGGTTTTCTGTAGTTGGGTGTTCCAGTTTGATGGTAAATGGCCCGTGATCTTTTTGCTTATTGTTCTGAAGCTGTGATATTCTTTCAGAACAGATTGTGGTGCTTAGATGGCTTATGAAGTTGCCTCACAGTGCTCTATGGGTGGTCTGTGTGTGTGTCTTGTGTTTGTATTTGATTCATTTTGTGTTTTACCACTTGCCCTACTTTTGGAGCCTGACTGACTATTTTAATATGCAAGGGCGGTCGAGTGAATTCAGAATAAACTATTAAGATTTTTCCGCTTTAGCTGTAGATACCTGTCTTATTACTCACACACAACCAGTCAGAAGTTTTTAATACATTTTTCATTTATTTCATTTATTTCATAAACTGCAGGTTTTTGTGAAAGGAGCTATATGTAAGAAATTTATGGCAAGTAATCGTAAAATGCTGCATGGTTGATTGCCCAGGGTTGTTCTTCACTATGATCATTGTGTTCTTTATGGGTCGCCCCACAATTTGAAGGATTGCTGTTCAGATAATGAAATTTAAATGCATGAATAATCATAAATGAATCTAATATGTCAGAGATTAAGGAATCATGTTAATTTGAAATACTATTTACATTCAGAATATTCACATTTTTAAATGTCATTTACAGCCCATAATCATGTTTATATTTTGCCTGTTATACCACTCCACTGCATAATTTAAATCAGCAGCATTTCGCCTCCGGGGTTGCTAGTTACCACTGAGCTGCAGCTACAAGCTGCTCTGATAACGCTAATATCTGACGTTACTATAACTAAAAGGCCTCGCTATGACTCTCAAAAACGTTTTAACCAAGCAGAAACAAAACGAGGGTCTGCAGAGAGGAGGCACGCTTGAAAGATGGAGATGATTGAAAGCAGAGGAGAAATTGAGGATGGAGATACCAAAGTAGTTGATTTTCTCCTTGGTTGCTCCTTGTAGATCGACTCTTGCAGGATCCACCAACCTGTCTGTCAACCTCGAGTCTGGGGAGGACGGGGGAGAAGAAACAACGCGCTACAGTATTTTGAATTTGACTGCAGTACCGGTTTTGGCTACAATCTTACATATAGCTCCTTTAAGTATTACAAAGTTGAGTGAACAGCTGTAAATGCAAATCTAATGCGAAGAGTCCTAGCCTTATGCTTTTAAATTTTCTGTTTGTTCAATCTAGGGTTACTAACCCTAGGTCTTACTGAGCTGTCTAAACTTTAGTGAGTCAAATCATGACCTACAATTCCCTAGTTTAGGGCCGATGTGAGGTGTGAGCAATTTGATACTGATCTACATCGACTACAGCATTGATTCAAAATGGAAAATATCAGATATCATTCACCTTGTAACATCACCTCATAACTTTTTAACAGAACATTCATTTTAAGTAAAGGAGAACATTGTTTTTCGTTCAAATATCTGGTTGAGTACAGAACAAAAACAGCAAATGATACGCTTATTTGCTTTTTGTGAATTGATATGGATGTAAGTGATTATGCAAGTCATAAGACGCTCATATCGCATCACTGACTCCTGCTGAATTCGAATCGGCAGACTTTGTTCAGTAGAGACGTCTGATCGTTGTCCATTGAATCGATGTAATATTGTATGGTGATGAAACTTTGTGATTTAGTTAATCTAAGATCAACTCTGAGTGACTTCACTTTTTCGCTCCTCTCCTCTCTGAAGCCCTCCAGGAGCAGCGATGTCCTCCGCAGCGTCTTCTAAGAAAAAACCATTCTCCTCTCTTCTTCCTCTCCTCCATCTTCTTCATCTTCTCCACCGGCCTCCACACACACAGGTGACACTCATGCTACAGACTCTGCTCATTCCTCCATCTAACCTTCACCAGTAGCTCATATAGTGGCTCGATCACGTTTTTTGTTGCACTCGTAGTAGTCCCTGATAAGACGTTTTAGGACATTCATTTGTTTTAACACTGATTAACACTTTAACTATAACTATGTGATGGTGCTGTGAACCTTTCTAACTATGTCCACCTTTCAATTGAAGCTTTTGAAGCCGCTTTGTGCCAGATTTTCAGTCGAAGCGTGAATTCAGATTTTTCTTCATTTGTAGGTTCAAGGAGTCATTAGTATTGCAAAAATCATGACTCCTAAAGCGTGTAGTGGCTATAGAGAGGTTTTGGTGTAGATGGACAGATGGCGATAGATAGATAGATAGATAGATAGATGCCTTTGTCACAAAATACAGTGAAATTGCAGGTGCCCTTCACAGTCGTCATACGAACAGGTACATGTACACATATATGTGACCCTGCACGGCAAAACCAGTCGCTTGTCTCAAATTTTCAAATGGTTTCCATGCGAAAGGGCATAACAACCTTCAAAACGACACGGCGGCGAATGAATCGGACGACATGTGACTGAGATATCAACATTCAAAGGAGTCGGGTTTCTCCTTGAAGTTGGCTATCACCGTAGCACTCACAGACGCTTGGTGCGGTCGCGGCTACATTTGTATTTACGGTAGCCTACGCTGCATTCACAGCCACACGGATAGCCTACCTGCGTTAGGTTGAACTGAACTCGGGAGACGGAGATGGATTCCGGAGAAATATCTTCACGCTAGTCAACCAGTGGATTTAGCGTAAATATTGAAGTAGAGCGGTCAAACAGAAACTTTTAACATTCTGCTGGAATTGAATTCCTCACCTCAAGAAAGTCACGTTTTTAGGATGGAAAGGGTAAGTTTTCAGCGAAATTTATTCCCAACAGTACAGTATAGACCTTCCACTGTTTCAAAACACTAAAAACCAAAAATCCAAAATTTTACCCCACGCAACATAAACAGTCGTTTTTCTTGGAAACCTCCGTTGCGACAAGCGACTGGTTTTGCCGTAGAGGGTCACATATATGTAAATAACTAAAAATAAGAATTCTTGTAAAGAATAAAGTGTCATGGCAGGTAGTGTGCTGCAAACATAGTATTATTTGTAATATTTGTTTAAAGTCTGTATGGCATGGGGGTAGAAGCTCTTGAAGAATCTGTTTGTTTTTGTTCTTAATGACCTATAGCGCCTCCCTGAGGGCATGGGTTCAAAAAAGGAGTGGCCAGGGAGGGGAACTGTCCTCAGAGATGTTATTGGCTCTGGAGAGATAGCGGGTGTCAGCAGCGTCGTTCAGTAAAGGGAGGAGACAGCTGATGATCTTTTGTGCTGACCTTGTAACCCTCTGTAGGGCTTTCCGGTCGGCCACTGAGCAGCCCGCAGGCCATGTTGTAAGATTGAAAGTCAGGATGCTCTCTATGGCTGAGTGGTAGAAAGTGACCAGCAGGTTGACACCCAAACCCCGCTTTCCTGAGAACCCGCAAAAAGTGCAGGCACCGCTGTGCCTTCCTCACTATCGCCGTGGTGTTTGTTGACCAAGATGGGTCATCGGAGATGTAAATTCCCAGGAATTTGAAGCTGTGAACTCCTTCCACACAGGAAAGTAGGGAAAGTAGAGAAGTAGGGAAAAAACACCTTTTGAAGCAGTTATTAGTACCACAGCACCATCTGCTGACTGTTAAAGTGAAGGAGCGCTTCAGCCTTTCATTCATTCATTATCTGAACCGCGGGGGTGGGACCGCAGTCTACCCCAGGAACTACAGGCGCAAGGCGGGTACCAACCCTGGGCAGGCGCCAGCACACCGCAGGGCTGCTTCATCCTTATCCTCTTGAATTATGAGACCCTGATTTTCTAGTGAACGTCACACAGCATGAACACTAATCCCTAATTGACTTGTAATGCTCAGTGTAGAAGTTTTTGTGGCATTGCATAATGGAATTTCCTGTGGATTTCTGGGTGAGGTGAATCTTCGTTTGCTCACAGGAGGCTGAGTTTTCGCCTAAAGAAATGTGCACTGAGCCTGTCCATGCCTGCAGCATTCAGGAAGGGGCAGAAAATCTAGCCACTGAGTTTACACAGCAGATCTGCAGGCCTGACAAGCCCCAGGTAGAGCGATGCATGAGCCGGAATGGTTGATTTGATTAGATTTTTATCTGTGGAGCAAAGGCCTTGTATGGACATCTATTTATCATTTGTTCACTTGTTTTTTGGGAACACTTCTTTCCCAAACCAAAATGCAAAAACAAATATTGAGTCGTCCATTTTCCCATTTTGTGACCAAATAAAAAAATGAAAATGAAAAAAAAAAAAAAACGGAAAACACTCACACACATTTAATTTAGTATTTGTATAGAAAGCAAGTAGTTTGATCCAGAAGTCTGTGTTACAAGCAGAAGAAAAACGGAAGAATCTTTTTACACCAAGGCTGACACTGATTATTACAAATTAAAGAGACTGATATTCAAATTAATATGTGTCTGCTGCACAAATGAAAAATGATTGAAATTCTGGAGTGTTACAAAATTGTCAGATTTTGGACAGAGCAGCAGCTTCATTTTCTGTTTATTCTTTTTTTTGTTTGGGTGCCAAAAGGAAAATTGGACAGTGACTCTGATTCATTTTTTGGGGTTTAGTTTTTATTAATAATTTTAAAAAACTAATCAGCAAATGATGCGCAAAGTTATG
This sequence comes from Distichodus sexfasciatus, assembly GCA_032718565.1. Lineage (NCBI taxonomy): Eukaryota > Metazoa > Chordata > Actinopteri > Characiformes > Distichodontidae > Distichodus > Distichodus sexfasciatus. Next base: position 2,314,274 of record JAVGVS010000039.1, on the reverse strand, counting down.
GCCTAGGATATTTTTTCTGCCTGTTTGACTGTTTAGTTTATTTTGCTTTTTCTCTGTTCTCTTACTCCTGTGGAGCCATTGAAAAAGCCTTCACAGGCTTTCCTGGAGCACTGGTTTTTGACCCATGGGCTTCACCCTGAACGATCCTCCGACCCCACTGACCCCCAGCAGCAGAAGCAGCAGGTAGTCCTGCTTGACTACTGTGGTGCTCAGTAACCCCCCTGAAGTTGTTCTGTAACTGTGGATTCCACATTGCGAAGGATTTTCACGGGGTTTTGCTCACTCTATGCCCACAGGAGGCTGGATTTTGGCCTGAAGAGGTTTCTGAGCCTGTCCATGCCCCCAGCATTCAGGAAAGGGCAGTAACTCTAGCCACTAAGTTTACAGGACAGATCCACAAGCCTGACAAGCCCCAGGTAGAGCGATGTGTGAGAAGGAATGACTTGTGATGTCCAGTGTGTTTTGTCAGACTTGAGATCAGGAAATGGCTCTGGATAAGAGCGTCTGCTAAATGCACTAAATATAAATGTAATTGTGAGATGAGGTTCAGTGGGACTGTGTACCGCAGCATCCCAAACAAGTTCGCTGTGTTGAGTATTTATCGCTGGGCTTAACATTCCAAGCGAAACGAAAGTCTGAAACATTAAAGACCGCAATCAGGATATGCAACATGTCTATTTGTTCCTCTGTTGCATGACTAAAGCCAAACCTTGTACTTTGGTCCAAGCTGTTAGTCACTCCGTCTTTCTCTCACGTCTCTCTCACTCTTTTCAAGCCTATGAAAAAGCCCTCGCGGTTCTTCCTGGAGCAGTGGCTTCTGACCCACAGTTTGTACAGTGAGCAATCCGCTGACCCCCATGGTCTCCAGCAGCAGCAGCAGCAGGTAGCCCTGCATGGTCACGGGCATCTGCATGAACCTTCTGTGTACTCCATCATTTAATAAGGGTTAACTTACAGGATAGGTTATATGAGTGACCACATGGGGCTAAGGATGTAACGATACACTGATCTTCATCGATGCATTGAGTCAGTGATCTTCAATCCCAGAGCTTCGGTTCATAATGAAAACACTGGACAGACGTCATACATTGTGTAATGTCATTTTAAATGGAACAGGAGCGCTATTTTTATTTGTGTTTAATTTAGATATAAAACAGAAAAGACAAACCCCCTCAAGATATGCATCCAATAGTCACGTAATAAGAGACTGTATTATTCAAATTAATACATTTATTATTCATTCGATGCTATAATATTGTGATAATATTACTGACCACAGGGAGTAGAAGTGAGGTGTTCTGCTGTTGATTACGTGGTAATCACAGGGTTGACTGTCACCTACAGGAACATCAGAGATTGTGCTCTGATGATCAGGTACACACTTTACACATCCCCAGCATCCAGGAGCGAGCCGAGCGCTTAACCTCTCTGTTTAAAGACAAGCCTAACAAGTCCAAGGTGACTCCTCTATTCCGTTGTTCTCTCTCACCCCACTTTTCTGTATGTGCCACTCATACACCTTTCCCACTGCACTGGTCACACACAACTTTTAGCTTATTAGCAGGTTTACCCACCTCTAATGACATCACAGGTTCTTCAAGGTTCAAGATGACTATACATGTACAAAGTGTGATGTGCCTGCGTTTTTTACGGTGAAAAACATATAGTAACACTGAACATTACATTCAGCAGGATTCAAGATGAACACGCACAATACATTAAGTAGACAGTCCACAAGATGTGTCGCCGGTTCCAAATTGCGAACTGGCACTGGAAGCAGTGCAGTGGAAGAAAAAGTGGCTCTGGTTCCAAAATGTGATACAACACTGGCACCAGTACAGTGGAAATGGGGTATCAGTGGTATTAAAAATGTGGTGCTTTCAATTTTTTAACAAATTACCTTCCTAAGAACGCATGCAGTGCAGTCTTTTCCTTTTTTCAGTCTTCTTTTTTGGTGTAGTAATTCTCCTCTCTTTCTCCTGCCCTTTTCTATGGAGTCTAAAACAAAATCCTCACGCTTTTCTGCCGAACATGGGCGCGGGGCACCCGAGAAGCCCCCAAACAGCCCCCCTCCCTCACCCGGCTCCCTCCGCCAGGTAGCCAGATGCTGGTGCTCCTCAGGCATGCAGGGCATCGCCGGAATTCCGTGGCTAATCCACATACTCGCATGTCTAAGCTCTTACACGCGAGAAGGACAAGGCCTTGTCCAAAAAAATCTGAAAGAACTTAACTCTAATAAGCATGCAAAGTATGAATCATCATTTGTTAGTTGTCACCCTGCATTTCTTTTTTTATGGGGCAGTTGGTGGCGTAACGCTAGGGTGTTCGCCCCGTGATCAGAAGCTCGCAGGTTCGAATCCAGGGCTGGTAAAGTTACCATTGAGGTACTCATGAGCAAGGTACCGTCCCCAAGCACTGCTCCCTGGGTGCTGCCCATGTTAACTGCCCATTGCTCCTTCAGGGATGGGTCAAATGCAGAGGTCACATTTGGTTGTTGTGGTGCACTGTGTGCTGTGCTGTGGTGTGTTCACAATGACAAATAATCACTCACTTTGTACAGTTAGTACAATTATTGATTCCCAATATTTGTCTTGATTTGCCGTGGTTGTCTGAGCTGCATAATACATGCTAACTTGTTTTATTAAAAAATGTGATTACAAACTTTATGAATGTCTCAGGTATAAAGAGTAGTGAGGCTCGGTGTTGTGGTGGTCAGGAGACTCGCCTATGGACCAGAAGGTTGTATGGTCAAATTCAACTTTATACAACTGGCAGAACTGCCTCCTTGGACCCCTGTGCAAGACTCTTTACCCCATGGTGCACACCGCACAGGGCAGTTGGTAGTGCAATGGTTAGGGTGTTCACCCAGTGATCGGAAGGTCGCCGGTTCGAATCCCAGGACCGGTAAAAGTACCAATGAAGTACTCCCCGGGCACTGCTTATGTTAGCTGCCCAGTGCTCCTTCACGGATGGGTCAAATGCAGAGGTCACATTTGGGGTGCGCTGTGCGCTGTGTTCACTTTCACTTCATGTTCCTCTGTTTTTAGTCACTGTAAGTAAAAAGGTAAATGTAAATGGGTGCTGTAACCTGGAGGCAGTGACTTCTGTTCTCTATAACCGTACTAATGAGACTTTATGAGCAGACACAGCTTTTATGTGACAGTTTTAAAGCATGTTTCTGGAACTGACTTTGATGCCATTACGTTTGGGAGAAAAACGGTGTTTGTGAGTGGTTTATGTTGGGAGATGGTAATGTATGGCAGCATTATGACATATCCCTGTGGCGTCCAGTTCTGGTCCTGGAGGGCCGTTATCCTGTAGGTTTTCCATCATACTTGAGTTCAGAACATTGACATCTTGTCTCGAGTGGAAGCTCACCAGAATTGACTCACCAGGTACTAGGGCTGGGTTCAAAAAAATCGATTCACCGATCAATATCGATTCTCGTTCGAAAAATTCGATATTGATTGAAAAATTCTCGGATCGATCTTTTCCTGCGGCTATGCACTACTTCTTGCGACCGCGCAAGGAGAGCTATAAAACCGTGAGACCGGCGAAACCAAAACCAAATAGAGCCATGGCTGAAGCTGCTCCGCTCAAATCACCGTCTGGCCTAATTTTATAACCAAGCAAAACTAGTATTGACGCAAAGAAATCTCTAAATAAATCGATATCGAATCGAATCGAGAATTGAATCGGATCATGACCTTGTGAATCGGAATCGAATCGATTCAGGAAATCAGCAACGATACCCAGCCCTACCAGGTATGATGGAAATCCTGTAGGGTACAGGCGTTGCAGGACCAAATCGGGTCACCACTGACATATGATATACAGTGTGTGTGGTCATAATGTTTCCATTCTTGTGTGATTTGTGGAGTGTAAACCAGTTTTTTTGCTTGCTTCGGTGTTCAAGCAATTTTGCGCAGTGTACCTTGATTTGTCTACACACTTGATTAACCAAACACTATATTTTCTTGTAGTCTTTTATATCACGAAGCTGAGAATTCACAACCCATTTGTAACTGTCACACTTCAGTGTTCCTAACACTTTATTCCTTTCAGAAACCGCTACATCTTTCACTGCTGCTTTTTCACATCTTCTTTCCTCTCAATTCCCACTATGTCTGCTGTAAACAGCGATATATAAAGATGTATACGCGGGGAGTGAGCTCATTGGCTGAGCAAATAGCCAGTCAGCTTCAAACTCAGGAGGACTCCATGCCCCCTCTTGAGCAGAGGGATTTGGTAAGCATTTTGGGTGATCTGGTGATGGCGGTGTTGACCCACGTGCATAAAAACAACACCTAACATTTTGGAATGGAGCTTGACAACATTTGTGACTGATTTGTTTGTCAGAGTGAATACTGATACCAGTTCTTACTAATCAAGGAGACCGAGATATGTCTGCTGTAAAATTGAAACTTGATGTCAACAAATGCTCAAACACAAAATTGTATTAAATGGCTTTTTACACTTTTGATTATGGTAGAATCTCAAAAAGTGCATGGAGCTTCCAGTTTTGTGTTGATAAGATAAAATCATAAGGATTGCATTTTAAAATTTTTCTTTCAGCTTATCGCTTTTAAAAAATCACCAATTCCAGTAACCACATAAATTAATATTGGTATAAATAATCAGCCAGGCAGATAAATCGATCGACCCCTAGTTTGAGAAGCAAAACTCTTTTCCCTTTGGAGTTTCTAGACTTTAATCTTAATTGTACTAACAGCTTTTTATTGTACAATACTGACCTTTGATGACACATGCAGTCAGAAACCACCTCCACCTGGTGAACATGCTGTGATATAATAAGTGTGATGTATGATGATCTGAAGAGACCAGTTTTATGTGCCTAATATTGAGATGGAGCGGCAGTTTGACGCCAGTGCCTCTAGAGATTTGACCATGCTGAGTATTTCTTGTTCTTGGTGCAGGGTTCATTGAGGAAGGAGTTTCCGCAGAACATCGGCGGCAGCGACGTGTGCTTCTTCTGCCGCAAGCGCGTGTACGTGATGGAGCGCTTGAGTGCAGAGGGCAAGTTCTTCCACCGAAGCTGCTTTAAGTGTGACTACTGCGGCACCACGCTGCGCCTGTCCTCCTACGCCTTCGACGTGGAAGATGGTAAGATTATACGATGAGAATATGATAATGAGCCCTAACACAAAGTAACGTCAGTTCATCGTAAGCCATTTTAAAGACATTCAAAGCTTACTTCACAGGACAGCATGTGGTGCAACGTTTAAATGTGTGCCTCTGCATTTGGCCCATCCGTGAAGGAGAAGTGGGCAGCTTTTTTTGCCAGTGCCCCGGGAGCAGTGCTTGGGGATGATACATGAGTACGTTCATGAGTACCCCACTGTTACCTTTGCCGGTTCGTGATTTGAACTGGCAACCCCCTGATCACAGGACCAACTCCCTAACCCTTATACCACAAACTGCCCCGGTCTTGCACATTGCATCGCCGTGGAGCGATGAATTCTCTTCATTGTCCACTCTGCTGTCCTCTCGTTTTATTTGGAGTCATCAGATTGTCTTTGTGCACTAACACAGTGGTACATTGTAGTCTGAGACACTGCTGATTTGTCTGCGTTCAGTTCAAACCCTTCCATCTTCCTTAAGAGCAAACTGTTCAACCACTTCCCACTGCTCATGACCCAGAGAAGAAATTAGCATGAAAACGTTGGGGGTTTTTCTCTGTAGAAAATAATGTTCTCTAATTTAGTTATGGAGCGACTTTGTTGTGAACCGCTTTAAATCCGTGTGTGTATTTATGTGTGTTTCAGGCAAGTTTTACTGCAAGCCTCACTACTGCTACCGCTTGTCAGGACAGGCCCAGAGGAAGAGGCCTGCACCTGCACCCGCTCCTCCTAGCACAAAGGTACGAGAATATTTCAAGTTAAATTAAATTATTACATTTTGGTTATCTTTCTGGTTTGACTGTCCAAGTTATTGTTATAATTACATGTTGCATAGTATATCTGAATAACTTCAAGATTCATCTGTCACATCTTGTTCCTGTATAAATTAAAATAGAATTTTAGAAATGTGACCCTCCATGGCAAAACCAATAACTTGTCGCAAATTTTCAAAATTGAGTGATTACGTTTTCATGAAAGGGCATAAATCAAGCTTCAAAACGACACCTATATTGAATGAATCGGACATCATGTGACTGAGATATCAACATTCAAAGGAGTCGGGATTCTCCTGTCACGCCAAGTGAGAAACGGAGAAATCTGCCTTTGAAGTTGACTATTGCCGTAGCACTCACAGACACTTGGTGCGGTCGCAGCTACGTTTGTATTTACGGTAGCCTACGCTGCATTCACAGCCACACGGATAGCCTACCTGCGTTAGGTTAACTGAACTCGGGAGACGGAGATGGATTCCGGAGAAATATCTTCACGCTAGTCAACCAGTGGATTTACCGTAAATATTGAAGTAGAGCGGTCAAAACAGAAACTTTTAACATTCTGCTGGAATTGAATTCCTCACCTCAAGAAAGTCACGTTTTTAGGATGGAAAGGGTAGGTTTTCAGCGAAATTGATTCACAACAGTACAGTATAGACCTTCCACTGTTTCAAAACACTAAAAACAAAAAATCCCAAATTTTACCCCACGCAACATAAACGCTCGTTTTTCTCGGAAACCTCCGTTGTGACAAGCGACTGGTTTTGCCGTGGAGGGTCACATATATGTTTTTCTTTGTTGTAACTTCAAATATTGGAAATTGGTATCTGCTCTACATATCCAAACTGGATGGACTCTAATTATAATTTACGTCATGATTATTATTTATATATTTATATATATTGTTTGTTGTCAGGAGCCCCAGGTGCCGGTGGTAGCTCAGGCCTCCGTAGACGCCCCCGGCCGTGCGGTCGTGCCCTCTCAGGCTCCAGTGGAGCGCCGGCCTTCAGGTACCCGCCTTTCCTCTTTCGGGCCCGTGCTGCGCCTCTCGTTCGGGGCGGGTGGCTCGGCTCGGGCGCTGCGGCGCGCACTGTCCTGGACTCGCCACCAGGTGGCACACCACCCCTTATACTGCCCCTTCCTCTTCACCTACTGCATCTATCTCTTCTCCTGCTTCACTCTCAACCTTCTGCTCAGTATCCTCTAGCATGCTTCCCCTCCCTTCCTTCTTCCTGTTCTCTCTCTCTCTCCTGTGTGATCACTGTAATGAAGTGTTAGATATTAGCAGCCTCCTGCTTGTGTGTATATGAAGGTGCGTCAGTTTTTTTATTTGCCTAAATGTATGTTATAGGTAGTAGGGCTGGGCCACACAACCTGAAATCATTTTAAAATAACTGAGGGAACAAACACAGACTTAGTCGCAGACTGGCCGGCGCAGTGTCACAACACACGTGGTGGTATGTTTTTAAAGGGCCTGGGCAAGTGGGAAGTTAGTAGTGTAACGGTTGGCTGTTCGCCCCGTGAACGGAAGGTCGCAGGTTTGAGTCCCGTACTCAGTGGTAAAGGTACCACTGAGGTACTCATGAGCAAGATACTGTCCCCAAGCATTGCTGCCCATGTCAGCCGCCCACTGCTGCTCCACAGATGGGTTAAATGCAGAGGTCTCGTAGTGGTGCGCGGTGTGCTATGCTGTGGTGTGTTCACAATGGTAAATAATCACTCATTTTCACGTAATTATAAGGGAGCAATTTTAAGGGGACTTTCCCCAGTGAACACGCACTAAAGAAAGTATCGTCATAGCCAAGATTATTTCAGTTAGAGGTTTTAATGTCTTTTTTCAGTTGATTGCCCAGCCCTAATAGGTAGTGTTGTGTAAATTACACACCTTATCTTAAACATTTTTCGGGGTATCCAGGCAAACGTGCCAAGTCGTTGTTTTCAAGTCAAATTGATACAAACTTAAGAGTTATCGCAAACATATTAGAACATATGTGACCTGATCTGGCAAAATGAGTCACAGTGACCCAAAATTCAATTGAGGTTTTGGTATCATTGAAAAGATGGGAAAAAAGGGTTTAAAATGATATCTTGGTCAAAGCTATATCTTAAACGGTTGTCAAGTTACAATCGTTTGAATTATGGTATCGCAGCACCATTTTCCAACTGAAAAACCGAGAAAATCGCATTTAAAGTTTTTCTTCAGTTTTTTGTTGATATCTTTAACAATCCATAGCATCCAAAGAGATGCACCCAGTATTCAACAACAACTACAGGCATTTAGATACTTAGGAAAATATATTAAATCACACTGAATTATTTCAAGGTATTTATTAAATTCTTATCAAATAAAGCGAAAACAGCATTTATTTTGGACATTCTTTTGTAAGATTTGAGAGCTGCAACTCGCCATTTAAGTACATTTTCACAATTATTTCCATGTTGAAACTTTGGGAGATTAATTTTGAAGACCTTTTCTTTCATATAAGACCAAAAAATTATTTTTGATATTTTTCAACATAATCGGCCCATATCTAAATAAATAGAACGCCAACTTCCGACTCAGTACGGCAGATCGGGTCACATATTAATTTGATGGATCTGAATGTATTGGCATTTTTGCTTGTGTGTGCTCAGGTTATAATAATGTGTGTTGATTGTATGAAGTTGTTACCTGTATCTCTCCTTTCTGTTGCTGGAATCTTCCTCTCTTTTTTCCTCTCTCTAGTTTCTGCCTGTATTAGTGCCTGTGGTTTTCTCCCTGTAATTTATTTCCTCTCAATGACTCCTTGTAATCCAGTGCTCGTATCAGTGCCTGTGATTGGACGACTCTGTAAGCTTTACCTTTCCCCTCTCCTATCAGAGCAGTCTACCGCTCAGCTAGTGCTTGTTAGTGCCTGTGTTTTGTCTGTAGCTACCGCCAATCACATCCTCCTTCCTTTATTGCTGTTTGTGCAATGCTAACATGTTTCCTGCATACTAACTGCATTGACTCTACTGCATTTCCTTCACTCATGTGCTTAAAAATGATTAAGATGGCAAAGTTATAAGATATATATAAGCTTTTATGAAGATTGCAATAGCATCCATGCTTCTGGTTAGGATTTACAAGGCAAAAAGTCAATAGTGTCTTACTGTCTTTTAGTGAAAGTTCACGTTTTTTGTTGTAGTGTGCCGTATGTACTGTGAATTTTAGAGCTTAGGTTGTTAGAACTTAAAAGATCACTTAAAAGATGTAACCTGTGTCCACCAGACACGTTTTTTGTGTTGAGAGTGGTCAAAACCTCACTTCCAGAGCGCTTTCTATGGGCTTTCTCAGCACTTGCTGTTAGGAAAAGTTAGGAAAAGTGTCATCGGCACTTCTGTGTATGTTCCTATTTCGTGTAAACATTGTTCCTTTCTGATCAGTTGTTTAGCCGACAAGATTATCTTTACAATGGCATTAGCGGCAGCGTTTGAACTAGACACATATCTTTGAGACGTAGAGTTTTAGTGCATGATATCAATCGTGCGAGTAAACAGCTGGGGGAGTACCAACAATTTATATGTGACCCGTTCTGCCGTAATGAGTCGGAAGTCGGCGTTCTATTTATTTAGATACGGGCCGATTATGTTGAAAAACACCACATAAATATAAATTTTTCTTTTTTGGAGACCAGATTAACTTTGAAGACCGTTTCTTTCATATAAGACCAAAAAAAAAAAAATGATATTTTTGATGTTTGTCAACATAATCGGCCCGTATCTAAATAAATAGAACGCCGACTTCCAACTCATCGCGGCAGATTGGGTCACATATTTCCCGCCCCGTCCTTAAATTTGATTGACTAGCAAGAGAGAAGTGATATTGACGAGCACAGCGCTGTTGTAAAACTTGAACGTGTTACAACTTAAGGGTAATTGAACGCTGCAGCAAAACACATCTCCACCAGCGTTTTTTTCCCCCACTGAACGCTGAAGCTCATAGAGTTTGTATTAAAAATGGACCAGCAGAAAAAACGAACTAGAGGGAGATACTGAGAGCAGAGAACGCATGCATGAGAAGTGGGAAGAGGGTATAACTTCTCCTAGGACATAACACTGTAGTCTGATTAGCTCAGCTTGTTTAGCTTCTGAGTAGAAAAATATTGTTAAATATGATTATTGTATAAAAAATAATATTGTTCACCAAATCTTAGTCAAAAACTAAGGTTGTAACTAGAGGTCGACCGATATATCGGTCAGCAGATATATCGGGCCGATATTTAGCATTTTTTACGATATCGGCATCGGCCGATATCTGAGTTTAGTACGGCGATATTCCGGCATCTCATTTGTAACTTGAAAACTTTGTTTTGTTTACAAATTATTAGTCAAGTTCAAATGTTAATATATTTATTTATTGTTTAGACATTTACAGTTTTATTTATGTTATTTATGTTTATATTTATGCTTAGTCAGTGTTAAATAAATGTTAAGTTGAGAAATTTTGTGTATCCTTTGTTATTATTAGTGTGATTATTGGCCAAAAAAATATTGGCAGCATATATCGGCCATCGGCTGACCCTGACTTCTAAATATCGGCATCGGCTTTAGAAAAACCCATATCGGTCGACCTCTAGTCGTAACTTTTGCAGGTACCGTTTCATTGCAATTTCTCAGAGTGGGAAAAAAATCATAAAATAAAATTCCTGCCAGGTTTTCCTGCTGTTAATCTCAGTTAAAGATGCACCTGGCCAAAAATCACTAAGGAGGACACGGGATTTCATTTATTGTAAGGAATATTGGCATCTCAAAAATATTTTTGTCCCAGTTTCCCTTTAATTGAGTGGTTTTTGGAGGGAAAACTGGCAGTAATCTTATTTTCCGACCCTTCTTTCCTACATTATCTTGTGAGGTTTGGACCTCTCTTCAATCCTCTCCATTCCCTGCATTCTCACCTTGCACCTTTTCTTTCAAAATACAATTCAAAGCCTAGATATCTTCCAGAATTTCATAACTTGCTCTTTAGCAGTTATGAAAAGTTAGATTTGTGGGGATTTTTGGATCAGTTAAGGGGCAGGTTGTTTTTTATCGCTCTCATTGACCTGACATGGCAGGGATGTCACGCTTGAATTCATCACACTCATGGCCAAGTTGAAATAAAAGCTAGTTAGACCGCAGATAAGCTTGTTTAATAAATTTGTTTATCATGAAACATTGCTTTGTAGGATGGGAAAAAGGCAAGGTACCATTCATCTGTATTGACTAATATGTAATTTATTTGATAATATATTCAAACCCGTGCTTTTAATTAAACAATGTAGGGTATTAAGTCTTAAGTAAAAATAAATTTTAAGAACTATCACTACGTTTGTGTTTGTCTGTTTGTATTGAGAGGCTGTGGACAAGAATTCCTTTATCTAAAATCATTTGTTTGTAAATTGTTCAGTAATTGCCAGTGGGTATTATTCTAAACTCACAGCTACAGAGTCTGTTGATAAGCAAAAGCAAAAAAATACACAGTGTTTTCTGACATCGTTATTTAGACCTTTCTTTGCTGTAACAGAAGTTTACAGTTTAGACTGTGTAGACATGCAGTGCTGTCAAAAAACATTTTTCCTCTTTCTGAGCGTGTTTATTAACAGCACTTAAATGCTTCTGAAGCCAAAGAAATGTAGTATAACGTAAAAGATTGATTAAACACAATACACAGTTGTAAAGTGATCTTGTGATTTATTATATAGCAAAAACGTCCCAAAACCTGTATCACACATGTAAATAATAATTTACATGTAAGTTTAATACATGGTTAGAACTTTATCACTCCCGCTGGGATTTAGCGGGTCTTTTTTGAGATCGTTGCGGCCTAAAATGCCTGGTTTTGTGGCAGCTTTTCTATGTTTTTAGCCTCTTTGTTGCGATTAAGTTGTGGAAAAAACCTAATTATTCTTTAAATTTTTTAAAAATTTAATTAATTTATTAGAAAAAAATGATCAATAGCACGATAATTTTTGTTAACCGTTAAACATTTAGTTATTTATGAAGCTAAACGTGAGGCATTTTTATCAGGCACGTTTCCTGCGTCTTCCAAGCGTAACAAGGAAGTGAGTTCGCTGACGTGTGGCCAAACGTTTTGTGGGAAATGACAGTGATTGGTGAAAACTGGTGGAAAAGTTGGTCAAAATTGCAAGCTTGGGAAGAATTAGCAGGGGTTGGCCGAATTTGCGTTAATACTTTGGATCGCAACATGGTGAAATCCTGGAGGGTCTGCTTTATTTTCTTCTAGTTTTGAGGTAATAAGCAAATATAGAGAAACTTAGCAAAGGAAAATACTTTTTCACAGCACTGTACATGTGAGACATAAGTTGACTTTTTATCATTTGAAAGGTGTATAAAAAGCTTTATTTAAGTGTGAGACGTGTAAGATCAGAAAGAGTTGAGATTAGCAGCCTTCAGGCCCCAGTCCTTCTGTCATGGGTTTGATCTTTTGACTAAACGTCTCTCTCTCCCACACTGTCCACTGTAGCGCCCGAGGTGAACGGAGTGGCCGAGCCGAGCCTGGCCAAGCGCCTGAGAGGAACGCCGGAACGCATCGAGCTGGAGAACTACCGGCTGTCCATGCAGCGTGAGGAGGAGCTGGAGGAGGTTCCAGAGGAGACGCTAGCCGAACACAACCTCAGCAGCGTGCTGGACAAAGTCACAGACGTGTGTGAGGGCTCAAGGTACTAACCGAAAAGAGATGAACGCTGCCTTGGTATTTAACAATTTTTTGGAGTGTATGAGCACAGTATCAACCTGATTCCTGGTACTGTTACCGGTGCATCCATAGTGTCATTGCAGTAAAAACAAGCCAGTTGTTCTGATGTTTCCCTTTTGCCCCTCCACAGTAGCTCGGAGTCTGATATGGAGGAGGAGGATGAGGAGCTGGAGGCTGGAGCCGCTCCTTCTGATCTGGGGGGAGTTCCCTGGAAGGAGGCGGTGGAGCTTCACGCCAAACTGAAGGGTGGGAGCGACGCTGGGGAGGGCGGACAGAACGCCGAAGAGAAGGAAGGAGAGATGGAGGAAGAGGAGGAAGAAGATGAAGAGGAGGAGGAGGAGGAAGAGGGAGAGGAGGAAGAGGGAGAGGAGGAGGACGAATCGAGTGATGGTAACAGTTTGTGTGTTAATTATTTCTTCTCATTTGCAATACTCTGTGTGTGTAAAAAATCCTTACTGCGAGATGAAACGAACGTTTTACTAAACGACCTGTCCTGATGCACAGGGGGCAAAAAAAATTCGGAGTCGTTTGGAGAGATTGTGCCGTGTTTGTGTAATCGTACCCCTTCTCCTTGTACATTTCGCATTCTGTTTGTCTGCTCATCTGTCCTTGCCACATTAGTAATTATGCAAATGTTCTAGCCGTTTACACAGCTGAGAATCTGTTGAGAATTTATGATGGCAGAGAGAGATTTAGACATATGAGCTCCAAAATGAACTGGAGATTAAGCTAGGGCGCAGAGCGATATCAACAAAAATATTTTCAATATATTTTTTCTCATATTGATCGATTTCGATAATTATTACGATATACTGTCATATTAAAATGGATATAATTTATTTTCAAGAAATGGAACAAACTATAAACAAACAAAATTCCTTTAAATTATGACATTATTGATTTTCTAGCATTCAGAATATTTGCACGTGTAGTAGCTGAAATTAACAAGACAGTATAACAGTTTTAAACTCTTGAAGTGCAAACAAAACGATGCGAAACAAGTCCAAAGGCATGCGATATGTGACTCTGCGCGGCAAAACCAGTCACCTGTCGCAAATTTCAAAACTGAGTTATTATGTGAAAATATTTCAGGAAGGGCGTAAATCAAGCTTCAAAACGATACCTATATGGAATGAATCGGACGACATATGACTGAGATATCAACATCTTTGAGTCGGGTTTCTCCTTGTCACGCCAAGGAGAAACGAGAAATTCCGTTTTGAAGTTGATCATCGTGACGAAAGCACTCACAGACGCCAAGTGTCATGCCATGCTTGTATTTAGTAGCCTGCTGCTGCATTCAGCCACACGGATAGCTTTACCGGCGTTAGGGTTAACTGAACTTGGGACGGAGAGATTTCGAGAAACATTCTACGCTTAGTCAACCAGTGGATTTACCGTGAATACTGAAGTAGAGCGTGTCAAAACAGAAACTTTTAACATTCTGGTTGGAATTGAATTCCCACCCCTAAGAAAGTCATTGCTTTTAGGATGGAAAGGGTAAGTTTTTCACATTTATTCACAACAGTACAGTATAGACCGTCCACTGTTTCAAAACACTAAAAACAAAAAATCCAAAATTTTACCCCACGCAACATAAACGGTCGTTTTTCTCGGAAACCTCCGTTGCGACAAGCGATGGTTTTGCCGTGGAGGGTCACATGTATGTTAACAGGCAAATCTTAATTGGCCCCGTAAGATGTGAATGTGAGTGTGATTGTGTGAGTGTGTGTGCCCTGCGGTGTGTTGGCGCCTGCCCAGGGTTGATCCCCACCTTGCACCTGTAAGTTCCCAGGATAGGCTCCGGTCCCCCCACGACCCCGATTGGGATTCAGCGGTTGGGAAAATGAATGGATGAATGAATGACAGTTGTATGTTGTTATAACGTTGTATAAGTTTGTCCACCTCTGATCTTGACATGCTTAACATACGTATTCGTACCGCTCTTTCATCTTCCAGTCCTGGACCGAGAGTTCAGGGAGTTTGGTTACCCCTAATCAAGTAAAGCACATACCACACGGTACTCATCGCACTGTTGAGATTTTGGAACGTAACGTGTGAAATGAGATTAGATTTTTAAGCCTCACCATGTTGTCTGTCACTCTGTACTGCCTCTCCCCAACTTCTCCCTCTTTCCTTACCCCCTCAATCCCCTTGTGTGTGTGTGTGTGTGTGTCTGTGCTTCATCTTCTTTGTGTGCTTGGACCACCTGTCTTTCCTACCCCTTATTATGTGTGTGTGTGTGTATGTGCTTGTGTGTGTGGGATAATTATTTGGGCTGGCAGAGGGGGAGTATAGCCCCTGGGACAAGGAGCTCCAATCAGGGGTTTGGCTGGCGGCAATCCCAGATGAAGAGGATACAGGTACATTTAAAGGTACCTCTGCCTGTGGATGCGTTTGGCCTTCACACACCCTGGAACACTGTAACACCATTACTGACGGGAAAAATAAGTTGTATTGTCTAACTTTTACACTTTTACTTACTTGTTTTGATTTTTCTGTCTTGAGCCTGAATGTCATTTTTGGGGATGCACCGATCCGATACGTGGATCGGATATCGGTCCGATAACGACTCAAATAGATGGATCGGGTATCGGTGGCATGGGGCCCGATCTATGGAGTTGTAGGTTTTCTTACATTTGCAATTCGTTCGACGTTCGCACTCATTCCTACACATAGAAATGACAGTGAGCAGAACAAGCGGAAATTATACGAGATTACACTGTTTAATTTCCCTAATCTCTCGCTTGCAATCTACGTGTTCCGTTAGCGTGCGTCTCTCACAGGAAAGTCCGACATTTAGCGATGCGTTCCACTTCAGTCAAAAATTCCACTTCATTACTGACGAAACTTATATTTTAGCTGATGAATAACAAAAACAACCAGCGCTCTACTGGCAGTGCAGCCGTTGGCTCGATGTTTTCAGTGTTTATTCTGAGACGCGAGTTCGTCACGTTGTTGTGTGGAACGCCATCAAGCCAAACGACTCTCATGTGGAACGCCATCATGTAAAAAACGAGGCCAAAATGAGGTGTAGGACAAAATGGGTCAATTAATCAGAAAAACATTTTTTCATTCTATAGTGTTAGAGAGTAAAAAATGAATATAGAAAGATGCATCATTTGTTATCAAATCATTTTATTCCATGTCCAGATGGATTCCAAATGGATACAGAAGTGTTTCCACCTGCACTGACCTTATTGTTCTTCATAGTACTAAGCCATAGAATGTCTCTGCATAATAAAAACTGTGTAAGGCTATAAAACGGACACTGTCCTTATGTCCTAAACACAACAACATAAGGCATGTATGACTAACTTCTACACAAACACTATAATACGCCTAATAACAAAGGAATAGACAAACACCCCAAATTCTCTTTGGGCTGTAAAGGTTTTTTAAAAATCTGGTATCAGATCGGTACTCGGGATCGGACGATACCCAAAGCCCAAGTGTCTGCATCAGTATTGGAAAAAGTTGGATCGGTGCATCCCTAGTAATTTTGCAGGTCATTTGTACAGTTACCGGTCTATGTAATTAATTGGAAACCATGAGATTGGCTGTTTGAACCCCAGGAATCACCCCTTTGTTGTAAATGTAAATTTAAGTCATGGTAATTTTTTTGCGGTCTTTACCACGGACCACCTTCATTGGGATTCCAGAAAGTCACCATCGCAAAAAATTAGGAAGTGGAAGTAGCTCTGGATAAGGATGCCAGTTAAATGCAGTAAATCTAAATATCAGTTACAGTGTTTACAGGTACAGCAAACTAATTTTGCTCTCTTCTGTTGAGGAGGGAATTTGGGCTTAACTTTGTTTTTAGTCCAAGTCAGAGATAAAGTGAACTTTATTGTCATCTCAGCTATACAGAGAGACGAGATGACGTGGCTCCAGTTTTACAGCGCACAAAGAACGAAGAATAAATAGACTCTTAATTATAAACTCTGAATTAGAGATGGATAAATGTGCAGTTTTCTTGTGAGAAATATTGCAACATCAGTACTAATGGGGAGTGATATAATTTTACAGTTAAGATTTTACTCATGTTCTGTAAGCATGCCTGCAATGCAGATTTGTGACCCTCCACGGCAAAACCAGTCGCTTGTCGCAAATTTTCAATTTTCGATACCTATATCGAATGAATCGGACGACATATGACTGAGATAACAACATTTAAAGGAGTCAGGTTTCTCCTGTCACGCCAAGTGAGAAACGGAGAAATCTGCCTTTGAAGTTGACCATCGACGTAGCACTCACAGACGCTTGGTGCGGTCGCGGCTACGTTTGTATTTACGGTAGCTTACGCTGCACTCACAGCCACACGGATAGCCTACCTGCGTTAGGTTAACTGAACTCGGGAGACGAAGATGGTTTCCAGAGAAATATCTTCACGCTAGTCAACCAGTGGATTTACCGTAAATATTGAAGTAGAGCGGTCAAAACAGAAACTTTTAACATTCTGCTGGAATTGAATTCCTCGCCTCAAGAAAGTCACGTTTTTAGGATGGAAAGGGTAAGTTTTTCAGCAAAATTTATTCACAACAGTACAGTATAGACCTTCCACTGTTTCAAAACACTAAAAACAAAAAATCCAAAATTTTACCCCACGCAACGCAAACGGTCGTTTTTCTCAGAAACCTCCGTTGCGACAAGCGACTGGTTTTGCCGTGGAGGGTCACATTTAAATACATAATTATTTTGGGTTTGCTTCGGTTGGTTGGTTTGTTTTGATTGTACTAATCAGACATTTTATTTTATTACCTAATTTCTGTATATGCAATGTGTGCAATGTGTGTGTGAAGACGATTTGAATGAGTTTCTTTGTTTTTCATTTTTTTTCAAGTCTTTCCAGCTTTTTAATAATTATGTTATAACTGTAATAAGACGTCTTTATGACTGCATGCTGTTCCTATTTTAAAGGTTAATTATCTACCGTCTAAAGGTTAATTATCTGTTCTAAAGTCTCCTGTTCCTTTTCTCTCTCTCTCTCTCCCTCCATTATCTCGGTCTGTCCCCCTTGACCTCGCTGTGTCGTTCTCCCACTAATGGTGGACTTTGTCTTCACTGGAACACGTTATCTCCTCCATTATTGACCCCACGTTATTCCCTATTCATGTAACCGTCCCTCACAATTTCCAACGCAAAATACGAACGGTGTCACCCAACGTCCAACTGCACAGCCAGGAACCTGCAGATCCAGCAAGTCCTGCAGCCCATCGACCCCCTGCTCCCCAAAACGGACGTTCAGGCCGAGGGGGGCAAGGATGCTCCCTCCTCCTCGGGCTCCATACCCCCCCAGCCCAGCCCCCTGGCCTCGGGCACAGGTAACCCAGCTCGGAGCAGTCCTCCCTGGCAGCTGGCACTCACATGGAGGGTGGAATAGTGTCGTAATGTGTGTGAGAGAGGATTTGTAATAATCCTTAATGAGGTGAATAGGGTTGTAACGGTACAGAAAGGTCACGGTTTGCTTGACCATACAGTTTGGCTTGGGCAATATGTCGAGTGTTATAATTTTACTGATCTTTAAAGCATCGTTTGAAAATAAAACTCATGATTCTGTCATGGCGCAGTATTGACTGGAACAGAGGACGCACTTACAGTTGAGCACAGAGACAGTTTATTGTGGAGGAAGCAGGCAGGGAGAAAGCAAAACAAGGTCCAAAATGATGCAGGGAAAAATACAGGGCAAAAATCACGAAGAAAAAAAAAAACCAGGAAAAAATACACGGACGAAAGTCAAGGTAAAAATAGACTCATACAAAAACAGGGCAGAACGGAAAGTAGTAAAATAACGGCGGGCTCGTGTTCCCACCTTAGGGCACATAGAACGGGAAAAATCCTCCGTGGGCAAACAGAAAGAGCGTTAACTGGCAGCTCTACACTCCACGAGGCGAAAACAGGCGATCCGGACTCCTTAGGGGACACGGCAGTCCGACCGGAACGGGGGAGGTTACTGGGAAACACGAACCTGGGGAAAAAAAGGAAAAACAGGTGAACGCGAGACACGGGCACGTGGGCCAACTCAACGGACAGAAATACACACGCAGACTAGCCGGAAAACCCAACTCGACAACAAAACCACGCACGTATGAGGGGGGAAGACACGGAAGACTCGGGCCGACTGGTTTAAATAACAAAAGAACGAAGAAGTAATGAGTGCGCGTCCCAATCCCAAACGGAAAGTAACGAGCGACAGCTGAGCGTAATAATAACCGCGGGGGCGCTCTAAACAGATCCTAACTTACTAGGAAGGGCACACGCAGTGTAAACAACAAACGTGGAAGTGGGGTGCGCTCTAACCAGGGAGTGAGCTACTCGCGAGGGCACGAAGTGAAGACAGCGAGAATCCGGAAGTGGGGAGCAAACTAGCGGGGAAAGCTAAAGCATATAAATCGGTGGTACACTCCCAGCTGTTTACTTGCCCGGTTTATTTCATGCACCTAATCCCGTCTCGAAGATGTGTGAGAACGTATTTCAATCGCTGCCACTAATGCTAACACGCGACTTCTCTCCATCTTGGCGGCTAAACTAGCGTTTGCAAAGAAACACGTTGAAATAGGAATGAATGGTGCTTTTTGTAAGTTAACAACAACGAGCGTTCGGTCGACACAGACTCTTACTCTGTATTCGGGTGCATCCTGAATTCAGTTCGGGCGACTAAAGCTTGCCTCTTGCTTAGCGTCCGTGTGTCTACTTTTTGTGTAAAGAAGTAATATTACCCAGACTTGAATAGTCAGGCATAATTTTGCCAACTGGCAGCTTGGGCAGAACGTCTCTATAAACGTAACAGCAGGGATAAATAGTCGGACTGCTGTTATTTATATTAATTATTTTGCCTAATTTCAGTAACATCTGGGTGATTGCATTGAAGTTATATTAGCGTTCTTGATGTGTTTCCGCGTAATACAACTCCCGAGCATTCTTGCCAGATCTACCATTCTTCACTGCTGTCGTAATCCACTTGGAACCCAAAAATATTCCCCCTCCCAATTTAAATGAAGCAGGTGGCTCTTCCAGCTTCACTGTTGTGTGACTGATTACATGAGAAGCCAATTAGCTTGTGGCTAAACTTGCTTAAAAAGTTTAATGTTTCTATATGGAAGTCACATTTATAAATTTGCTTCTGCAGTGCATTCACCGCATATTCTCCGTACGACTGCGTGCACCGAACCGTAACGCCAGCACAGTGACAGTTCGGAATGAACATGTACCGTTACAGCCCTAATGACTAATTTAAGAAGAGCGTATGGAAGTAGGCCATGAGCTGTGTCTCCCTCCTTTCCCCCCCCACACTAATAAGCTTCTTTTTCCAGAATTTTCAGTTTCTACATGTTTTGTGTTTTTTTTTTTGTTTTTTTTCCCAGATTGTGTTCTTATTGTGTCTTACTGTCAATAGTGTGGATGGGCTGGACGCTCATTTGTCCAAAAATGACACCGACTCATCCTCCGCTGTCCCTCCATCCTGTTTAGTGGTGTTGTTTTTTTTTGTGTGTTATTCACCTGGCTGTTCATTGCATCGTTTTTAGCCCCTTCTCACACGTCCGCACGACTCCAAGCTGTCAGGGCCTGGCTGGACTCGATGTCTGGAGGTAGTGCAGAGAACCGGAAAGCAACAGCTTTCACTCTACGCTTCTGTTCACTACACACGCTCACGCTGACAAACGTGCACACACACACACACGCGGCCGAGCATGTAAAGATGACTGCAGATGATGCTGATGTATCCACACGGGAGGTGGAATACACGCTGGCTGCATGATGGAGCTTAATTAACTCGACACACGCTTGCATGCTGGGAACATATGACAAATGTAGAAGTCACTAGTCCAAAAAACGTAGACTTACAACACTCGCATTTATAGCTTCTTTCAAAACTATGTTTTAGAGGTGGAAATTGAAAGTTTTGCCATGATTCGATTAGAGGCGTGAACCTTCATGGATATCACGATTCGATTCAATTACCATTATCTTGTCAACGATTTGATTCGATGATCTCGATGCATCGCAATGCATTCCATCAATTTTTATACATTACTTCACATCGCACGCAGTTTGGGCAGCCATAGTTACTACCGGGACGTTCTTTTTACCTACAAGGTAACCAAAAAAGTTGTTGCCGTTTTTTAACCTCGCATTGGAAGAAGCCATCATTGAGACGGAAATAAGTGTGTCACGTCCCAGAAAAGCGGTTGAGATGAGAGTAGGGACACTGACCATGTGCTATGCAAACGTTTTGTGCATTTACGTACAGCAGTCATAGCTCGAGTATGGGCGAAGAGGAATGGAAGTGTCAAAGCAGTACATTCAGGGTTGCCTGCTTTATGACTTTAAGGTGGGCCGGTCTGTAGCCAAATCAAGTCACAGAATTTGTCAAACCTTTGGCAATAATTCTGTCAATGAACACATTGCTTCCAGAAGTTCAGGTCGCGATTTGTGTCCATTTGTGATGCAAATTTAAAAAAGAACTTTTTTGGTTACCTTGTAGAATTTTTATGCTGTAGCCAAAAAAATTGCCAAGCAGTGTCATGTTATTGTAATCGATTACCGCCTGCCACTGCACCGACGCGCAATCGTCCACGTCTGTGTTGCGATTCATCAATTCTGATTCATTTCAACATCCCATGAACCGATATTTATCCATTTCGTCAACAATGATTCCATATCTCACAAAATCACAAATTCTGCTACAACGCAATTTTTAATTCGCTTCGGTACAAAAGCCAGGGCTCGATATGAGGCAACTTTGTAAGTGATTTAACACACTCACTTCCATTAATTTTAAATCACAAAAAGCAACCAAATATCATTTGACTTTTTATTTCTGAGCTCAGCCAGGCATTAAAATAAAAACCTTGAATAAAAACAGACCTCCTGTTCAATATAAAGTGAGATTAGACCGTGTATGATGTCTAATTGCAGTTTTCATTTTGGATCAGTTGAATTGATGTATGGATGTAGATTGATGTATCGTTACACCTCTACTATATATATAGACTAATGTTGGTTTCAAATAGCATAATAAAGCAGTGTAGTCATTGCTTTCACCACAAAACTATTTTTTTTTTAATTTTACATTTTTGAACGGCAAAAGTTTCTTACCTAGGTGTACTGCATTCAACGTCCATTTGTGGGTTAGTTTTAGTAGCTTTTCAGTGGGGAATCGGAGTGGAGAATGCTAGTACTAAACCAGAAATAACAGGTGGTCAGTACAGGTTATGCACAAAAAAACACAACCGACTACAGTTCTGCGGGGAGAGCCTGAAGTACAGTTTAGAAGATGTGCTTTTGAATCTGAACATGATCCTGAATAAGCTGCTGCCATGTTGTGCTTTGCCAGAAAAACACAACATTTTCTGCATATTTTTCTGTAGGGATGCACTGATACCATTTTTTTTGAGACCGAGTGGGAGTACCGATTTTTATTTTTTGGGTACTCACCGATACCGAGTACCGATACATGTATAGATCTGTTAATAACAATGACAAAAATAGTAGGATTTTTTTTTGAAGATTTTTTTAACCAATATACGTATAGATTAAAGTCCACTTGAGCCTTATTATGTAATTTTATAAAATAAATGATAATTTTTTATCCATTTATTTGTTCTATAAGTATCAAAACATAAAAAAAGCAACAACAATGAAATAAAATATTAAATATTAAAATATCAGTCCGCTTTGCTGCTGTCATTATCATTTATTTTAAAGTACCTCCAGAGGACTGACATTTTTACTGCACGGGGCTGGTATCGGTACTGATTTTTCTAGATACAGTTGCTTGAGTTAAAATATGTCAGGTTGGGACTGGAGACTTTTATTTGAAAATGCTAATATTTTGGTCTGATGGATGTTGAGATCTTAAGACTGCATACGGTTGTCCGTTTTCTATATGGTCGCAAGAGATTTTTTCTATTGTTGTTCATCCTCTAGTTTGGTGTGTGGAAGGGGGCGTGTCTGTAATGCTTGTCTCTTTTTCTTTATCTCATTTTCTAACCATCATTTTGTCAGCTTTCCTCCAAAGCTGTCAGATCTGAACCTCGTCCATTTGCCTGTGTGTGAATGGATGTGAGCATGTGCCAAATCTAACCACTAAAGACATTTACATGCATTTTTGTTTTGTGCTTTTACTTGCTCATAATTATTCTACGCTTTAAGTGTTTTGTATGCCCTCCTATGTGAGTTTACAGTACAGTAAATATGTAGAAGGATCGTTAAGGAGGCTATGTTGAGGTGTTTGCCGTGTGATTTATGATAACTCTTAGAGATGATGGTTCCCTGTTATATTAAAGCCGCTATATTGATTGAGTCTGTGTTGTCCTTTGACCTCAGAGCCCTGTGAAGAGGAGGATGACCCAGACGCAGAAGCCGGGAGTCCTGACATCGAGCCCGGCACTGAGATGGATGAAGGTCTGTTGTGTCACACAGATATGTGACCCTCCACGGCAAAACCAGTCGCTTGTCGCAAATTTCCAAAATTGAGTTATGATGTTGTCATGAAAGGGCATAAATCAAGCTTCAAAACGATACCTATATGGAATGAATCGGACGACATATGACTGAGATATCAACATTCAAAGGAGTCGGGTTTCTCCTGTCACGCCAAGTGAGAAACGGAGAAATCTGCCTTTGAAGTTGACTATCGCCGTAGCACTCACAGACGCTTGGTGCGGTCGCGGCTACGTTTGCATTTACGGTAGCCTACGCTGCATTCACAGCCACACGGATAGCCTACCTGCGTTAGGTTAACTGAACTCGGGAGACGAAGATGGATTCCGGAGAAATATCTTCACGCTAGTCAACCAGTGGATTTACCGTAAATATTGAAGTAGAGCGGTCAAAACAGAAACTTTTAACATTCTGCTGGAATTGAATTCCTCACCTCAAGAAAGTCACGTTTTTAGGATGGAAAGGGTAAGTTTTTCAGCCAAATTTATTCACAACAGTACAGTATAGACCTTCCACTGTTTCAAAACACTAAAAACAAAAAATCCAAAATTTTACCCCACGCAACATAAACAGGCGTTTTTCTCGGAAACCTCCGTTGCGACAAGCGACTGGTTTTGCCGTGGAGGGTCACATATGTGAGGAAAGAGTGTAGCTGTGTTAGTTATTCATGGAGGTGTGAGATGTATGTAATGATTTCTGCACCACAGACGAAATCCCATCCGATGCCGAGGCGGAAGCCCGTTCTCAACATATAGATGATGCCGAGTCTCTCCCATTTGACGAGGGCAAGCCAGAGAAAATTGCACATGTTCCTAAAACTGGTAAGATCAGATTACTGCTTCCTAAAAGAGGTTTCCTTTGACTAGTAATCAATTCCTCCAGGATTTCGCCACGTTGCGATCGCATCTGTTAACCCAAATTCAGCCAGTCACTGCAAATTCATTACTACCGTGCAATTTTGACCAATTACCGCAACCTTTCCGCAATTTCTGACCAGTTGTTGTTGTTTCCCGCAAAACGTTGAGTCAGACGTCAGTGACCTCACTGCCTTGTTATGTTTAGAAGAAGCAGGAAACTTGTGTGATAAAAACACCTCGCCTTTACCTTCAGAAATAACTAAATGATTATTGGTTAATAAAAATAATAGTGGTTTTATTTCTTTCATTTTAATTAATTGTTAAAGAATCATTATAAAGGGGGACAAAATCGCAATGTTTTTCTGCAACTTTGACTTGCTCCCGCAACTTTATTGCAACAACATGCCTAAAAACACTGCAACTTTAATCACAATTTTTTTAGTAAGCTGCTGCAAATTTGGCATTTTAGGCAGTCTCAAAAAATCTCAAATCCTGGAGAGACTGAGTAATGCAAATTTTGTAAATGCACATTTTTGTGGTTGACCGATGTTTAGCATTGTTATAGTTAACGATATTGGTCACTTTTTAAAATTATATCCATATAAAATAATTTAAAAGTGTGCTTCTCTGGCTCTGATGCAGCTGCCTTTCTTTGTCTGAAATCATCACCCTTGTGTTCTAGAGGAATCTGACTTGTTAGGGCCGAGAAATACTTAACGCTACGTGACGTGTGCGCTTGCGGATGCTGCTGCTATGCAAGTGTTGTACCGACTATACTTGCACGCATACTTTTTGTTAATCTTGAGGACTCCAACAGGTGGCAGTGTACACTATAAAAGCGTCCAGTTCGCCGTTAAGTGTCAGAAGAAGAGGAGGAAGTAGAAGGCGACAGTGCAAGAAAATATCGGCCGGTGTAGCTGCGAAATGAGGAAGGAAAGATGTTGAAGATAAAAATTAGTTGCATTCTGATGTTATGAAGGTGCAAAAAGGACGGCAAAACCGTTCAGCCGTGCTGATCATAAACAACGATGCTGACATCACGTACCAAGACTTGAACACACTGCTACCCCAATTTTTGCTGGTACTGCAACTCACGCACACACCACGTTAATTTCTGACCACGTGCTCAAAAGAACGCTGAAAACGCGTGGCGGCCATGATGCGTGCGGAGCGTTAAGTATATCCCGGCCCTTGATGTCATGAGTTTAGCCTGTCAGCACTGAAGGTACTGAAACTTTGGCATTCTCTCAGTTATTATTTCATTTATTATTTCAGTTATTTATTTATTTTTTGTTCTTATTTTTATTTTTTGTCGGTTGCATTATTTTACTGTTGTTCTTAAATTCTTTATTGTCTTATCTTATTCTTCTTGTTGCACTGAGCATGTTCATGACAAAATAATTTCCATTGGGATAAATAAAGGTCTTTCTTATCTTATCTTATTTTTATAACAGACATATATTAGTTTAAAATATTAGCAAAGTGTCATTGATTCTTTTTTTAAAAATATATTTTTAGATCACATCTCTGCTGCTCCAAGGGAATTCATTGTGGATGTGATTCTCTCTCCAATCCAAAAACCTATGACCCCAGTTGAGGAGGTACCGCCTTTTCGTTTAACTTTATTAAATAACGCCTCTACTTGTTTTACACGTCTGCCTAATTGTAGTTTACACTGATTCATCAGGTCAAAGCAACGTCTTCCCCAGTGTTGTTAAAATCTCCAGCCGCACGCTTTTTCACCGAGCCCTTTCTTCCCGGCGACGTCAAAAAATACACATCATCCTCACCCACTCCTGACACCAAGATCCCGCTTACCCCTGCGGGTGGAGCAGTGTTGTCACCTATCCGCTCTCAGCCGGCCCCGCTCCCCGAGAACCCCGCCCCAAAATCTCCCCCTCAACCGGAACCTTGTGCCTGCTCGCCCTCAGGAAACCCCTTATCCCCTATTTGCGCGCAACCGTTGCCGTGCCAGGAACCTTCTTCCCCGCTCAGTTCGACTTCTCCCGTCAGGACTCAGCCCGTCCCAGCCATAACGTCTACCCCTCTGCCGAAAACCACCACGGAGAAAAGAACCTCCGAAGTCCCGAAAGCTCAGGATTTGCTCGAAGTAACGCCGGTCAAGAAAACGGACATCATTGAGGAATTCTGGATGAAGAGTGCAGAAATTAGGCGAAGCTTGGGGTTGACTCCTCTGGACAGGGGCAGAAGTGTAGAGAAGAGCGCAGGTAAAATCCCGAGCCCCGAACCGGCGTCGTCGAAATCCCACAGCCCGGAAGACCTGTCCGAGGACTTGAAGCCCACCTTCGTGGGCCGCACGGTCATCCGAAGGCTCAACATCACCGTCGAGGGTCAGGTGATCTCTCCCGTGGAACCCAAAAGCAGCGGATCCGAGAAAAGGGAACTCAGCAGCAGTTCCGGACTGGGCTTGAACGGCAGCACTTTGACCAGCCAGACGGCGACGTGCGACAGCTACAACAACTCAGACTCCACCATGCTCACGCCCCCTTCCAGTCCTCCTCCGCCGCCCCCTCTGAACGAAGAGCCGGCCACGCTCAGGTCGAACAAGACGCCTCAGGTCATGTGGGACAACCTTCCTGGAGCTGGGAAAGAACCAAAAACGAAAGAAACGCCGGCCAAGGTTAAAACTCCAACCAGTCCTGTAAAAAATAAACCCATGTCCACTCCGGTACCTGCCCCCAGAACAAACCCACTCGTTGCAACGTCGTCGGCGGTGGTGGTGATGAGATCAAAGGATCCCGGCAAACCTCGGCGAGAAGAGGTGAGGAAGTCGTTTGTGGAGTGCGTGGAGGAGATTCCGTTTGCCGACGACGTGGAGGACACGTACGACGATCGTACCCCGGACACGAGCGCGCAGGACAAGTTCTACACCCCTCCTACCAGCCGGGTGAACAGGGACCGTCCTCCTCTCCACCTCGCTTTGGCAATGGAAAACGGAAAACCCAACATCCCTACGACCGTCGTGTCCAGACCGGCGAAGAGTCTGCAGCACGTTTCTCCCGAAGCGAAGGAGATTGCAGAAGAGCGGATAAGGGAAAGGGAAAAGTCGGTGAAAAGCCAGGTTCTGAAAGACGCTTTAGCCAAGCAGCTTAACAAGATGAAAGAAGCCGAGCCGTCTAAAGGTGCGGTGCCCAAAGTTGCCTGGAACATTCCTGACGCAGCTGTTAAAAACAAAAAGCGCTCGACATCCCCCAAGACGTCTGCCGTGAAGGCCTTGGAGTCCAAAAAGCAAGCGGAGTCTGAGCGTTTCTTCACCTCACCTTTAAGTAAGAGCCTGGACAGCTCGGTGACCTCGTCCGAAAGCTCTACGGGAGGCAAGAGCAAGAAGCGAAGCTCGCTTTTCTCTCCCCGCAAAAACAAGAAGGAGAAGAAGGCCAAAAACGAAAGCAGGCTCTCTGGGACAGATGAGACGCCTCATAAACACAAGTCCTTGTGGAAGGCTGTGTTCTCCGGGTACAAGAAAGACAAAAAGAAGAAGGATGACAAGTCTTGTCCTAGCACACCCTCAAGTTCTTCAACTGTGGACTCGGCAAAGAAGAAGGCGTCCCCCATGGTCAAGTCGTCAGGTGAGCAGAAATAGCCTTGCCTTGGTGAGGTTTTGTGGAGGTCAAAATGACATAAAATGCTCTTAAATAGGGGTGCCAATCACAAGTTTTGTCTGTATACAGTACGTCAATTAAGTGGGCAACGATTCCATGTCTGCTGATTTTATACAAAGTCTGCTTTCAAAATGAGTGATTATTTGTCACTGTGAATAAAGACGAATTCGATCCAATATGTGGATTGGAAATCGGTCCGATAACGACTCAAATAGCTGGACTGGGTATCGGTGGCGCTGGGCCGATCTGTAAACACAAGCATGCACAACTGGTTATGCATCAGAAGTGTGACTGCGGTAAAGCTGTTTATTGTCATTTGCGCTAATTCGTACATATTGATACGATAATGTTCAGAGCAAGCAACTCAACACACTACAACCCCAAAAGCTAATCATGCAATTTTAATTTAACAATTTAATTTCCGTAACAACACCAGATCTCACTCGCAGTCTCTGTGTTTCTGATCATTTTAGCACCAGTCTTCGGGAGCGTCTCAAAATTGCACAGCTGTGTTTAAACGAATCATTTACAATTGAAATTTCTTTAAAATCTTGAATATGCTAAATAATTTATTAATAAAATAACAGATAAAAAATTATTCATTTAAACACAGTTCTGTTATTCTGAGAATTACGGAGCCTGTGGTGTTAAAACAATAAGGAACTTGAACAGCATAAGGGCCTGCGTCCACCAAACGCGTTTTGACCCATCCATGAAGGAGCAGTGGGCAGTTGACATGGACAACAAACTATTGTTTTAGCTCAACCAGATGTTTAAATGGAAAATAATCTTCACTTTAATAAAAATAGACCCTTATTTCAATATAAAGTGGCAATATATATGATGTCGAATTGATGTTTTCATTTTGGATCAGTGCTAGGGAGTCATTGATCATTAAATTGAGTTATCGATAAATGATCAACTATTCAGTCAATCGATGTGTTGCTGTAGATGATGTATTTTTACACCCCTAGTTTTAAGTCAATTTCTGTTCCTTTCAGACTTGCATTTGAGGAAAAACCTCAGCTTTTCTGAAGACTCAGATCTTTCCTGTGATGATGTTCTGGAGAGATCCTCCCAGAAATCCAAGGCAGATGTAAGTTTTGTTCTGTATTTGTTTTGAAACAGTTTCTGTTAACTTCTCTCGTAATAATATCACACTTTGCCTTTTATAGCGACGCAAGGACTTGTTTGACATAGTGTCAGATTTGAAGAAAGACGCTATGAAGGAGGAGAGGGAGAGAGAGAGAAATAAGGAAAGGTTAAAGCAGAGAGAGCGAGGGAAAGAGAGAGACAAGGAGAAGGCGAAGGAGAGAGGGAGCGAAAGAAGAATGAAAGAAATGGAGAGAGCAAAAATGATGGAGGAGGTGAAGGCTGCGGAACAGGATAAAGGAGAGGAGGAGGTATTTTTTGGTTTTATGCAGAAGGATTTGAAGGTGGTGAATTTCTGGGAAGTGTAACTGTTACGACTGTCTCGATGGTCGTTTTGCTATTAAAAAGCAGCAGAAAGTCCTCTGACTTCAGCATTCATCTCAATAGACATTTAACACCTTCAATGAGTATGTGTGTGTGTGTGTGTGTGTAGAGATTAGTTGGTAGAACTCAGGACCAGATGCAGTGACGCCAGTCCACGTCTGGGCAGAACTCTTTGTAAATAGGCGTTGCTCGTCTGGCCCTTTAGAGCAGGGAGTCTGGGTTTGGTTCCCTTAATAGGGTTTCGTGGTAGTAGGGTAGTTTGTATTAGAACGTATTGGAGTTGTTAGTTATTGTTGTTGTGTATTGTGTCTAGGTAGATTAGATGAGGAGTGTTACACTATTAATATGTATAAATATTAGGGGTGCAGCAAAAATCGGACCAAATCGAATCGCGATTCTTTCTCTGCCGATTCAAAATTCCCGGGATAGGCTCCCGTTCCTCCGGAACCCCGGTTGGGATTATCGGTTCGGATAATGAATGAATGAACAATTCATAACTAGGGATGCACCGAATATTCGGCCACCGAAAAATTTCGGATTTTTTTTTTTAACGCGACCGAACAGTGATGACACAAGCAACAACCACAACCTGCACGCGCCAGATTGGATTACCCCTGTTTTACACTGGATGCGTGTGCGCTGCAGTGCATCTCCGACACGGCAGCCGCAGCTAATCGCCGCCAATAAAGTCAATGCATCAGTTTACACCAGATCCGCTGCGTTGCGTCTCCGCTATGTCTCTGTTCCGTCACGTCCAGCAGTCCGTCGAGATGCGCATCAAGTCTATTTTTGACGGATACGGATCAAGAACAATGCTAAACACAAACACAAGATTAAACACCGCAATGCAACACAATGCTAAACACAAACACAAAGTTGAGCAACAACAAGGACAAAATGAACTAGGAAGCCTACTAATAATGTTTGTAGTGCGCAGTGCGCAGTTGTAGTGTACTGTTTTACACTGGATGCGTGTCCGCTGCGGTGCGACTGCGCTGCATTTCCATTCCGTCCGAGGCCGTCCGCCAATTCGCACTGGACGCGTTTGTGGTCTGTATCTGATCCGGGGCGCCGCTGGTTTGCGAGATCACATGATCACGGGAGAATTGTAAAAGATCGCGCGGACGCGCACTTGATGCAATGCTTGACTTTAGTGAGGTAAGTACACACAGTCCCAGCCATAACGGCAATATTACAAAAAATTCATAATTAGAATATAATTTCTTTATAACATAATTTAATAATTATAATAATTTCTTTCGGGGTTTCGGTTTTCGGCCAAGTGTTTCCTCATTTTTGGTTTTCGGTTTCGGCCCAAAAAAATCATTTCGGTGCATCCCTATTCATAACGCACTGGCACTAGTTTACTTTTCCCTGACATGAGTCCAAAGATTACCTTTCCTATAGAACAGGGCTACGCCTTGTCCTCTGTGCCATGCCTTTGCTTCTACGTGGTCGCGCGTTTACAATTCTCTATTGCTCTCGTTCCGATACACACACACACACACACACTAGGGGTGTGCCATGGCCTCTCAATATTCTGAGTTGGTGGCGTAATGAAATCACATTGTGACACCGCGAACGTAAGTTAGCTTAGGCTATACCTGCACAACATAAAGAACACGACGGAGTGAGGCGGCAGTTCAGCGGTGCCGGTGTTACGCCGAAAAATGTGTCCTTGCGGGAGCATGCAACACTGAAAACAGCGGAGGGAAGCGTTTTCCTTTTTATAACATGTGAAACTGATTGTTCCTGTTCATGTAAACTCATAAAACGTGTTATACGGTACAGTACATGCTACAAGATGTCATATTTGGCTAAAATACAGATAAACAACTTACAAATAAATTAGTGGGCAATTGCTAAAGCGTTTATCACCTACTACTCATCACATGCATGTTAATATAGATTTAATACAGACATCCCAAGTCTCCCGAATATTGGTAGCGACTCCGTGATGCCCGCACGTGAGATAAAATCTCTTAGAATCTAGAGTGAGGAGTGAACAAGAGCCTGCAGCACACGGCAAGCAGAGCCAAAGCAAATTCCTTGTACGTGGCAACGTTCGTGGCAAAAATCTTCAACTTCATTCTGATTAAGTATGTTGTATAAAAAACATACTTAATGCTGAGGGTCCGTGTAAATTGTAGCGTGAGAATATTTGTTTTCATGTAAAGCTTTAAACCAGGGAAACACTGCGTATGCATTACATTTAGAAAACTACGTTTGATTTATTGTGATGTTTTTGTTGATCTCCCACAGTCAAATGGAAAAAGTATCTCAAAACAGCATGTATTGAATCATGAATCATGTATTGAATCTGGAATCGATTTTGAATCGAATCGTGAGCCTAACAATTGGAATCGAATCATGAGATTTTTTCAATCGTGCACCCCTAATAAATATGCATATGTTCCTGGGGAAATATGAATATACTGTATGTTGGTGGTGATGATGGTCTAGTGGTCAGGATGCTCAACTCTGGAATGAAAGGTCATGGGTTCGAAGTCGAGTATAGATTTACCATCATTCGTTCCCTGGGCAAGACCATTAACCCCATGTTGCTCCAGGCAGAATAGAAGTGGAAGTCGCTCTGAATAAGCCGTAAATGTAAATGTAAATATAAACCACATGAGAACATACTGGAACTATTCATAATCTTGTTCTGTTTGTTTCACATGTACACCGTGAGTTTTCACAAAAGCTGACCTTTGTGCCCTTGTTCAAAACTTGGGCAAATATTAACCCAATTCACTGTTGCATTCAGAATTAAATCTGCAACAAAATGTTATCCACACCTTAAAGGTGTAGATACGGCCTCTTTGTAGTTACAAAATCAGTCACTATGAACAATGATATTTTCATATTCGCAATACATGATCACTTACTAAGTTACAAAGAATGTTCAAAATGCCCTGACACAGACACAAAGTTGTGAAGGCCAGTGGTCCATCATGTTGTCTGTGATGCCTGCTTCAAGCAGCCTTATAACTATTTTGGGGTTTTGAAAAATACTCTAGCTATAGGTTTAATGTAGTGGGCGATAGATGTAATAATTTTTTTTAACAAACAATTCTGAATGCAACAGTGAAAAAAGAATTAAAAAAAAATTGAAGTTCCAGGCAAAGATGCAGAGTTACCTTTTTACTCAAGAGTGTACATGTGATTTTGTACTAATGCCTCAGAGTTGTTTGTTCTTCCATTAAGTAAAATTGCGTTATATCGGTCTACTTACTGTGTTGAATTATCTAAACGGAAAAAAATCTAAGTCATATGGTATGACTCTCTTTGTGTGCATTAACCTAATCCAAATCCTCAAGCATGATATGGTTTACTTATAGATTAATTTGTTTATTAATTAATGTTGGTGAAGAATTGCTTAAGATTTAATTTTACCAAATGCAAGCAATTTGCACCAATTTGTGTATAATTGCATTCATTCTAATGAAAGTGGGAAAACTAGAATGGATAAGTGTCATAGATGATTGCTTTAACTCTGTATTAACTCATTCAGTCACACTTCTTGTTTGGTGTTTGTTTATCATTATTCGTGTTTTATCTTTATTTATTTCCTTCCCCCAAGTCTGTTTATGTTCCTCATGCATTGGCGTTCAAGAGATCGTATGCCACGAAGGTAGTGTGTTTATTCCCATCAGTCCGTCCACCTTCAGCATGCTTCAGTCTCCCAGCTAACCCTCGTACACTGTGGTCCATGTGTTCCTCCGTTACTGTGGTACTAACAGTTTCCTCCATATAAGCATGACTCGGCTGGGCTGCAGTGCCCCCTTTCTGCTGGAGGCTGCATCTGCGTCACTGGTCACGTGAAGTTTTCTTCTTCCCCCGCAAAAAGCTGTTAGCTGAACCTTATCTGAACTTTCACTGGTTTTCAATTTTTTGCCCTGTGGCGCTTTAGTGGTCGCTGAGTCTTCCCGGATTCCACAAACGTCACTTCCTTCCAAACTTGCTTTCTGTTTTCCTTTTCTCTGATCTTCTGCATTTTATGGCCGCTTTATAAAGCAAAGCGACTTTTTGATCGGTGTGGTATTTTAGGATTTTTTTAAATATGTTATATTTTGTGATGCAATGTGTTTGGTACTTATTTATGTATAAATGCATTAAAATTAAAATAAAAAAAAGAAATCCTGTTAAGGCACAAATATACTTGCTGTTAACCACATAGGTTTTCTTTGGATCTTTTTTGTTCACGTCCTTTATTTAATTTAATTTCAAGAGCTTGTTCGTGGCTTCAAATCCTACTTCCAGCACTACCATCATTGGGTCCCTGAGCAAGACCCTTAACCCCAAATTGCTCCAGGGAGACTGTCCCTGAAATTGGGTTATGTTTTTCGCTCTGGATAAGAGCGCTCACTAAATGGTGTAAATTATGGCGTAAATGTAAATGTTCTCAAATGCACTATGGAGTTTACTAGAAATCTAAAGAGTTGTATGTTATACATTTCATAATTATTTTAGTGATATTTCACTTTCATAAATCATAAATTCACTTCACTTAATCCCAACTGGGGTCGTGGAGGGACCGGAGACTATCCCGGGAACTACGGGTGCAAGGCGGGAAACAGCCCTGGGCAGGCGGCAACACGCCGCAGGGCACACACGCTCACACAATCACTTTCTCATTCACACCCCACGGGGCCGATCAAGATTCGCCAATCAATCTATATTGCATGCTTTTAGACTGTGGGAGGAAACCGAAGCACCCGGAGGAAACCCAC
Source organism: Distichodus sexfasciatus (assembly GCA_032718565.1). NCBI lineage: Eukaryota > Metazoa > Chordata > Actinopteri > Characiformes > Distichodontidae > Distichodus > Distichodus sexfasciatus. The sequence goes on along the minus strand of JAVGVS010000039.1, from coordinate 2,280,513 downwards.
GCGAAAACAGGGAGAGCATGCAAACTTCACACAGAAAGGCCCTGTGGCCGACCCGGGGCCCGAACCCAGGACCTTCTCGCTGTGTGACTCGGGAGTGCCAACCACTGCGCCACCGTGACTCGCCTCCTTTTATAGTATTTTAAAATAAGAAAGCTAGCTTACCCCTGGCTCTACAGTGTTGTTATGGGACTGTATTAATCACTTCTTGTTACAAATTTTGATCTTCAGGAACAATAGCGTTCTTGAAAAATAATCGTTCATTTATTTTTCATGTTAAAGTCAAAAACTCAAACCCATATTCGTTTCCAAAACCAAAATAAAAAACAAATATAAGGTTGTTGTCCAGTTTGCACTGAAGTAAGAAATGTAATAAATGGTACATGCATGAAGGATTGCACGCAATGTAAAGATAAACTTTTGTTGGTTCATGCCTTTGACCCTGATTCCAGGAAGAAAGGAGTGCTGTGGAGGAGTACAGATTACTATGCACATATATTTCAGCACAAATGTTAACAACACAGCTGTTTACGGACACACATGCCTAGTTTACAGCAAGTATATTTCCGCCTTTTGTTGCCAGTTGAGTATTTTTGACGCCCTTATAGCTGGTGTGTTCAATTGTTGTTCTGTTCTGTAGTTCATCCAACAAACTAATAGACATAGTAACCCGTTAAACACCAGATTCATCTTCTCTTCTGACGGTTACTCGAGCTTCAGGTTGTATGGTTTCAGCCTGCATGCTCTTCTTTTTTTTTCTTTGGCAGAAAACATATACAGAGGAAGAGCTGAATGCCAAGCTGACTCGGCGCGTGCAGAAGGCGGCTCGGCGTCAGGCCAAGCAGGAAGAGCTGAAGAGGCTTCACAGAGCTCAGGTGAGACCACGCTGGCAAAATTCAACGCTGCCAGCTGCTGAAGATGGAGTCTAAAATGCGGCTGTGCCCCTCGTTCCTGAAGTGGAAAGCTTTCTTAAGAGACTCCTGCTTCCCCCCCGTAGATCATTCAGAGACAGCTGGAGCAAGTGGAGGAAAAACAGAGGCAGCTGGAGGAGAGAGGAGTGGCGGTGGAGAAAGCTCTCCGAGGGGAAGCAGGTACTTCACACTTTTATTTCAGCGTTATCTGCTGTGTATCTGCCGCAGCTGAGAATTTTAGCCACGTTGAAGGCGCTTCAGTCGTGATAAGACTGTAGAGTAGCTGAGTGTCTGTATAAAATATAAATGTTAAGGTGGAATGAAGGACTATATTGCACACCACTGGTCCGTTTATTTTCTCTTTTTCGCACATCGAGAGACGTTTCTCAAGCCTGTGTTGAGTTGCTGGCCATGCAGTTAATCTCATGCTGACATTTAGTTCAAACATTATATTTGCAGACTTTGAGTAAAATTATTCAGTTTAAAAGATATTGCAAAGCTGGAGAACTACTGATTAAAAAACTCTCACTCCAACTTTAATTCGGTCTTAGACCAATCAGCCATAACATTATGTTTTTAGTAGGTTTGCAGATTCGCAGCAAACTGTTCTGACACCTTTCTGTGGGAACCAGCATTATCATTTTCAGCTATTCGAGCTACGGTCAGATGACACGATCCAGCCATCACTCCCGTCATGCATTAGTGAGCCTTGGTCGTCCATCACCCTGACACCAGTTCACCGATTTACCTTTCTTGGACCACTTTTGGTAGCTCCTGACCACTGCAGAGATCCCAAAGCTGCAGTTTTTGGAATAACAATACAGTGACCTATCATTTCCCTGACTCATTCACTGATCAATGAGCCCATAGCAAAATGAAAACATTAATCAGACATCAAATATATTGGAACGCCACTTTATATTGAACACTTATAAACTTGTGGCAGTTGGTGGCGTAGCAGCCCCGTGATCAGAAGGTCGTCAGACTGAATCCCAGAAACCGCTAAAGTTACCACTGAGCAAGTTACCGTCCCCAAGCATTGCTCCCCGGGCGCTGCCCTTGTTAGCTGCCCACTGCTCCTTCACGGATGGATCAGATGCAGAGGTCACATTTGGTTGTGGTGCACCGTGAGCTGTGTCGTGGTATGTTTACAATGACAATCACACACTTTCGCGAGATCGTTTTTTATTGAAAGAAGTGTTTTGCATTTAAATGAATGAATTCAGGAATAAAAATGTCAAATTACTTTTTACTTTGTGATATGAATGAAAGTGATTATGTTAAATCAGCATATGATATTTTCTCATATTGATTACTAGCTACTGAAATGAATCAAATCACAATAACTTGCATAAATAAATTACAGATATAGAATCTTTGAATAGAATTGAATAGATAGAACATCGTAGCATGTTGAAGCTAATAGTGTGTTCCATTTGCCGTTGGTGCTCAGTTTCCAAGTCGTCTTTCTAAGGCTGAAGCCGGATGTGACGACATGCGCACCCCTGTTTCTCGGGACACCCGAGATTCTGATGAAAAGTGTAGGTGTGTTAGCGTTAATATAAGCCTCGCTTCTTCTACCCAAGCTCAACTCTCCTGTGGCACATGGAACGCAACTCGGATTTCACTGTGTTTTTAGCAGATGTGACGTAATCTCGTCAACTGAATGTCGGATCCAAAGGCAAATGGAACGCACCCTTACATTCCTAACTCTGATTGTCACAGTCTTGTCGTCAGCACAATTTGGACCTTATCAAAATTCACTCAAATCCTTATCATTCTCCTTATTTATGCTTCCACAACATCTGTTTAAGCACAAAATGCTCACTTGCTGCCTGATATATCCCACACACTGCCAGGTGCCGTTGTGAGAAATCATCGTAATTAATGTTATTCAGTGGTCATAATGTTATGGCTGATCAGTGTATGTTTAAGTTTAATATTCACTTTTCCTGTAAATCTTACCTCTTCATTAGTACTGGCTTTCTGCCAGTGTAAATATGTGAAATTTTTATTGGTAATTTCTAATAAGGTCACGTCCAGCCTTTTTGTGATGCTTTTAAGTCTTAATTTGCTGCATATTATTTTTTTGGGAAGAAGGCTGAAAATAATGCAACAGTGGCGCATTTGCACTCTAAGATTAGCAGCTCTTCACCAACTCATCCCATTTAAAATCCAGCAGACTGGAATCTCTCCTGCAGGAACGTTCATTGCAGCTTCTCCCATTTTTACATGTTGTTCATACAGAATTCATGTTTGACAAGCTCATGACAAGGGACTATCGAGGGTTTAATCATCTCTGCAGAAGAGTATTATGTAATATCTACACGATTTAAAGTGCATGCATCGTTTTTTTTTAGCTTTAAGGTTTGAACGTTCTTTCATGCAGCTTCTTCTGTTGTCACATCTTTATTTCTTGAAAATGTGAGTAAAAGTTAAAGGAGAACTTGAGTCAATTTCAACATTTAGCTGTATTTTTCGGTGTCATGGTGCTGCCTACACCAGCATCTGCTCCTTCTAGTGTTCGCACCCTGGTGACTGTAACGCTAACCCCTCGGGGCAGGTTTTAAACGTGCTTTTAGCCATTTAACATGCTGAAAATGTCATCACAAGTGCTAAACAACGTGAACCGGCTCCTTGGGGCAGTTGGTGGCGTAACGGTAGGGTGTTCGCCCCGTGATCAGAAGGTCGCAGGTTGGAATCCAGGGCCGGTAAAGTTGCCAGTGAGGTACTCATGAGCAAGGTACCGTCCACAAGCACTGCTCCCTGGACGCTTGTTAGCTGCCAACTGCTCCTGCACGGATGGGTCACATTTGGTTGGGGTGCACTGTGTGCTGGGCTGTGGTGTGTTCACAATGACAAATAATCACTCACTTTACGAGACAACACAGTGCATATGTAACTGCAGTAGTTCTGAAAGAACGGTATAAAACTGTGACAGTCACATACCTCTGTTTACTCTAGTCGACGGTCGACTCGTGTCGGTCGCGAACAAAACGGCTTTTAGAGCCGGCTTGACAGTCGACTAGTCCGGACTTTACCGGAAATGATGAGAGTAAGCAAAGGTATGTGACGTTGCCTAGCAGTTGTAATGACATTTTAAGCATGTTAAGAGGCTAAAAGCACGTTTAAAACCCGCCCCCAGTGTTTGGTGTTAGCCACCAGGGTGCGAACACTAGAAGGAGCGTAAGTCGGTGTAGGCAGCAGCAATTTTTGTCGTTTTTGTCGCTACTGACAGGACTGTTACACCAAAAAATACAGCTAAATGTTGAAACTGACTGAAGTTCTCCCATAAATGACTACAGAATAGATGGATGAGAGCTTAAGATGCGAGATAACGTTTTCTCCTTCTCTTCCTCTCCCTCTTCTTACCTTTTCCCATATCCACGTTATCTCTGAAAAGAGTGTTTTTTAAATTTTATTTTCTTTTTTGAAGATGCTTTAACCTTTCTATGCTTCACTCTCTTTAAGGGTTATATAAAGGTTCTAGCGTTAGTCCTAAACAGCGTAAGAGGCGCTCAGGTATCCGTGCCGATAACACTAGTGTTTAAAGTCGTCGTCCGTAACCTCATCCTGAGCATCATCTCTCCTGATTTCTCCTTGTTAGTGTGTGTGTGTGTGTGAGCTGCATGGCTGTGAAACTGACTTTGTGTTGTCTAACATAGATTTGTGTGCCCTCTCACTGGATGTGGTAAAGCAACAGAGGACCACAAACAGATAAAAAGGGGCCAACGCTTGTCAAAACTATTTTTAATGTGTATCGTCGCTGGTCTTTAACCTGCTTTTTCTTTTGTTTTCCTTCAAAATCATGTTGGTTCTCGTTGCGAGATTTAGGTTATTTTGGAACGGTCGGATGCTGAACCTGTGGCAGGGCACAGCAGCACACAGCAGCAAATCTATGTGCCCATTTCTATCATTTTCCGAAACATGCCGTGTACATCCGATGTTCGTTATTTAACCACACGTGTGTGTGTGTGGTGTAACATGAGTTATGTGTGTTATGCACACACGTACAGATGTGTGTGTGTGTGTGTGTGTGTGTGTGTTGCTAGCACATGCATGACATTTATTTGTCTTTACTTGCAGTGTTGCCACTGGCTGTGCCTGTGTGTGTGTGTGTGTGTGTGTGTGCAGTAACACGTATCTCTTAATATTATCCTTATTGTAGACTATTGGGGCGAGTCTAATTACAGTGAGATCCTGGACTTGCATCTGGGCGGTATGTATTTCAAACCTGTCGCTTCAAACTAACAAGCTGCTGCTTCACATCTCTTCCCTTTCCTCAACTTACTCAAGCCCCTTCCCATTATTCTGTGTTTTCCTCAACCCTCTTTTTTGGCCCCTGATGATTCCATCAAATTTAAATCAAATTTATAGGAATCCTCAATCAAAACGTCGCTCTGAGTGAGAGCATCTGATGATTGCCTCAAATCAGAATGCAGCGTTGTACATGTTGACAGACAAATTATTGAATATTTTAGAAGATTTTTGAATTGCACAATGTAATTGCAACTAGGCATGGGCCGGGTTTCCGTTTGGAAGTTTGTCGCCGATTTCAAAACCACTTAAATTTTCCTTCATACCGTTTCTGCAGTACGGACATGGTTTTTATGACAGGAATCCCTCAGGTTGTGTGCAGCATAGAGTAAAGCAGACAAAAGCCCTCGATCGGACACAACTCCAAGTGTTCTGATGGGTTTCAGAGTTCTGTAGTGAGGACAGTACAACAATCTGATCTCTCTTTGCTTGTCACCCATCTGCCTTAAAGACCTGTGTATTTGAACATTCTCCAACAACGTACACCGCACTTAAAATACATAGTTTCTACCGTAATATGCACATGTACATCACTGTCTAAAGTAAACACAGCACGATACCACCTTTTATGTCCAAGATACCGATATCGCAAATTTGGATATCTGCTGATAAGATACAAATCCAAAAAAGTCTCTTGAGTCTTTTTTAAACAGAAAATAATGCTTAAAAAATATCTGAATACATGACTGAGATTTTTCTGTTATGCTTAGGGAAATAATTAAATACTGTTTTCCTGACTAAAACAATGTAATAATCACACACCCATATGTATATGCCTAATTATTTATTATTAAAATAACATCTCAACATTTTTTGGTTTAAACACAGTTGTGTAAGTTCAGAAGTAATTGTGGATGTGTGCATTTACACATCGGCTCCATGCCACTAATACCCGGTCCAGCTATTTGAGTCGTTATCGGACCGATATCCGATTCACGCATCGTATTGGTGTCCTCTTTAGTCTAAAGTATAAACCTTATAAGATTTTCTCTATTTTCTATATTTTATGTATATATTTTATTCATACTTTTTTATTTTTTTGTTTGAATTATAAATATTAGATTATTAACCTGTAAACTTCTAAAATCGAAATTCAGTTTTTTTCATTCAGGGTACATTTCACTGCTTGTATAACTATGTATGTGACATATAAAGAATCTTGAATCTTCAAAATAGTGGACTGTGAAGAAGGCACCAAGAAACTTGTTTTCTTTACATGAATTAAATAGTTAAATTTATAGTTATTTATCTATTTATTTAAATTAACATCTAGTGATACTTATGAATGGTCCAGATGTTCTATATTGGGATTAAAAATAAATATATGTTCAATGGAAAAAGTTCAAATATTTTAGAGCAACACATTTTAGAATTGAAATCGTGATACTGCGAAATCGGGATATTTTTGCTTAATGTGATCATACCATTAGGATGACGTACCGACTCATGCCTAACTGCAACTTGAAAACTTTCTTTCACAATTTCGGCCTGCTTCTGTCCTTCATCTCTCAGGCTGTCAGTCTGATAATCAGTTTTGAATCAATGCTGAGATCGAGTTTGCAGAAATGAAACGGTGCTAAAAACAGATTTGCTCTCATACAGAGGAGTCTGCTTTTAGCCTGCTACAGCTGTCTCAACTCACCCTGCAGTTCCTCTGCCATACCTGCTCAGTTGCCCAGGGGCCGTGTGTTTGTTGGTGTTTGTTGGTGTGTGTGTGTGTTTGGAACAGAGTTACCCTCTCCGACTCTTCCCCGACTCCTGAATAGAGCCCCTCCCTGTTGTTGTCGAGTGTGTTCTCCTGTGGTGTGCTGTAGGCCGTGCTGATGTTTTAAACCCCACCGGCAGGAGATAGCGTGGAGATCTGTTTCGACAACAAACACAAACAGCGAAAACTCTGTCTTTACAGGAAACTCCAAACTTGTCCTCGCTTCTCGCCCCCAGCGTTAAGAAAATAAGAGTTCAGTTGAAATCCTGCAGCATGTGATCGTGTTGATCTTGTCGCGCAAAACCAGGATGTGGCAAATTTGGGGTTAGAATTTCTGACCAGTAATTCTGTCTGAAGTTATTGGACTCTGCATGTGTGAGGAATGTTTGTGTGTCAAAACACTGTTTATTATAACAGCATTCACCCGTTTGCAACAGTATAATTTAATTTATTAACCTATGCATGTCCCGTTATAACACAGGCAGGAAAGATTGGTGAAGAAAACTTTTCTTGGCCCATTTTTAAAATTTCTTTTCTTTATTGTTTACTCAAGTTTTAGTATTAGTGAAATGCGTAGTAAGTACAGTTCTGTGTGAAACGTTTGAGCCACCTCTCATTTCTTTATATTTAGAGTAGAATATTTTTACAATACGCTATAGAATAGTTGAGCATATCAGTTAATTGAGTAAGTGCAATAATGTCTTTTGTTCCAACTTGCATGTGTCTAAATTATGGATGAACATGGTTTCTTTACCTAGTGAAATTTTATTATATTATTTTTAATTTTGGAATTCAATGTGGAAATCTGCTTTTAGTGAATAATCAAAAAATCAAAGTAAAGATTTGAATTAAATGTAATATGTATATTTTAAAAATAATGAAACTTTTTTGGCCTGATCTGGTATCGGTTGTGTTTAATTCTCACAATCTTTATTAGCTTTTCTCAGTGAGACATTTATCTAACTTGGAGCGATGACGGTCTAGTGGTCATAAGTTGGAATCCTACTTACAGAACCACCATTATTAGGTTCTAAGCCCAACGTGTTTTTTGTAGCTGCGCTTGATTGACTTCAGTGAGGCGTTACATTGACATTCGTTTGATGCTGTTTAACGCACAATAGGTAATTTTGTGTGTTTACCTGTGGAGGCGGTAATCAGGCTGTCCAAAGTGTTTACCTGTGTGCCAATATATAAAATAAAAAAATATGTGACCCTCCAAAACCAGACGCTTGTCGCAACGGAGGTTTCCGAGAAAAACGAGCGGTTATGTTGCGTGGGGTAAAATTTTGGATTTTTTGTTTTTAGTGTTTTGAAACAGTGGAAGGTCTATACTGTACTGTTGTGAATAAATTTAAATTTGCTAGCGTACCCTTTCCATCCTAAGCGTGACTTTCTTGAGGTGAGAATTCAATTCCAGCACAGAATGTTAAAAGTTTGTGTTTGTTTGGCTCTACTCCAGCCAATTGCGGTAAATCCGCGATTGACTGACTAGCGTGAAGATATTTCTCCGGAATCCATCGCCGTCTCCGAGTTCGGTCCGCTGCGCCGATGGGCTATCCGTGTGGCTGTGAATGCAGCATAGGCTACCGTAAATCTTGAGCAATAACCCGCGCTGACCGCCAGCGTCTGGCCAGGTGCTTCGTCGATGATCAACTTCAAAGGCAGATTTCTCCGTTTTCTGCTTGCGTGACAGGAAAACCCGACTCGCTTGAATGTTGATATATATCTCGATCATATGTCGTCGTTTATTCCATATAGGTGTCGTTTTGGAAGCAGTTTATGCCTTTCATGAAAACCTTAACTCCATTTTGAAAATTTGCGACAACCAACTGTTTTGCCGATGGAGGTCACATATATAAAACTCTTTAAATATAAAGGGAAATAAAGAAACATTCTGTATGGCATGAAGGAAATAGGTCTATATGCTGCACAGTTGATATATATATATTTTTAAAAATTAAAAATAACGTACATGCATATAAAGTTATGAGTTGAAAAAAAAACAAGACATGAAGGACAGTCTTTGTTTTACATCACCCGCATAATGGTAATATTAAACTAACTAGCGGAATTATAGGATATATTGGTCTCCGGGCGTCAACCGAACAACATGTAGCATGTCGCGGCGTTTATAACGCTGCGTTAATCTGAACCAATGAAATGGCGCGCATTGCATCCAGCGACTTTATTGGCCATCAGCGAACACACAGCTGACGGCGGTGCTAAGCGTCCGTGTGGGCGGCTTGATTCACTCAATGAGCAGAAAAACTGTCAGGAAGGTGCTTTTGGGTAGTTTTCATAACTTTCTCCCGCGATCGGCCTGGCGTCCATGGCCTGTATGTGTGGTGGTGACTGCATATGTGAAAGTGAGCTTGTGCAAGACTGACTAACACCAGCTACAGTATGACCTGCTACAGTAGGGTCATTTTCAGTTGTGCTTTATGAACTTTGACCTCGAAAGTGTGACACACTACAAGTAAACGCTTAGGCTAAAGTTTAAGTACGTCTCTGATTAGATACTGGGGCTTTTGCTTTAAGTGGAGTTTTGTGCAGCAGTGTTTCCATGCCCGAACCGGAATAGAAGGTAATAACTGGGTTCTCATTAGGCCAACTGTGGACTTCATTTAAGCCTGTAAAGCGCTGCGCTCTCTCATCCGGCTTCAGTTTTGGTGATATCTTCAGAACAGCAAAAGTCAGCTGCCTTCTATTCAAGCTCTCAAGATTCCCGTGCGCTGGACGATCTTACACACTCTTTTCTCTCCCTGTCACCTCTTTTGATAGTCCCTTGTAGCAACCCGACATTCCACGTGCGCTTAATCGCCGAGCTTACGCAAGTCATCCCAGTTTTAGATCATGCGTCCATGTGATCCGTCTTTCCTCTGGCTTTTCCCTGCCTTGTTTGCATCCTACAAACCACCTCCGCCACGTTCATGTGTCAGTCATCGAGTCCGACTTTTGATTTCCTGTCCCTTTTTTCATCATTCTTGCTCTCTGGTGCGGCGCGCACCTCGCGTAGGTTCCTGCTTTACATCAAAAGCAGCAAGACCAAAAGCAAGACTCACGCCGCTTTCATCATAGCCCAAAATATCCTCAAAACCAGGAGTGGTGATTACTACTTGGAAATCTTTATATGCGTTTCCGTCTCGGCTGACAACAAGCATTGCTCTTTGAGCACTCTCGTCTCTGCGATATACTCTTTTGAAATAAACTCAACCGAAGCTGTTTGATACGCCTGTGTGAGAAGGCGACACACAACTTCACTTGGCGTTTCAGTCGCTCTCACTTTATTTCACCACCGCGATGGAG